>FR997821.1:2875684-3200049 GCA_905475355.2 Clostera curtula
CACAATGAAAGCAAGTGATCCCCACTTGGTTAATCGCCGCACTATGACTGCCGCTTGTGATCTTCAGCTTAGAACAATCTTCATGTAGCTTAATGTCTCCTTTATAGTGACAATGAATCGCCATTATCGGTTATTTCCATCGCGTACAGAAGCACACACATTATCACTACACTGTTTTCTCCACGTGGGCTGACTGAGTTACATCCCACTTCTGATGTCGGAGATAGCGACGGCTGAGCGATAGAGTCGTCATCATCTTGACTTGGTACGAGGTTTATTACTTGTAACTTTATAATTCACAATATTAACCACAGTATAAATAACAATGTTCAGTTAACACACTTAGATAGACAAACCGACAGGTTCGCAACGGAGAAGTGTCTCGGTCCGTGTCCCAACGTCGACTGACTGATCGAGCCAACCTCACTTTCCATTACGACTCTGTCCACGTGCCGCCATTGCAAAACAACTGACGTCACCGCGTTTGCCGCACTACAGTGTTACCAATCAATTGAGAAACTTAATAAAACGATATCGTTATCCACGATATCGTTTTATTAAGTTTCTCAATTGATTGTTAACACAGTAGTGCGGCAAACGCGGTGACGTCAGTTGTTTTGCAATGGCGGCACGTGGACAGAGTCGTAATGGAAAGTGAGGTTGGCTCGATCAGTCAGTCGACGTTGGGACACGGACCGAGACACTTCTCCGTTGCGAACCTGTCGGTTTGTCTATCTAAGTGTGTTAACTGAACATTGTTATTTATACTGTGGTTAATATTGTGAATTATAAAGTTACAAGTAATAAACCTCGTACCAAGTCAAGATGATGACGACTCTATCGCTCAGCCGTCGCTATCTCCGACATCAGAAGTGGTATGTAACTCATTCAGCCCACGTGGAGAAAACAGTGTAGTGATAATGTGTGTGCTTCTGTACGCGATGGAAATAACCGATAATGGCGATTCATTGTCACTATAAAGGAGACATTAAGCTACATGAAGATTGTTCTAAACTGAAGATCACAAGCTGCAGTCATAGTGCGGCGATTAACCAAGTGGGGATCACTTGCTTTCATTGTGATGGACAAGGACACTATGCGTCTAACTGCCCTGAGCGGAGCAGCAGGAAGGCGAGCAACAGTACTGCGGTCAGCCAGGTCAAAGAATAGTGAGTGGATCTGTAGTAAGCGCACCAGCTGCAATTTTACGTCACTCCGGTGAGCAGTTTCCATTTTATTACTCGGGTATATTGTATGGTATACGACTTTACGATAGTGTGGCTTTGACCGGTGTAAGAAAATATTATTTGAAATTCTTTTACATGTTTACCTGTTAATTACTTGCGATACGAAGTTTAGATTGCTGTGCTTGTTTAGCTTGACAGTTCATCGGTCTAGCGTCATATTTTCGGCAGGTTATATCAGTTTTCCAAGATTATGGCACCATTATATGCCTTGATTTGCATCGGTGAGGTAGATTGAGAGCATAAACATAAGGCGATAGGACAGCAGATCCAGACTTCAGGCGATCGAAGTTTCAGTCGGCAACGGTGAAATTTCACAACTGCGGTAAAATAGGTCACCGACCGTCCGATTGCCGTTCCAAAGGCGAGGTGAAAGGCAAGGCAGCCAGTTCTGTCACTTCAGCGTCAAGCTCTGCGGGACCGAGGCCGCGGTCGGACTTAATCTGTTTCAGGTGCGGCACCGCCGGACATTTGGCAACGAAGTGTCCACGTGGCAACAGCGGAGGAGCTGGCGCGGCAGTAGGCGCAAGCAGTTCGGAGCAGCGCCTGCAGCAGCGGCGAGTAACGAGAGGCATGTGGAAGTTTGCTATGTTAGCAATCCCAGCAGTACGCTGATGAACACTTGTGAGTCCTATCCATTTTATTCTGATTCTGGTGCCGAATGCTCTCTCATCAAACATTGTGTTGCGTCAAAGCTTAGTGGAAAGAGTTGTGAGTGCCCTCAAAAATGTGTTGACTGTTGTAGAAGTTGGTCATGGCAGGGTGCGTTGGATGATGTCCAACTTGCTATAAATGGCACGATTCATAGGGTAACTAAGGCAAGTCCATTAGAATTGCTAATAGGTAGAGTAGCTAGGCCACTAAATTTATTAACTATTGACGATCATGAGGTTGAGATAAATTTAAGAGATTAGGGAACAAGCTGACAAATTAATGAAAAATAATGCACAGCTTGATAAAGTAAGATTAGATAAAAATAAGGCAAATGTGACTAGATTTTCGGTGGGAGATTATGTTTTAGTCTAAAATCATGAACGGAATCAAACCAAATTGGATCCTAAATATAAAGGACCTTATGAAGTCATTGAGGTACTTGACGGTGACAGATATCATCTGAAGAGTTTGAACGCTAATCGCACTTACAAATACTCGAGAGAACGCCTACGTCCACTCCCCCAATCATATGTCCCTATTGAGCTGGATCCATGCTTATCAGATAATAATGACGGTATGATCTTTGGAATAGTTTCTTTAATTAAAACATCATATGGCTATGTGCTTATGTAACTTCACGCCTTTAATACCTGAGGGTGTGGTCAGCGGCAATAATGCCTCGACACGCTGGATTAATTTTCCAGTCCCAAATGTGGCAAAACCTTTTGTCATACATGGGGTACAACTTTGTTAGTCATCGATGCTCATCACACATAACTTCCGGAAAGTTGCATTGGTTGAGCCAGGGTTCGAACTCAGAACTTCTGAACTAGAAGTCGGAGTACTGAACCACTAGGTCATCGAGACTTATGATACGAAAGATGGTCTGTATCGAGTCTAGTCCCTTCTGAGAGTGAGAGTCGCCGAGGGAGTACGACGCCCACGTGAAAAGATGGGGTGGCACTATTCTCTGGAGTGGTATGTTTGAAGTATGGTGGGTCGTGGTAACAGCGTGGTGGCTTGTGGGCCATATGCAAAACATCTTAACAGTGCTGCGGTAAACGTATCTAAATGGCGAGGTGGCCATCTAGATATTTAAACAGGATTTATGTGAAGGGCGAGGTGGCCAAATATACAGTCAAGGGCGAGGTGGCTCTCTGAACTATAAACGGCGAGGTGGCCAAGTGGACAACAAATGGCAAGGTGGCCCAATGAACTATGAAAGGCGAGGTAGCCATTTTTTAATATGGAATCTGTTTACTAAACGGCGTGAAGGCACACACAGATTGGACGCTCGTTGAGATTGAGAAATTGACGTTTGATATCTGGTTATATTTGAGAAAATAAAAAAAAAAAAAAAAAATTAAAAATTAAAAAAAAACTTGGTCAGGAGTGGCCGAAGCATGTTACTCAAACCGCACTGTTTATCGCTACCCTATAGGCTTAGCCCAGACGAAAGGTTATTAGTGCGTTCTAAGGTTAGTGCACTAATGGAAACTAATATCATTCGTCATAGTCAGTCTCCATTTAATAGTCTTATTTTATTAGTGAAGAAGCGTGACGGTTCTGATCGTATAGTGGTCGACTATCGAAAGTTAGATTCCACCACTGTGCCCTATAGGTTTAATTTGCCCCTCATAGCAGATTCCAAATACCACTCTTACGAGTTGGAGACTCTAGATGTAGTAAATGCTGTAAAACACTTTAGACATTACTTGCAGGTTATATTTTGAGATTATTACCGACTGTAATTCACTAAAAGCTTCACGCAATAAAATCGATATCACGCCACGTGTGCATCTTAGGTGGGCCTTGGTGCAGGCCTTTGATTTTCAAATCAGTTATCGTGAGGGACGTCGTATGGCTCATGTTGATTTCTTCTCTCGTAATACTTTACCATGACCAGATGCCCGTAGTCTCACAAAAGTTGAACAAATGCGCGTTAACCTCGCTGGCGTCAAGAGAACTGGCTTTTGGTAAAGCAGATACATGATCAAGAAATTCAATCCATAGTAGGTAAACTTAAAGATCATCTGTTACCACTCGACATTTCCAACATGCGCTCAGGTGTCCTACATCGCAAGGTACAGAGAAATAATCGGACCCGGTGTCTTCCAATTGTTCCCCGGGCCGTCCGCTGGTCAGTAATTAACCACGTGTACGAATCACGTATGCACCTTGAATTTGAGAAGACTCTTGAAAGGGTTGATCACTATTGGTTCGAGCACATGGCTAAGTGCGTTCGTAAGTTTGTCTATGGTTGTATTACTTGTAAACTATCTCAATCGCAATCAGGTCGCCCACAAGCGGGACTTCATCCAATTCCTAACATAAGTATCCCGTGGCATACTGTGCACGTTGACTTAACTGGCAAATTAAGTGGAAAAAGCGATTGCAAGGAGTACGTCATAGTTTTAATTGATGCGGTCACAAAATTTGTTCCCTTATATCATACCCTGAGAATAGATTTGGCTAGAACAATTAAATCCCTTAAATCAAGCGTCTTTAGTTGGAGCTCCAGTTAGTTATTGCAGATCTGGGACGATGCTTTGCCAACAAAGAATTCAAAGTTTTTTTGTCAGTTTCACGGTGTTTCTTTACGTTTGATAGCTAGTCAAGTCGCGCTAATTGCCAAGTAGAAAGAAGAATGAGCGCGTTAAAAAGTATGCTGACCGCGGTAGAAGCGTCTGATAGGTCCCGGCATGAAGCGTTAGAAGACGTGCAATTAGTTTTGAATTCCTCTGTCCACCGTGTAATACAAGCGAGTCCACTCGAGTTTCTGATAGGACGTTTAGCTAGACCATTTAACCTATTAACTTTGAATGATTCCGGACCGGCAGTAGACATTAGTAAGACAAGAGAGCAAGCGGCCACGTACATAGAAAAGAGTGCCAGTTACGAAAAAGTAAAATTTGATAAAACTACAAGTTAAAGTGGTAAAGTTTGATGTTGGTAATTTAGTTTAAATTCAGAACGAAGAGAAACCAAACTAAATTAGACGCGAAATACAAGGGACCTTTAAAAAAATGTGGAGTTACTTGATGGTGATCGTTATTTCCTGAAATCTTTAACCGGTAATAGAACATAAAAATACGCTCAGGACTGTATAAGGAGGATTCCTCTAAGCAGTGTGTCCGTTGAGTTAAATTTGTCTGATGAAGATGGTGAGGAGGATGGCTCCAACAGTAAATAAGAACACATACCTTGGCTAGGTCGCACTACACGCACTAGTCTGTAGTCGTAACTGCAACTCTCGGAGTTGTACAGAGCGCGATGGGCAGCTAGTGGTGTGGCGGGGACCCGGGTTTCGAGAGATACTATTTGTATGGTCCTGTGTGGCCTGGGAGTCGTGGACTCTAGTTAAAGTGTTGGTCGAATCGCTTGGAGCGATGACGATATGGGTGACACGTGAATTGTCACTAGCTGCTGGGACAGCTGGGCCATGTGTTGTGTACTTTTTGTTTTAAACTTACTGTTTTAAAGTATCAGTATTGAGATTTAAAGATTATGGGCTTGGAGGAACCTTTCGTGTTAAAGTTGTTGAAATTATTTGTATGCTAACGTGATCTCTGTTAACTTTATTCTTAAGATACGATTACGGACCATTACCATCAGGTTGGCCGAACGTGAAAATGTGCCTCAGTTGGTTATTTTGTTACAAGTACACACGAGGACGTGTGCTTCGTCAGAATGGCCGTGTCGTGGATAACGATATCGTTTTATTAAGTTTCTCAATTGATTGTTAACACAGTAGTGCGGCAAACGCGGTGACGTCAGTTGTTTTGCAATGGCGGCACGTGGACAGAGTCGTAATGGAAAGTGAGGTTGGCTCGATCAGTCAGTCGACGTTGGGACACGGACCGAGACACTTCTCCGTTGCGAACCTGTCGGTTTGTCTATCTAAGTGTGTTAACTGAACATTGTTATTTATACTGTGGTTAATATTGTGAATTATAAAGTTACAAGTAATAAACCTCGTACCAAGTCAAGATGATGACGACTCTATCGCTCAGCCGTCGCTATCTCCGACATATATATATTCGACTGCGTCGTTGGTCTAGTGGTTAGATGAGCCGCCTTTGGATCAACGGGTCCCGGGTTCGATTCCGGGGTCGGGCAAGTGTCTTTGTCTAAACCAGAGACACTGGCTCGGAGTCTGGGTGTCATTTCTATAATATGTATGTATTTACAAAAAAATATATATGTATATGTCGGAGATAGCGACGGCTGAGCGATAGAGTCGTCATCATCTTGACTTGGTACGAGGTTTATTACTTGTAACTTTATAATTCACAATATTAACCACAGTATAAATAACAATGTTCAGTTAACACACTTAGATAGACAAACCGACAGGTTCGCAACGGAGAAGTGTCTCGGTCCGTGTCCCAACGTCGACTGACTGATCGAGCCAACCTCACTTTCCATTACGACTCTGTCCACGTGCCGCCATTGCAAAACAACTGACGTCACCGCGTTTGCCGCACTACTGTGTTAACAATCAATTGAGAAACTTAATAAAACGATATCGTTATCCACGACACGGCCAGCCTGACGAAGCACACGTCCTCGTGTGTACTTGTAACAAAATAACCAACTGAGGCACATTTTCACGTTCGGCCAACCTGACGGTAATGTTCCGTAATCGTATCTTAAGAATCAAGTTAACAGAGATCACGTTAGCATACAAATAATTTTAACAACTTTAACACGAAAGATTCCTCTAAGCCCATAATCTTTAAATCTCAATACTGATACTTTAAAACAGTAGGTTTAAAGTAATAATTACACAACACATGGCCCAGCTGTCCCAGCAGCTAGTGACAATTCACATGTCACCCATATCGTCATCGCTCCAAGCGATACGACCAACACTTTAACTAGAGTTCACGACTCCCAGTACACAGGACCATACAAATAGTCTCTCCGAGACCCGGGTCCCCGCCACACTACTAGCTGCCCATCGCGCTCTGTACAACTCCCAGAGTTGCAGTTACGACTACAGACTAGTGCGTGTAGTGCGACCTAGCCAAGGTATGTGTTCTTATTTACTGTTGGAGGCAACCTCCTCACCATCTTCATCAGACAAATTTAACTCAACGGGCACACTGCTTAGTGGAATCTCCTTATACAGTCGTGAGCGTATTTTTATGTTCTATTACCGGTCAAAGATTTCAGCAAATAACGATCACCATCAAGTAACTCCACAATTTTTAACGGTCCCTTGTATTTCGCGTCTAATTTAGTTTGGTTTCTCTTCGTTCTGAATTTAAACTAAATTACCAACATCAAACTTTACCACTTTAACTTGTAGTTTTATCAAATTTTACTTTTTCGTAACTGGCACTATTTTCTATGTATGTGGCCGCTTGCTCTCTTACTAATGTCTACTGCCGGTCCGGAATCATTCAAAGTTAATAGGTTAAATGGTCTAGCTAAAGGTCCTATCAGAAACTCGAGTGGACTCGCTTGTATTACACGGTGGACAGAGGAATTCAAAACTAATTGCACGTCTTCTAACGCTTCATGCCGGGACCTATCAGACGCTTCTATCGCGGTCAGCATACTTTTTAACGCGCTCATTGTTCTTTCTACTTGGCAATTAGCGCGACTTGAACCCGTAGCTATCAAACGTAATGAAACTGACAAAAAAACTGAATTCTTTGTTGGCAAAGCATCGTCCCAGATCTGCAATTACTTACTGGAGCTCCAACTAAAGACGCTTGATTTAAGGGATTTAATTGTTCTAGCCAAATCTATTCTCAGGGTATGATACAAGGGAACAAATTTTGTGACCGCATCAATTAAAACTATGACGTACTCCTTGCAATCGCTTTTCCACTTAATTTGCCAGTTAAGTCAACGTGCACAGTATGCCACGGGATACTAATCTTAGGAATTGGATGAAGTCCCGCTTGTGGGCGACCTGATTGCGATTGAGATAGTTTACAAGTAATACAACCATAGACAAACTTACGAACGCACTTAGCCATGTGCTCGAACCAATAGTGATCAACCCTGTATATTTGGCCACCTCGCCCTTTATAGTTCACAGAGCCACCTCGCCCTTGACTGTATATTTGGCCACCTCGCCCTTTATAGTTCATAGAGCCACCTCGCCCTTGACTGTATATTTGGACTAACTTCTACAACAGTCAACATATTTTTGAGGGTGCTCATAACTCTTTCCACTTGGCTTCGGCGCAACACAATGTTTGATGAGAGAGCACTCTGCACCAGAATCAGAATAAAATGGATACGACTCACAAGCGTTCATCAGCGCACCGCTGGGATTGCTAACATAGCAAGCTTCCACATGCCTCTCGTTACTCGCCGCCGCCGCAGGCGCCGCTCCGAACCGCCTGCGCCTACCGCCGCGCCAGCTCCTCCGCTGTTGCCACGTTGTTGCCACGTGGACATCTCGCTGCCAAATGTCCGGCGCTGCCGCACCTGAAACAGACTAAGTCCGACCGCGGCCGCGGCCCCGCAGAGCCTGACGCTGAAGTGTGCAGTGGCAGCACTAGCTGCCTTGCCTTTCACCGCCAATTTGATGCTCGGTGACCCATTCCACCGCAGCTGTGACATTCCACAGTTGCCGACCGAAAACCCGATCGCTTGAAATCTGGATCTGCTGCTGTCCTATCGCCTCATGTTTAGGCTACCTTACCGATGCAAATCAAGGCATACAATGGCTCCATAATCTTGGAAAACTTTGCTATAAACTGGCGAAAATACGACGCCAGACCGATGAACCGTCAAGCTAAACAAGCACAGCAATCTAAACTTCGTATCGCAAGTAATTAACAGGTAAACACGCAAAAGAACCTCAAATAATATTTTCTTACACCGGTCAAAATCACACTATCGTAAATTCGTATACCATACAATATACCCGAGTAATAAAATGGAAACTGCTCACCGGAGTGACGTAAAATTGCAGCTGGTGCGCTTACTACAGATCCACTCACTATTCTTTGACCTGGCTGACCACAGTACTGTTGCTGGCCTTCCTGCTGCTCCGCTCAGGGCAGTTAGACGCGTAGTGTCCTTTGTCCATCACAATGAAAGCAAGTGATCCCCACTTGGTTAATCGCCGCACTATGACTGCCGCTTGTGATCTTCAGTTCAGAACAATCTTCATGTAGCTTAATGTCTCCTTTATAGTGACAATGAATCGCCATTATCGGTTATTTCCATCGCGTACAGAAGTACACACATTATCACTACACTGTTTTCTCCACGTGGGCTGACTGAGTTACATACCACTTCTGATGTCGGAGATAGCGACGGCTGAGCGATAGAGTCGTCATCATCTTGACTTGGTACGAGGTTTATTACTTGTAACTTTATAATTCACAATATTAACCACAGTATAAATAACAATGTTCAGTTAACACACTTAGATAGACAAACCGACAGGTTCGCAACGGAGAAGTGTCTCGGTCCGTGTCCCAACGTCGACTGACTGATCGAGCCAACCTCACTTTCCATTACGACTCTGTCCACGTGCCGCCATTGCAAAACAACTGACGTCACCGCGTTTGCCGCACTACTGTGTTAACAATCAATTGAGAAACTTAATAAAACGATATCGTTATCCACGACATATATAAGTAGTTTATCATCCATCTCGTTACCATAACACAAGCATTAAATTGCTTAGCTTGGGACGAGATGGCGTTGTGTGAAATGTCCAAGGATATTTAATTTATTTAATACTAGTGGCCCGCCCCGGCTTCGCCCGTGCAAAGCGGGGGTGGGTTATACATATAAACCTTCCCCTTGAATCACTGTATCTATTATAAAAAACCGCTTCAAAATCTGTTGCGTAGTTTTAAAGATTTATGCATACATAGGGACGGACAGAAGAATGCGACTTTGTTTTATACTATGTAGTGATATATATATATATATATGTGTGTGTGTGTATGTATGTATATGTATATATATATATATATGTCGGAGAATTAACTCTTTAATTAAAACTTTTAATTTGAGCAGCGGGTTCAAGGTACCGATCTTAACTACACTCAAGCATTAACACACCGCACCGCAACCACTGTTTCTATCATAATGCGCGATCCACCGCGATCGCGCTCCTTTTATAAGTTTTTGCCGAACGTCAAGATGGCGCCTCGACCCCGCTCGAGGACTACCCTCCGCTCTGACAATGTAAAATAATATAACGTCTTCTTTTAAAAAGATGACAAACTAAATTGAATAGAAAAATCTAACAAATTAAACTAATTAAAATTAAGATTTAACAAAGTATTTTCTAGGCTAATTGATATCGTCTATATGTAACCAGCAATCATCTCCATTCTGACTACTTCCTCCGACACGGCCACCCTGACGTTTCACACGTCCTCGTGTGATGTTGAAGGGTGAGCATCATCATTATCTGTAAAGATACAAACAAATTTCCGGGCAACAACTGCCTAGAAAATACTTTGTTAAATCTTAATTTTAATTAAATTAAGATTTAACAAAGTATTTTCTAGGCTAATTGATATCGTCTATATGTAACCAGCAATCATCTCCATTCTGACTACTTCCTCCGACATAATATGTGCGTGTTTATTGATAAAAGTATTTAAATTAGACATAATAACTAGTATCTGTATATTAATTAACGCTGACGTTAAACGATCCCAATAGTTTGCGCAAAATTTTCTCTATAAAATGTGTTGGTTGCCTGGAAGAGATTGCTTTTAGTGATAAGGCCGCCAATTGTATGTGTTTTGTATAATTTCTCCTGTACGCTATGTTTATGTCGCAAATGTGCAATAAAGTGTTATCTATCTATCCATCTATCTAAATAATTAATTTTAAATGGTAAATTTTAAATTTTATTTTCTTGTTTGACCTATCAAAAGAGCTCTAATGAGCCAACTTGATTATATTATGAGTTTTGATTTTTGATTGTTTTTTTTTCCAAAACATAAATGTTCATACTTATATTATTATTATTTTTTTCAAACCATTTTATATCTTCAAATGTGGGGGGAAAATACATTCCGTTAGTATTTAATATTTTCGAATAATGCGGATAAGAATTAGCTGGATACATATGAGCAATGATACACCAAAGAAAACAATGGTTATCCGTATTCTGAATACTAAGACATGCCTTCATTGGGTTAATTCTCAAAGGTAAAGCAATGTAACTTCCTGCTCTCAAAGGATTGTATTTTGCAATATTCATTTCTAAATGACTTATTTTCTTTAGAGTCCAACCAGATTCTGATAATTCAAACTCCAAGCATTTACATGAAGAGCCAGGATGGCCTGAAGGCCCCTCACCAGAACTCATCTTCTTCTAATTATATGGGTAGGTGGGCGCGGAAATATAAAATGGATGTCTTCAGATCAAAATCAACGTATTTTGCAGGAAAACCTAAGACATCAACGTATTTTAATCAGTATTCACAGAAATCACGATAAAATCAAAGTATTTTGCAGGAAAACCTAAGACATCAACGTATTTTAATCAGTATTCACAGAAATCACTTTTTGCGATTACTACTGTGCAAAATCAATTTAATTTAATCTTAATATAACGTGATGGCGAAGACTCTGAGCGATTCGTCACAAGCGTGGTGCGCGGGCGCCGTCTCGTTCCAAAGTGAGTCCAAGATGGCCGCCCGCACTGCCATCGACAATGACGCTTCGCTAGGTTGACATTGACAGGTCTGTCAACCTGACGTTTGACGTAACCGCCGTCGCGGCCGGACTGACTTGCGACCGTCCTCGGGCGATTTATCTGGAACAAATTAAGATGCATAGTCCGTTCGCTTATCCTGACTTAATCATTTTCATCAGCACACAAACACTAAAATCATTGAGTGACTTGGACTAACCAGGCAAGTGTATTGTTTAGCCAACCGTAAGGTGTGACTCGGACTACACTTCAGTAAGACCAGTCTACAACGCTATAAGATATCAATTCAGACTAGAATTAATCCCAGACAACACATTTTCGTCCTTGTAACATCTCTACAGGCCAATCCTGACAAGGATGTGACCCGGACGACACAATTCGTCTCAAGAATAGCAAGCGGTCATCCACGACGAGTCAATGCCTGACTCGGACGACAGATTTCGTCAGATGACGCTAAATAAACCACTGTGACAAGTCAAACAGCGTACAGATATTGTGAGTCTCTCTGTTGAGCGAGTTATTGAGATTGCGAGT
This sequence comes from Clostera curtula, assembly GCA_905475355.2. Taxonomy (NCBI): domain Eukaryota; kingdom Metazoa; phylum Arthropoda; class Insecta; order Lepidoptera; family Notodontidae; genus Clostera; species Clostera curtula. The sequence goes on from FR997821.1 coordinate 2,887,778, forward strand.
ATTGAGCTTGAGCAGTTCATTGTATTGAGCGTGTAGCGGCCTATCCGCTACCGCTCGTCGCTCCGCTAGACACGGACGTGTCGGCCTTAGTAAACAGAAATCGTACGACATGACGTCACATCGGATGATCCTTTGTCTGGAGCTTAGGCCCACCTGCCGCGGCGAGCCTGCGTCCGCGCCAAGCACCGAGAGCCGCACACTCCGCGACCAGCCTCCGTACGCGCTTCACGCGGCCACTCTTGCCTTCAATTCATAGAATTCGTAATCTCGTAAAAGTTTGTTCCGCGGCGTATTATTGTATTCTCAGCCTATCAATTTAATTTCTTTTTGCAAATAGTTTCTAAAGTAATAACTGTAACCAAATTCTGTAAATTCAACTGTATAGATTAAAAACCTAATGTTCATTTCATCATCTGAGTTTTCGTTAAGTCGTTCGAATCGCAACGCCTATTGCTTATAATATACGCACACAAGTATCATCATCATCATCATCATCATCATCATCGCACCTCCATTCAACACCCGCTTTCCTGAGCCGCGCGGCACAGTGCCGTTTCGCATAGGCTACTATAAGTGGTGACCTACCGACTGGACGACTGCACCTGCGGGTCGCCGAGAGCATGAGTAACACGGAGAAAAACGGTGAGCGAGTTAAAAATAATAACCGGAGTTCTGCTTCGGGCGGTGACCCATTCACAAGCGCAAGCGGAAATGGCAGCGAAGGTGGTACGGTGTGTCGTGTTGGAGTGAAGATTCCCCCATTCTGGCCGGAAGAGCCAGAGGTCTGGTTCGCTCAGGTAGAGTACCAATTCGTACTTTCAAACATAACAACCGACCCGACCAAATTTTACTATGTCACAGCCCAATTAGAAAACGAGTACGCGCGTATAGTCAAGGACATAATCGTCTGCCCACCGGTTACAGGCAAGTACGAAAAACTCAAATCAGAAATGATAAAGCGCATCTCCAAATCCCGTGAAAAAAAAACCTTGCAGCTATTGGAGCATGAGCAGCTAGGAGACAGGAAGCCGAGTGAGTTTTAACGGCATTTACGTAGTTTAGCTGGGCCAGAAATACCTGAAGAGTTTTTACGCACCATCTGGTCGAGTCGGTTACCTCCCCACATACGCAGCGTCATCGCAGCACAACGCAGAATTGACCTGGAGGAAATAGCAGAATTGGCTGACAGCATCCACGACATAGACTATCCACGCTCCGGGGCTGCCTGTTCCTCGACCACCGTACCCACCGACAATAATCGCCTGGAACGGCGCGTGGAAGAACTCACAAATAAGGTAGAAACTTTACTTAACCAGCGACAGTCACGCCCCCGACGGCAGCAAAACCACCGCCACAACAGGTCCAAGTCTCGCCACCGTTCACAATCCCGCTCACGTCCAGAGAACCATCCTCACTGCTGGTATCACTTCCAGTTTGGCGCAAAGGCAAAGCAATGCAGGACACCCTGTACGTTCAACTCGGGAAACGCCAACAGCAGCCACTGATAGCGGCAAGTGACTGCACGATATCAAGCAAAGGCCGCCTGTTCATTACTGATCGTAAGACTAAGGTACAGTACCTTATAGACACGGGTTCGGACTTGTGCGTCTTTCCAAGGTCAGCTGTACGGGTGCCATTACGACCAAGGAACGATTACCAACTCTTCGCTGCTAATGGGACCGTCATCGCTACGTATGGTACCATCACCCAAACTTTAGACCTTGGACTACGCAGGGCATTCGAGTGGCGTTTCACGGTGGCTGACGTCACGAAGCCAATCATCGGCGTCGATTTTCTAGGCTTCTATAACCTGCTTGTCGACGTAAGCAACCAACGCCTGGTGGATGGAATCACATTACTCTCTGTCAAAGTGCCCTTCAACAACGTTACTGAGGTCTTCTCATCAGTCCGCACCGTCGTCAAGGAATCAACATACCATGAGTTGCTTCGTGAGTACCCCGACATAACCCGTCCAGCTGGTAAGCATAGCGATCCTAAGTACAACACGGTGCACCATATAAAGACGACTCCTGGGCCACCTGTCGCCAGCCGCCCTCGCCGCCTCGATCCAGTGAGACTCCAAGCTGCAAAGAAAGAGTTCGAGGAAATGTTACAGAACGGCACTGCAAGGAGGTCCGACAGCCCCTGGTCTTCCCCTCTCCATATGGCCAAGAAGAAGAATGACGACTGGCGACCGTGTGGAGACTACAGAGCATTGAATGCACGAACGATCCCGGATCGTTACCCAGTAAGACACATACAGGATTTCGCTTACCAGCTGGCAGGTAAGGAAGTCTTCAGTACAATCGACCTGGTGAAAGCTTATAACCAGATCCCGGTTTTCAAAGAGGATATACCAAAGACGGCCATCACGACACCATTTGGTATGTTCGAGTTTCCATTCATGACTTTTGGACTTAGGAACGCTGCGCAAACCTTCCAAAGGTTCATTGATGAGGTGCTGAAGGATCTAGACTTTTGCTATGCCTTCATCGACGACGTCTTGGTGTATTCAGAGTCAGAAGCGCAGCACCACGACCATCTACGACAACTCTTCGCGAAGCTGAAAGAGTATGGAATCCTGGTAAATACCTCAAAATGTTTCCTCGGTCAGCGCAAAGTCACATTCCTAGGCTACAGTGTCTCCGCCGAGGGCATAAAGCCTATGGACACCAAAGTCCAGGCCATTCGAGAATTCCCCACGCCGAAGACCATCAAGGAGTTGAGACGCTTCCTCGGCATGGTCAACTTTTATCGCCGGTTTTTGCCACATGCTGCTTCTCTACAGGCGCCACTCAACGCACTCCTGGTTGGACCGAAAACCAAAGGTGCTCAACCCATCACGTTGAGCTCTGAACAGCTGCAAGCCTTTCAAAAATGTAAGGACAGCTTATCAGAAGCCACTCTCCTTGCTCATTGCGACATCACAGCGGAAATCGCAATCCAGACCGACGCCTCCAGCACGGCCATTGAGGCCGTACTTCAGCAGCGGAAGGATAGTGACTGGCAGCCGCTAGGGTTTTTCTCCAGAAAACTCAGTCCCGCGCAGGTCAAATACAGCCCATATGACCGCGAACTGCTAGCCCTCTACGAAGGTATCCGGTACTTTAGGCATATGGTGGAGGCACGCACGTTTTCTATCTATACAGATCACAAACCACTCACCTTCGCCTTCAGCTCACGTCGTGACAACTGCAGTCCTCACCAATTCAGGTACCTCGATTACATAAGCCAATTCACTACCGACATCAGGTACATCGCCGGAGCTGACAACTGTGTGGCTGATACACTATCTCGCATCGAAGAACTAAACTTCGCGCCCTTAGATTACCAGTCCCTCGCCCGTGCCCAACTCTGCGATCCAGAGTTCAAGGATCTCCTGGAAAACGGGTCTTCACTCAAACTGGAAAGAATCAAGACCACTGCATCAGAAACCCCTGTTTACTGCGACGTTGCTGGCGCACATCCACGCCCATACGTCACGCCTGCTCACAGACGCCAGGTCTTCGACGCAATGCACGGCCTCAGCCACCCAGGCGCGAAAGCCACAGCTCGTTTGGTCTCAGAGAGGTTCGTATGGCCGGGGGTGAGAAGGGACTGTCGACAGTGGGTTAGGGAGTGTCACAAATGCCAGTCTAGCAAAATCAGTCGCCACACTTATGCACCGCTTGATACTTTCAAATCGCCTTCTGCTCGCTTTCGTCATGTCCACATGGACATCATAACCATGCCCTTGATCGCTAATTACAGGTACTGCCTCACCATAGTCGACCGCTTCACACGTTGGCCTGAGGCGTACCCACTGCGTGACATCAGCGCCGAGTCATGCGCTGCTGCCTTCCTGGCCGGCTGGATCTCACGATTCGGTTGCCCGGAACACATCACGACCGACAGAGGTCGGCAATTCGAGTCGCAAGTCTTCAGGTCGGTGGCCTCGCTCATCGGGGCTACTCACCATCCGACCACCGCCTACCACCCAGCCGCCAATGGTCTCGTGGAGAGGCTACACCGCCAGCTGAAGAACGCCATCACGTGCCACGTGACCTCCAACTGGGTCGAGGCACTTCCGCTGGTACTCCTGGGCATACGTAGTGCCTGGAAGGAAGACGTCCAATCTTCAGCTGCAGAACTCGTCTACGGTGAGCCCCTACGCTTACCCGGACAGTTTTTCACCGATGCCACTCCTGATGACACCCCAGATCTTACCGACTTCTCCAACCGTCTCCGACGCCACTTCAGTAGCTTGTCTCCGAAGCCTACCTCATGGCACGCCAGTCGCAACCGGGTCTTCTACATCCCGAAGAACCTGGACACAGCAACCCACGTATACCTACGACAGGGCCCAGAACGAAAGCCACTACAACCAGCTTACCTGGGTCCATACAAGGTTCTAGAGAGGAGCAGAAAATATTTCACCATCGACGTCCAAGGCAAAGAGCAGAACGTGACCATTGACCGCCTCAAACCAGCTTACATGGCGAGAGATGACACACCGGCAGCCCCGGCACCATCAACCCCCCCGGCACCCCCAGTTCCACCTACAGAAAGAGAAGGAGAACCCGAACGGAAAACCAGAAGCGGACGAGTCGTCAGATTCCCGCAACACTATCGACCGTAGCCACGGTCTCAGCGGGGGAGTACTTGTAGCGGCCTATCCGCTACCGCTCGTCGCTCCGCTAGACACGGACGTGTCCGCCTTAGTAAACAGAAATCGTACGACATGACGTCACATCGGATGATCCTTTGTCTGGAGCTTAGGCCCACCTGCCGCGGCGAGCCTGCGTCCGCGCCAAGCACCGAGAGCCGCACACTCCGCGACCAGCCTCCGTACGCGCTTCACGCGGCCACTCTTGCCTTCAATTCATAGAATTCGTAATCTCGTAAAAGTTTGTTCCGCGGCGTATTATTGTATTCTCAGCCTATCAATTTAATTTCTTTTTGCAAATAGTTTCTAAAGTAATAACTGTAACCAAATTCTGTAAATTCAACTGTATAGATTAAAAACCTAATGTTCATTTCATCATCTGAGTTTTCGTTAAGTCGTTCGAATCGCAACGCCTATTGCTTATAATATACGCACACAAGTATCATCATCATCATCATCATCATCATCGCACCTCCATTCAACACCCGCTTTCCTGAGCCGCGCGGCACAGTGCCGTTTCGCATAGGCTACTATAAGCGTATACAGACCTCCTTGTGCATGTTACAACCTATTTGAAAGTGTTATGGAAGATACACTGTATAAAATTTCTTCATCCAACAAAACAATTGTTATCTGTGGAGACTTCAATATTAACTTACTGGAAAAATGTTCTGCAACTGATAAATTCATTTCGTTATTTAAATCTCACAACCTGTGTAACATTTGTCTAGAGCCCACTAGGATTACTGCCACAAGTGCCACATGCATTGATAATATCTTTTGCAACATAAAACCTACCTATAAAGCAGTAATTAGTGCTTTAGACTCCGACCACTGTGGCCAGCTTGCCGTATTTCCTATGAAACCTTTACCGTTGCAAAAGAGAAGCATTACTTTTATTCCCGTTAATTCCAAGCGCATAGAGTATTTTAAGAATAACCTTCTAGACACACTGCCGGTGTTGCCTCATCAAAATGATTCCGTACCGAACGAGCTATACAATACGTTTTTTAAATGTTTTAATAGAGAATTTAAAAGGGTGTTTAAACCTAAGACTGCTACGATCGGTGACCGAGTCGTTTTTAATGATTGGGCAACACCTGGTATATACAAAAGTAGAAGACGGTTATTTGAATTGTATGACCAAAAGAAACACAACCACTGTGCTTCTTTTCTAGAATATGTTAAAATGTATTCTAAAACATTTAAAAAAGTGTGTATTTGTGCAAAGGCTTCATTTTTAAAAAGGTAATTGCAAAATGCCGATGACAAAATAAAAATGACTTGGACTATAATAAATACTGAAACCGGCAATAAGAAAGTTCAGAAAACTGATTTTCATTCAAAAATTAATGATCGATCTGTGAAGTCAGACTTAGAGGTAGCGACAGAGTTTGAATCGTTTTTTACTAATATTCCTTTATTAACAACCAAAGCTCTGGACGCATCTCCGAGTTTAGCTGAGTCGATCTTAAAACAGAGTGTTGCATCATGTAAGAATACTTTTAATTTTTTGCCAGTAACAAAGTAAAAAAAAAAAAAAAAAACTTCAGTTATCGAGATCATTGCTCCCAGTTTAGCTATTATTTTTAATAATTGTGTTGTAAGTGGAGTTTTTCCTGACCAGATGAAACTCAGTAAAGTTATACCCTTATTTAAGGCTGGCAGCGCTGATGACCCGTCAAACTTTCGGCCTATATCGGTGCTTCCAGCATTAAGTAAGATATTTGAAAAAGTTATTTTATCCCAAATTTCAACTTTCTTTAACAACAATCAACTGCTTCACCTTAAACAATTTGGTTTTACTAAAATTTTGTCGACATTAGATGCAGGAATCGAATTGATGAAACACATATTCGAGGCCTGGGAGGGTAAACAAGTTGCTCTCGGCATTTTCTGTGATCTTTCCAAGGCGTTTGACTGTGTTCATCATAATATTCTGGTCAGGAAGCTCCACCATTACGGTGTTAGGGGTAAAGCTTTTGCCTTGCTCGACTCCTACCTCAGTCATAGAGTCCAGATGGTTGAGGTCAATGGTAAGCGTTCTCAAGGCTCTGCTGTAACCATTGGTGTCCCGCAGGGCTCTATTCTCGGTCCATTTCTGTTCCTTATTTATATTAACGACTTACCATTTTATGCTCAAGATGGTCATGACATTGTGTTGTTCGCGGATGACACTTCACTATTATTTAAGGTGAAAAGACAGCTCAGAGATTATGACGATGTGAACAGCGCACTGTCCAAAGTTGTTCATTGGTTTAACACTAACAATTTGCTACTTAATAGCAATAAAACTAAATTTTTAAAGTTTTCTACACCTAATGTAAAGCACTTGGCAACCAATGTTCAATTAAACGGAGCAGATTTGGAGCCTGTGGATTCTACTGTCTTTTTGGGTATTACCTTAGATACAAAATTACAGTGGAAACCTCATATTAACAAATTGGCAAGCAGGCTAAGTTCGGCAGCGTACGCTGTTAAAAAAATTAGGCAGTTAAGTGACGTTGCTACAGCCAGAATAGTCTATTTCAGTTACTTCCATAGTATTATGTCTTACGGTATATTACTCTGGGGATGCTCTGCAGACATAGATACAATATTTGTTCTCCAGAAACGAGCAGTACGAGCCATTTATAACCTAGCTCCCAGGACATCCCTTAGAGACAAGTTTAAAGAGATGGGCATTCTTACTGTAGCTGCCCAATACATCTACGAAAACATAATGTATGTTCGTAAGAATGTCGTAAAATTCAATAAATTAAGTGATACTCACTCTGTTAATACTAGGAATAAAAGTAATCTTGTTCTACATGCTACTCGTCTCCATAGAATTAGTAACTCATTCGTAGGTCAATGTATTCGCTTCTACAATAAAATCCCTACGAAGTTAAGAGAACTTCCAATTAATAAATTCAAAAAGCTTATAAAATTTCAACTTTGTAAGAAAGCCTACTATAGTATTACAGACTATTTAAATGACCCGGTAGCTTGGGATTGAGCGGCTGAGCTCAAATACTATGAATACATATACGAACAAATGTATCTTTGGATCTGAAACTGCAGTCTTGCTGGAACTGATTTTTTCCGAGCTTTACTTTTTATTGCTTTATCGGTGATCGGGCTCGGTTTTGTGAGTTGTCATGCTCACTAAAATACTCTGAGTAGCGGTAGCGACGTGTGACGGGTCGGTCACTTCCCTTTAATATGGTTGAGGAGACCGATGGCTGTCACATGCGTTATACTTGTGAACAGGTGCTGCTGTTTGGGGTTGGTCGGCTCACTGGACCAAGGAAGATTTTATTTTTTATTTATTTATTTATTTATTATATTTATTTACACAGCATGGAAGACTTACAGCAAGATAAAACACATGCTAATAATTTTGAACGGTAGTCGGACAGCCAATAACAAGTCCTCACGTTTAACACTAGAGTATAAAAAACATAACCATGAACTTACAATTTAGAAAGAGAAGAATAAAAATTACTAAGAAACAGTACCTACTTAGTAGTTAATATAATAAAAAACATACATAATCCAATATGTGATTACTCCACATCGTGGTCTCTGAAAAACCCAAGACTTAGGCGCCGCCTGGCCGTGACTATACTAGTATTAAACACATCAATATCATGCTGTTTACATAACTTATTTAAATTTCTACTTGCACGCACAATACAAGAGTTTTTTCTATAGTTCGTTGACGCAAATGGCACAGAAATAGGTGGATTAGAGCGGGTTCTGGATGGTATATTAAAATTGAATTTAGATAAAAGTTCGGGGCAATTAACGTCATTTTTGAAAATTTTTAATAGAAATATGCAGTCAGAGATCCCACGACGAATTGACAGAGGTAGTAAATGATACTTTTTACAAAGATTACGGTAATTTTCGGATTTATATGGAACTTTCTGATGGAAACATAAAAATTTTATGAACCGTTTTTGGATGCTTTCAATTCTATCAATATATTTTTGGTAACAAGGATTCCAAATTTCTGACGCATACTCTACCTGGCTTCGAACAAAAGTACAATATAATATTTTTAAGGTTTTTACATTTTTAAAAGATTTAGAGACCCTCATTATAAATCCCAGAGATTTAGTTGCCTTTGAGACAATGGTATCCACATGTGTTTCAAACAAAAGTTTACAATCGTGGTGTACACCCAGATCACGGATGGAACTTACTCGGGGTAAAGGCTGACCACTCAAAGTGTAACTCGTTTCGATTACTGAACGTTTACGTGAATATGTCACTACCGAACATTTGGCAGGATTAAGGTGTAACCTACTTCTCCGACAATATTCCTCCAGTCTCCTCAGATCAGCCTGAAGTTTGAGCATATCCTCGATTGATGATATCGCTGCGTAAATTTTCATGTCATCAGCAAAACACAAAAGCTTTGATGACATCAGACATGAATCGATATCGTTAACATATGCAAGGAATAACAACGGTCCCAGCAAGGAGCCCTGAGGACATCCGCTAGGGACAGGAACCCAACTCGAAATATAGTTATTTAGTACCACAGCTTGTGACCTATTATGCAAGTACGAGGAGAACCATCTAAGTAGGTCACCGTGGACCCCCATAGTGTTTATTTTCGATAGCAAAATTCTGTGATCAATTCTGTCAAAAGCTTTACTGTAGTCTGTATAGACTACATCCACTTGGCCACCCCTGTCCATTACCTCTGTAATGTAGTCGTTCAGTAATACAAGGTTTGTGACAGTGGATTTACCTTTTAAGAAACCATGTTGTAGTGGACTCATTGAGTTCCTAAGAGCAGCATAGACTTGACTGTAGACAACCCGTTCCAAAACTTTGGCTAAAATACATAATTTGGATATTGGCCTATAGTTAGTAATTATTGTTTTGGCTCCCTTTTTATGAATAGGCGTTATGAAAGCTGACTTCCACAGTTTAGGAACTACGCAAAAAGATAATGATTTTTTAAATAGAAGAGATACAGGATAAGCAAGAGAAGAAGCACATCGTGTTAACAAATTAGGCGATATATTATCCGGGCCTGCTGCTTTAGACATGTCTAATTGAACAAGTAAGTTACGTACGTTATCTGTGTTTATCGTTACGTTAGAATTTTCAGATGATACAGACCCAAGCAAAAGCTCCACTCATAGCAGTTACCATCTCCTGCAACTCCTCGGCCGAAGACGCAAGTAATACTTGGTCATCAGCATAGAGAAAACATTTGACGAGTAACTCATTCATTCTCAACCCACTTTCATTCTCTTTTAAATCTGTCAAGCAATTGTTCATGAACAGATTAAATAGCCACGGTGACGCTACACATCCCTGTCTAACACCCTTTTCGATATTAAACAATTCAGTGTATGCCCCGTTTATCCTTACACAAGCACTGGAGTCCCTATAAAGAGATTGCAATGCTCGTATAAGGATACTGCTCACACCGTTCACGGACAATGCTGACCACAATTCATTCCGCACCACTCTATCATAGGCCTTTTCTAGATCCACGAACGCGCAATAGACCTTCTTGGTTTTAGCCAAACACTTTTCGGCTATGCACCGCAAGGAAAAGACCTGATCCGTACATCCCATTCCCTTTCTAAATCCCGCTTGTGCATCCCACACTTTTTCATCTGTTTCATTCACAACCCTTTCAATTAACACTTTCGCGTACAATTTACCGACGACGCTGAGAAGGCTTATACCGCGGTAATTTATGCACTCTTGCCGTGATCCTTTTCCCTTATATAATGGCACTATTACGGCTTTGCACCAGTCTCCCGGTACTTGCCCATTTCGCCAGCACAAATTGAAAAGGCGGTACAGCTGGCTAGCCACTATGCCCTGTCCAGCCCTCAGCATCTCGACGGTAATCCTGTCATACCCTGCAGCCTTGCCTAATCTCATACTTTTCAACGCTTTCACTATTTCATCCATGCTTATCTCTCTTTCATCACCATTTATACTAGTTTCCATGGAAGGTGCCGGATGTTGTACCTGCACTTCCTCTCTTTCAAACAAACTTTCAAAATACTCTTTCCATCTCTTTAGCACACATTCTTCTCCTTTTATAATGCTCCCATCTTGGCTCCTGATTGTACTCAGCTCCGAGGTAGATGTTTTTCCTCTTACTGCTTTGATGGATTTCCAGAAAAACTTGATATTTGACTGGAAATCTTCAGTGAGCCTCCTATCAAAATCATCCTTTCGTTCTTCTTTCTTTCTAGACACAACTTCTTTCGCTGCTAATTTCAATCTTTTATACTTCGTTCTTGCTTCCTTGACCTCGTCATCCGTCGCCTTTTGAGCTTTTTGGTTAGCTTTTGTAGCTAACCAATCTAACCACGCTTTCTTCTTTTCTTGCACCGCCCTTTGTGCATCATTATCCATCCACACATCATAGTTCTTTCTTCCTTTCCTTCTTTTAGCTACCCCGCATACGTCAATAGCAACATTCACGACCCCTTTCTTAAATTTCTTCCAAAAATCTTCAATCACACCTATCTCTTCTATGCCTTTAACACTTTCTTTCAGTTTCTCTACATACTCGTCTTTCTTTTCTTTTTCTTGCAGATTTTCCACTTTTACTCTGTCCAAAACACTCGTAGGCTCGGCCCCTCGGTGTCGCCACCGTTTAAAGAGGCCACGCATACGGGCTATCACCAGGAAGTGGTCTGTGTCGAGGCCTACACTGCGGTATGCCCGAGTGTCTAGCACTTTCTTCCTCAGTCTTTCATCCACAATTACAAAATCAATCATACTTCTCGACTCACCTTCATCTCTTGTATACAAATGGATCTTTTTGTGGTCAAACATTGTGTTGGCCACGCAAAGATTCCATTCCAAGCATACTTCAAGCAGGCTTCTCCCATTTTCATTCACTCTCTCGTCCCCAAACGTACCCAGAACTCCTTCATACCCATCACGCTTCACTCCAACCCACCCATTAAAGTCCCCTAACATCACGATCCGTTCATTTTCTCCGCATTTATTCAAGACCTCTCTCATGCTATCCCAAAATTCCTCTCTCTCTTGTCGGGCTTTTAAGGACCCACCTCCGCGCAGATCCGTCGGTGCATAGACCCCAAGGATAAACAAGCGAGTGAGTCCGACTTTTAACCTAATCCAGAGGAGTCTTGGGCTTACACATTCATGCTCCATCACACATTCAACTATTCGAGAGGAAAGAATCACACCAACTCCCTGACAGCCTCGGCTGGTTTGGAATGAAGATTAATGTTAAGAAGACGAAAGTGATGGTGTTTGAAAGAGATGAGGCAGTGACAGTCTGCAATATCGTGATTGGAGATGAACAAGTTGAACAGGTGAATGAGTTTGTGTATCTGGGTTCAAAGTTTACAAGAGATGGAAAGTGTGAGAGTGATATCGAAAGAAGAGTGAATGCAGGGAACATGGTGAACGGAGCTTTGCACTCCTTTATGAGCAGTCGGAAGGTGTCTAACAAGGCTCGTTTGGCTGTGCATGAGGGAGTGTTGGTTCCGACACTCATGTATGGAAGTGAAAGTTGGGTATGGCAGAAGAAACATGAAAGCAGAATAAATGCAGTTGAGATGAGAGCGTTAAGAAGTATGATAGGAGTTAAACTGAGTGACAGGATAAGAAATAGTGAGATAAGGAAGCGTTGTGGTCTGAAAGAAGATGTAGTGACAAAAATTGAGAAAGGTATGCTGAGATGGTTTGGCCATGTCGAGAGAATGAATGAAGAACGATTGACGAAAAAAGTGTATAAGGCGAGTGTGAATGAAAGTGTTGGAAGGGGAAGACCTAGGCGGACGTTTCAAGACCAAATCAGGGACGTCTTGAAAAAAGGCCAGGTCAAGAGTACCCTAAACCGAAGAGCATGTATGAAGGGAATAATGAAAGTGGACGAAGCGAAACAAGTATGTATGGATCGTAGCAAGTGGAAAGAAGTGGTCTCTGCCTACCCCTACGGGAAAGAGGCGTGATTATATGTATGTATGTATGTATACAGACCCAATAGGAAGAACAGATAAATCAATGTTAGGATTGTCGTTACTGGGATTCAGAAAATTTGACAGAATTTTTTTAGAAAAGGCCTCACATATTGACTCACCAGACGACAGTGTTTGATTTTCGTAGGTCAAAGTGCTAGGAACCGCATTAGAATTATGACGCTTTTTAACAAATGTCCAAAAATATTTTGGATTTAATTTAATGGAGTCCTCTGTTATTTTTAAATACGAGGCATAACATTCCGATGCCAGTAGTTTAACCCTTCCACGCAGAAGTTTGAATGTTAATTCATCTGATTTTCTATTATAAAGTTTAAACTTTTTTAAATATTTATATTTTTCTTTGATACATTTAATAAGCGATGAACTATACCATACCGGATACGACTGGTTTCGAGCTGTCTTTTGCGGTATATACTTAGTTTGTAGGTCAGATAATAAATTATTGAAAAAGTCAACAGACTCGTCTATTGTTCGATTTGAGAACTCACGTTCCCAATCCGTCAACCGAATACTATTGTTGATTGCGGTATAATCACCTTTATCATAAAGGTAACGAATCCGCGGAGCGCAATCCAACAAGGTGACTTCCAAAAAATCTACATTGACGAGCAGCGCCGGATGGTAGGCATCGATGGGCACTAGTGAGTCCGAGCATTGAGAGACAGTAACTAAGTTATTAGAGAGTACTAAATCTAGGATTTTTCCGTGCCCATTAAGAACTCCATTATATTGCTGCAAGTTTAATGCACATAGTTCATCAGTGAACGAATATTACATACATACATACATATAATCACGCCTCTTTCCCGTAGGGGTAGGCAGAGACCACTTCTTTCCACTTGCTACGATCCATACATACTTGTTTCGCTTCGTCCACTTTCATTATTCCCTTCATACATGCTCTTCGGTTTAGGGTACTCTTGACCTGGCCTTTTTTCAAGACGTCCCTGATTTGGTCTTGAAACGTCCGCCTAGGTCTTCCCCTTCCAACACTTTCATTCACACTCGCCTTATACACTTTTTTCGTCAATCGTTCTTCATTCATTCTCTCGACATGGCCAAACCATCTCAGCATACCTTTCTCAATTTTTGTCACTACATCTTCTTTCAGACCACAACGCTTCCTTATCTCACTATTTCTTATCCTGTCACTCAGTTTAACTCCTATCATACTTCTTAACGCTCTCATCTCAACTGCATTTATTCTGCTTTCATGTTTCTTCTGCCATACCCAACTTTCACTTCCATACATGAGTGTCGGAACCAACACTCCCTCATGCACAGCCAAACGAGCCTTGTTAGACACCTTCCGACTGCTCATAAAGGAGTGCAAAGCTCCGTTCACCATGTTCCCTGCATTCACTCTTCTTTCGATATCACTCTCACACTTTCCATCTCTTGTAAACTTTGAACCCAGATACACAAACTCATTCACCTGTTCAACTTGTTCATCTCCAATCACGATATTGCAGACTGTCACTGCCTCATCTCTTTCAAACACCATCACTTTCGTCTTCTTAACATTAATCTTCATTCCCTTTCTAGCAAAAGCTCCACTCATAGCAGTTACCATCTCCTGCAACTCCTCGGCCGAAGACGCAAGTAATACTTGGTCATCAGCATAGAGAAAACATTTGACGAGTAACTCATTCATTCTCAACCCACTTTCATTCTCTTTTAAATCTGTCAAGCAATTGTTCATGAACAGATTAAACAGCCACGGTGACGCTACACATCCCTGTCTAACACCCTTTTCGATATTAAACAATTCAGTGTATGCCCCGTTTATCCTTACACAAGCACTGGAGTCCCTATAAAGAGATTGCAATGCTCGTATAAGGATACTGCTCACACCGTTCACGGACAATGCTGACCACAATTCATTCCGCACCACTCTATCATAGGCCTTTTCTAGATCCACGAACGCGCAATAGACCTTCTTGGTTTTAGCCAAACACTTTTCGGCTATGCACCGCAAGGAAAAGACCTGATCCGTACATCCCATTCCCTTTCTAAATCCCGCTTGTGCATCCCACACTTTTTCATCTGTTTCATTCACAACCCTTTCAATTAACACTTTCGCGTACAATTTACCGACGACGCTGAGAAGGCTTATACCGCGGTAATTTATGCACTCTTGCCGTGACCCTTTTCCCTTATATAATGGCACTATTACGGCTTTGCACCAGTCTCCCGGTACTTGCCCACGAATATTCCACGTGAGAATTAATGTTGGATGGAATCAGGAACAGATTGCCGGATGGTAGCCAGTTTATTCCACTCATATTAAAGTCTCCCAACACGAGAAATGTATCAGTGTTATTAGTATTCATGACAGTTCGGTTTAGATTTAGTAGAAAATTGGATAGTTGCGATGAAAAAGACATACCAAGATTTTGTTTGCACAAATAAATGACACAAAGGTGCATGTTAATATAGGAACGCGTATTTGAATTTTTTAGTCGTATAGTCAACCACAGATCCTCTGCTGTAGATTCGAAAAGTGGTTGATGAGTAGTTGTTATATCTCTTCGAGTAGCAATTAAAACACCGCCACCGCGGGTTTGTCCAGTAGAAACATAGTCACGATCACGTCTCCATACTATATAGCGATTATCAAACAGCTCAGAGTTCGATATTCCATCCAGTAACCACGTCTCTGTGAGAACAATAACATCGAATGAATTACATGCCATTTGCCTATAGAAAATATCAGTTTTGGTTCGCAATCCACGAACATTCTGATAGTAAATATTAAACTTATTTTTGAAATTATTAGCCATTAGAAAAATTATCAAGAATCGAGTATAAATTAGTATAACAGAGTAGCATTAAATAATTGAATAAAATGTTTAATATGAGAGGGTAGAGTACAAAAAATAACGAGGTAAAACCAACAAACTTAGGATTACTTCTTGCGCCCGAGCATGTAAACAGCAAGATGGCGAATGTGCGAGAAAGCAAGCAATACTCTCGAAGTGCGAGCGCAAGCGAGATAATAATATAAAAGTGAGTAACAGCTTTAAAGTAAACAGCGCGACACCTCGCACAAAAGAGCGTTTGCAAATAACAAAGGATAGGTGATAAGCTCATTAGTACGGCAGGGGTTCTAAACATTTTACAATTTTTAGTTATAATGGTAGTATGGGATATTTTTATAAATTTTAAGTTTACAGTTTTGATTGGGAATTCAATAATGATATATTGTAATCTAAAAGGATATATAGTTATATAAATGAAACATTTAGTAGAACATTTTAGGCAATTTTGTTTAAATCCGACTCCTTTCTTATAATTAGGAGTTTTGAGGACTGATTTTTTAAAATATGGATTTTCCCATGTTTCACCCATACGTACTCATAGCTTCGTTCCTTAGCAATGACTTTGACTTTGCTTAGCAACTTCTTGTGTTCTGCACTTAGGTGATCATTAACGTAGATACGTTGAGATGCTCCTTGAAAGCCGATATCCGAAGTTGAAAGATCCTTGTCAGCACGTGCCGCTGCAATGAAATCTTCCTTGACGTACCTATTTAAAAAACTCAGGATTATGAGTTTTTCATTTGAGTTGAAGATAGGAACCCTGGAGATATAATTCACTTGAGATTTCGGACAGACGTAATTAACTTGACGACCAATGGCCTCGACGATAGCAAAGAGATTCTCGTTCTTTTTGATTGGAATCCCTTTTATCTCCACGTTATTTAAGCGTGACCGTTGATCATGTGCTGCAACCTCAAACTTCACCTTCGTTAGATCCAATTGAAGATTGTTGACTACGTCCTGAAGCTTCTCAATTTCGTTAATTTCACTTTCCACCACTGATAATCGAGTACCATATTCCTCGAGCCTTCCTGCCGTACAGTCACAAGTCATCTTAACCTGAGACAGCTCATCCTTTATAACTTGAATATCTTCTACCAACGTAGGCAGGCTGAGTAGCTGACGCTTCAAGTCTCTTATTTCCGAGAGGATAGTTTCAATGGAAGCTGATTCAGAGGGTACCACGGCCGGTGATGATATTTTGCACATTGGGCATTTCCACTGAGCTCTTCTATCAACTCCCAGTTTTTTCCATCCAACTTCAGAAATTTTAGCACATCCAAAGTCCATGTCTCTGCAGCAAGACGTGCAGTAAACACCTTCGGAGAACTGTATGCTACATACTGCGCACGATTTCATACTGATGTGTTTAGTTATAACTAAGTTCAAAGATTTTGGAATAGCACCAAAGGTTGGCGATCTATTAGTTTCGAGCGACGCGTACTGAGTCCACGACAGTTCACGGAAGAATGGAAAGGAAGGAATATTTCATTAAAGTTTGTTTTGTTTTAATATTCTGATTTCAGCTGACGCCTTCCAGATTCGATTGAACAGTTTGTTTTAAGGAATTTGTTGGGTAAATATATACATATTAGATTATGAATAGGACCGCAAAGTAATAAAAAAATTAAATTAAAAATTTAAATAAACCCCCGACACAATAACCTTTAAAAAGTAAAAAATAAAAATAAATAAATCGCGTTGGGGGACCACTCCCACTTATTTATTACCTGACCCCTGGTCCCCCAACGCGAAGTATTTATTTTTATTTTTTACTTTTTAAAGGTTATTGTGTCGGGGGTTTATTTAAATTTTTAATTTAATTTTTATTTTATACTTTTTATAGGTACATACTTATTTTAGTGTAGATTTTGTTAAATTGCACGTGATGCGCTTTCATTTGAGACCCCACTCGATTATATTTGCAGACATTCGGTTATTCTTCCCCACTTTCACCCCTCATAACTTTTAAACGGCTCACCCGATTTTCATCAAACATGTCTAAGAACACTCGCCCGTAACTCACCTTTCATACAAAAAAAACTATTGAAATCGCTTCATCCGTTCGCGAGCTACGGTGCCACAGACAGACAGACAGACAGACAGACAGACAGACCGACAGACCGACAGACAGACAGACACGTGAAACTTATAACACCCCTCTTTTTGCGTCGGGGGTTAAAAAAGAAAAAAATGACAAGCCCTCTGAGTTTCTTGCCAGTTCTTCTCAGCAGTGGTCCCGTTCCGAACTGGTGGTAAAGAATATTACTTTACATTGTATAAAATTTTATTAATATGTTGACAATTTGTAAGTGTCCATTGTGTCCTATATAAAAAAAAAAAAAAACAAAAAAAAAAAAAACAGACATGACTCGGACGACACATTTCGTCTCACAAATAGCAAGCGATCATCCAGGACGAGTCAATGCCTGACTCTGACGACAGATTTCGTCAGATGACGCTAAATAAACCACTGTGACAAGTCAAACAGACATGACTCGGACGACACATTTAGTCTCTCAAATAGCAAGCGATCATCCAGGACGAGTCAGTACTGACTCGGACGACAGATTTCGTCAGATGACGCTAAATAAACCACTGTGACAAGTCAACCAGCCATGACTCGGACGACACATTTCGTCTACCTTCTGTGACGAGTGAAGTGTGCCCTCTAACTATTCACCTAAGATTAGTAAGGACGACACTTCTTCGCCCAGGATCAACAATTTGTACAATTTATCATGATTATAGGAATGTAACAGTACAGTAGCGATAGTTTGTACTATACCAGCCTATGATAATGAATTGTCCTGTTCCGTGTGTACTTCAGCTTCATGAAGACCCTCCCATGTTTCAGGGTCTGAGTGTACGCTCAGGGTATCTGAGCTTGCAGTCACAGTATGTGAGTCAACCGAAGCAGTGTTAGAGCATACGGTCATAGTGTCAAGTCGGTCTAATGATTCGTTATCATTATTTAAACAAAGTATTTCTACATCATCAGACGCCGTCTCGGCCTCGACTTCATTTAAAAGACTAGACGCAATTTCAAGTAATCCATCATGTCCTCGGGGTACTGTGCGCAAATTCTCGTGGGAATATTTAAGAGTTCGATTGGAAGCATCCACTATGCTTTTAAGTTCATAGCGATCATAATTTAAAACTTCTGTTATCACGAATGGACCCCTAAATTTCCTATCCAATTTTGTTTGATTGCGTTCACAGATTCATCACAGATCCAATTTTTGATGAACACGTAATCGCCCTTAGAAAACGGTTTAATTTTTGCGCGGCCACGATTGAATCTAACAGTTTCGGACTTGGCAGCTTTCTGGATGTTTGCTGATGCATCCTCCCTAATAGAATCAATATCCAAGCGAACCTCGTTGTCTTTGTCAGTTCAGCTTATTTTAGACATACCCAGCGAATTGGAACGAGCTCTGATTGGGAATATTTGGTCACGGTAGATTTTGTACTATTTAGGGCAAGCTGAATATTTCCTAATTCGTCGCGCCACGTCTTATTAGGATCGCTTTCGATGATAGTTAAAAGGCTCTTTAATGTACGCATCACTCGTTCTACTTGGCCATTGGCTCTACTTGCACCCGTCGCAATAAAGTGGAGTTCTATTTTATGCTCACCACAAAAACTTTTAAAATCAGAACTAATGTAGCAACGACCTTGATCTGCGATGATTCTTTTTGGCGCTCCAAGAAGGTAAACTGCTTTTTGCAGCGCAGATATTGCACTCTTTGCATCAACGGATGTGGTATGTTCGAGTAAAACATACTTCGTAAAACCGTCAATAATTACTGAGCAATGCTCCTTCCGGTCGCTCTTCCCGCTCAGCTTTCCCGAAAAGTCGATATGAACTGTGTGCCAAGGTACAGACGCTTTAGGAATCGGATGAAGCTGAACGGGCAGAGCACCCGAAGGGCCTTTAGAAGCCTTACAAACTATGCACAAATCTATGAATTTCCGAACACATTTAGACATATCTGAAAACCAATAATTCTCATAAAGCTTATCCAACCTTTTATCTCTACCTAGATGTTGCAATTCGTTGTGAACATGATTTATGAGTGTCCAAATAAGAGATCGCGGCACTACCGGCAGCCAGGAGATCGCTTTATTACGAACAATTTTCCTATAAAGGATACCTTCTCTGACATCGTATGTGTGGGCTACGGTTTCAGGAAAACTATTATTGTGGCATTTTGTGATGGGATCTTGGATTTCAGGATCCCTTTTTTTGTTCCACTGGTAACCAACCTTGGTGGAGCTCAACAAACTGGACCGATCTCGTTTGACCCCTTTCAGATTCTAAGGGAGTAACCATATGAGAATTTGGAATAGGATTTCGAGACAAAAAGTCGGCGTGTTCGATTTTCCTGCCTTCGTGATAAACGATATCGAAGTCGTAAGCCTGCAAGTACGCCCACAAACGATATACACGGGGAGTTAAATCCTTCTTAGACTGACGCCTTTAATGAATTGCAGTCCGTTACAACAATTTGTACAATTTATCATGATTATAGGAATTGCAGTCCGTTACAACTACAAAACTCCTACCATAAAGATAGTGTTTTTTTTTTTTTTTTGGCGGTAGGTGTAAATAATTACAGAGGTGTTTCTCAGATATTAATTTATTTAAAATTAAAGTGTAAATTTAATCTATCTGCATATATTTTGGTGCATGAAAGCAAAGGACAGTGTTACTTACATTCGCTGTTCATTTTATGTGACTTAACCCCAACATTTTCACCACCTGCCAGCACCACAAGTTATTTTCACTTCACTTCTTTCACCAACATGTCACATTTGACCGAAGTATTGGCTACTCAACAAAGGCTAGAGGAGAATGTTGCCAAAAGGTTTGATGAACTCCAACTCCAAATCAAGCAAGCTGGCTCTTCTAAAGACAGAAGAGCTCCGCACCTTCAGGGATTTGGTATTCAGCATCTTGAATCTCCTACGGCAGCAAATCCAGGAGTGCTCCAGGCAGGTCGACGATATAGAGACAAGAAGCCGAACAAAAGCACTCATTTTTACAGGCTGCACTGAAAAAGATAAGGAAGACTGTACACAGACTGCTCTGGAGGTGCTTCGCGTCAAACTTGGCCTTGATAATATATCACCTTCATCGATTACGGTTTGTCACAGACTTGGGGCTGTAACTAAACAACGCCATAGACCAATCCTGATCCGGTTCACTGATGTGGCAACCAAAATGGCTGTTTGGAGATCCAAGACCAAACTGAAAGGTTCGTCAATAGCAGTCAAGGAGTTCCTGACCAGGACTCGGCAATCGGTGTTCACCAGAGCCAGGGCGCACTTTGGTAAGCGTTCGGTGTGGACGCAGTCGGCACTATTGTCGTGAAAACGTCTGACGGTAACAACCACAAGATAGTTGCCGATGACGAGCTTGCCCATCTTGTAGCAAAATATCCTAAGACACCTTTGCCCTCATCTGCTGCAGCCAAGAGTCGTAATTAGTGTGCTTCATCGGAGTGGAAGTTTGAGTGTTCAATAATTGGTCCCAATGAAGCATTACATCCAATACGCTAATTATTTGTGTGTTCTTAGTATGTGGTGATATCTCTTCTAGTTATTTTTCTTTGTTCATTTGTTTTTAAACTTGCACCTTCTTGTGTGCTACTGGCATACATGCAGATTTGTAGTAACTGTATTTTTTTTAAGTGTAGGTAGCACAATTAAATAACAATTACCTAGTTCAAACATATGTGTTAAGGAAATCTGTCAATTTTATGTTCTTCTTCTTCTTCATGAGTTGTTTCATTTGAGTGACATTGTC
Source organism: Clostera curtula (assembly GCA_905475355.2). NCBI lineage: Eukaryota > Metazoa > Arthropoda > Insecta > Lepidoptera > Notodontidae > Clostera > Clostera curtula. The sequence goes on from FR997821.1 coordinate 2,909,048, forward strand.
AATGTAACGTCTACGGCGTTCGTGTAGTTTAGAACGGTTGGCGTGTTGGAGGTTTGTTTTTGACTGATAAGTAGTTGATATTTTTATCTATTTTTTTTATATTATTGTTTGTTTTTCTTTTTCTAATTTTGCTGGGATTTATTTTATCTTATACGTACATAGTTCTAAGTAATTTTGTGAGCTGGTGGGTGGTGCAGACTTCACCACCAAGTGTGCAGACAATTATTTTGCTTAATTTAGTTTTCTATATATTATACAGCTATTAATTAGTGTTTATATTTTGTGTATATTATTTAGCTTTATATTTATTTATAACATATTATATGTCAGTTCCTTACTATATAAGTGATGATGAATCTTTTTATTCTGCAAGTGATACTAGATTCTGTTCAATTGATGAATCTCTTGGAGATTTCGTCAAAACTCAGTTTAAGTCCACCTGTAATACTTTAAATGTCTGCCATCTGAATGCTCAAAGTGTACCTAGCCACTATAGTGAACTAGTTGAGGTTTTTTCTGATACTAGGGTGAATTTCCCAAATGAATTTTTTTTTTGTCTTCGGTGAAATTAGTATTAGAAAAAAGGAATATTGTTCTGAATTATTTTTTTTTGTATTCAATAGGTTGTTATTGGGCTGTGGCAAAAATATGATTTGCATAGGACTATTACAAAAGGTAGAAAAAAAATTATAAACCTCAATTTTTTTCAAATCGGTGCTGTCCCTCTACTTTTTTTACAAACAAAACAGCTTATACACGAATAAAAATAAGTAAGATAAGTATATAACTTATTCTATTTCATAGAATATTAGTTTTGTTAATAATATATAGCATATTTTATTAGATAATTATTGATTATTATTACTGAGAGGCAGAAACGTACTTGTCTTGCAATATGATTTCATATCGGTGGACAAAAGTAATTTAACCCTAACTTTACATCGACGAGTCCGAAAGCGTCTCAACCCCAATTTTAATTCTCTTGTTAGTGTGTGCTATTGCGCAGTCAGGACGAATGCCTGTCAAATCGCTTCATATTCCCGCAAATAACGTAAGTACGCCATTCCAGTTGCTCCCGGACAATTATTTTATACTATCGGTGGTTGCATTTTTTTAGTGTAATGAGTAGTTTTATTGTTGTTGTTTGGTCCTAACAGAGGTAGTAAGTGAATTAGCTTCATTGAGTATTATAGAATTTATCCTATATTTTATGCATTTTTTCTAATTTCCTAAAAAGTGTGTTATTTCTCACGTCGGTGAACACATATCGGTGTAATCGGTGGGCTTTATTACCACCGATGTGATAATTTACACCGAAATTATAAGAAAAAATCAATCGGTGTCTTTTATCTAATATCGGTGTTTTGATTCATGATCAACGCACAGTTTTGTCACATCGGTGGCTTGCTTTATCATATCGGTAGATCCCGTGTCATTTCTTTAAGTATACAAAGAAACAATGGAACATACAAACATACATACTACCTACATAGACTGCTAAAATCATTACCACGATATCACTGGGTATGTAGTAGAAGATGCATAAATGTATCATTAGGGGAGGTCTGTACTCGGTAACGTACGTCTATAGGCTGAGATGATGATGATGAGGTGGAGCAATTGAACGCATTAAAGATTTTTCTAGAAAATATTTTCTAGTTAAAAACATATAAAGTACATAATAAAAAATAATAAATAGAAAACATCATATTAGCTTAATTTTGTTTAAGAATGCCAAGGCCAAAACTAAAAGAGGAGGAGAAAAAAAGAGAGAGAGGTTGCTGGAACGAATACGAAAAGCTAAAATAAACATTCTTTTTTAATTCTAACTACCCATAGTAAATATAATAAAAAGAAAATAAATACATATCATAAGATAGTACCTATTTCAAAAAATATATTTTGATTGGATTTCTAAGAACTCGGTTCTCTTTGCATGTGATGTGAGTTCAGGTCTTCAGTTCTACGTCACCCTTGTAAAAATATATAGGCATCTACTAACTATTTACTTTTTATATTCAAAGGTGGATAGATTATCATATCGCTGGATATGTAAATCATTTCGGTGGATAAACTTATCATATCGGTGTACAGAAAAAATCATCGGTGGCTGTTTGTCATGTCGGTGGAAACCAGAATTCAAACTGAATTTTCTCCCTATTCTTAAATGATAAGTCGATGGTATTAAATTTGGAGATATTTGATGTCCTATAGATTACATAAAACCTGAAAAATATACAAAATATATTTAAATGAAAAAGTTCACCGATATGATAAAAAAAATGGCATTTGTTGAAATTGACCCACTAACATTCATGCTGTCCGGGGGTGTATTTAGCTATAGGTACTGAATAATTAAAGAGTGTTCCGTGAGGAAAGGTATTTAATTACCTTACAGAGATTACATTTAGAGCACGATTATTACAAGTACGTGACTTGACCAGGCGGGCGTATGCAAGCTACTGGCGGAACTGCGGGGTATTGCTTGGTCAGCAATTTACCCATACATGTGTCCCTACAGTACACCCTTCCTAAAATTTTGTGCATAAAATTTTAAAGCACAAAAATATATCAACACATTAACAAATCCACCTGCTCGAAACGCTATCACTGCTGATTCGCCGTAACAACGCGCTGGCCAAGTTCATATTACATTACACAGAAATCGCAATACAACCATTGCTGTTAGTTATAACAAATGCATACTAAGAATTAAACGGCAAGTTAAACAATTCTAACACAATACAGGTCCGTATTCAGTACTTTACAATTTACACGAGTCACAACAAATCACATGCAAAAAAATAGAACAAATGTTAACCATCTTACTCTAGTTTTAGATTACCTTACTTTAACGAAACACATAAACCACAATACAGTACACAATACACTAAACTGCAAACATAAAATCGCTACGATTAAACCGTAATTAAATAAAATCGACATATTTTTGTTTACGCACAGAATTACCATTTACTGCAAAATATCTGAATTAAATACAAAAAACAACAAATCACCCTGATTACATCTCTGTGACTAGGAGAAAACAATTTGTGTGGGCCTCTCTCCTCTCTGCTCCGAGGTCTGCGGCTGCATGGTGGAAGGTAGTCCTGGCTGATTCCTCAGCCCCGAGGATGCTAACTCTTTTTGTAACCACTGGCGAGCTCCCTTGCGACAACGCACGCACAACCTGCACGACAGCCCTAACGCGACGACGACTACTAATACTACGACGATCGCACCAAGTATCTCCACCTTGTACTCCATGTTCTTGTGCTGCTCCATGTTAACTTGAGTGTTGGCGTTGATCAACACTTGCTCGTTTTTAGTCGCCCCATTTCCCATGATGTTTACTAAGCCTCAGATTCCAAGGAAAAGAAAGTATAACAAAACGTCGTGATCCAATGGCGGAGAGATTGCAATAGCCAGTGCCGTAAGAAATACTTATGTATAACTTATAAACTATCCTATGCAACTTTACTAATCTAGGTTACTTAACTACCGAAATCGCACTGGTTGGCAAATAGTGCGCCCGCTGCGTGACCGTCTGACTACGGTTTCTTTCTGTATTTTGCCCTCCACACGTGGACTACTCGGAATCGTGTCGCAATCATTACCGCTTGACACAAATGCCGGTTTTAATCGATCTAACGACACGTGTGCCTGTCTATTCTCTAACTGTATGACGAAAACTTTACCATGGCGACTGATGACTCTGTATGGTCCCTTATATGGTGTTTGTAACGGTCTACGCACCGTGTCGTCTCTAAGAAAAACAAACTCGCAAGATTCTAAATCCTTGTGCTTAAAAAACGTTTTACTATTAGAGTGCGGTTCCAAAATTGGTTTATATTAGCGCTAGGATCATTATTATTTTTCAAACCATTTTCAAAAAAATCCCCTGGTAAACGTAATGCCTGTCCATAAACTAACTGTGCTGGACTGATACCGGAGTCGCTGCGTCCAGCGGCTCTCAAACCAAGACAAACCGTAGGTAGCTCGTGGATCCAAGAACTTGAGCTGGAATCTAAACGAGCTGCTAATGAGGCTTTTAGTGTACGATGCCATCTCTCGAGAAGTCCGTTACTTTGGGGGTGATACGCGGTTGTACGGATCTTTTTAACCCCTAAATATTTCATTAACTCTGCGAAAAGGTTACTCTCGAATTGACGACCTTGATCGGAAGTCAACTGTACTGGACATCCATAACGACATATCCATCCTTCATACAAAACTTTAGCAACTGCTTCCGCTGTTATGTCGCGAAGGGGAAATATCTCAGGCCAACGAGTACACCTGTCGATAATGGAAACACAGAACCTAAATCCCTCTTCAGTAGTGGGCAGCGGGCCCACAATATCTATGCAGATATGTTCGAATCTACCTAACTTTTGATAGCTACCAAATTCTGTAAAGGTGTGTCTCGTTACCTTTGCCTTTTGACACTGAACGCAAGACTTAGCCCATGTACCTACGTCGCGATTCATTTCTGGCCAAAAATATCTATCAGCTACCATCCTACGCGTTGTCCTAACTCCGGGTGGCTAACATTATGTACCGACTCAAAAGCTAACTTTCTAAAACTTACAGGTAAATATGGACGAGCCGTCGAAGTTGACATGTCGCAATAAATGTAATTGTTATACTCTGGCATGTATATTTTCCTTAAACAAAGCTTGCTACCTGGAACGTTATCGGTTTCTGTATACGTCTGAATGAACACGTCGCGAAGCTGCGCGTCAGCAATTAGGTTATATTCTAGACTCGTGGGACAGGAAATCGTCGCGACGCGACTTAGAGCATCGGCAACACAATTGCTGTCACCGCTGATGTGTCGAATATCCGTTGTAAATTCACTCACGAATAAAATTTGCCTTGTCCTTCTTGGGGTCTCCGAATTCGTACCTAACTTACTGAACGCGTGTGTCAAGGGCTTATGACCTGTAAAAATCGTCAACTGGTGTCCTTCGAACGTCTTACGGAAATGTTTGACTGCTACAAATATTGCCAGTAACTCTCTATCATATGTACTGTAACGTTTTTGTGCATCAGATAATTTCTTTGAAAAATAGCCGAGAGGTTGCCATACCTCGCCCACTTTCTGTTGTAACACAGCTCCTATGCACGTGTCTGAGGCGTCTGTCATGAGTGATAACGGCGCGTCACTCAACGGATAGGACAATGTCACCGCTTTTTTTAATTGTTCTTTACATTCCTGAAAAGCGTTTTCCGCGGCTGGTGACCATACGATTAAAGTTTTATCTCTTTTCTTTGCGTTGTGAATATATTGACTCAGTACTGCTTGACTATCGACTGCCTTCGGAATATGTTTTCAATAGAAATTTACCATGCCTAAGAAACGTCGTAACTGGTCTATGTTATCAGGTCTAGGGAAATCCACGATAGCTTTCACCTTTTCCTCTAAAGGGCTGATACCTTCGGTTGTAACATGGAACCCTAAAAACTCTAATTCTTTGACGCCGAAACAACATTTTGCTAAGTTTATGGTTACTCCAAACTTCTCTAGGCGTTCAAAAAGTAACCTGAGATGCTGCTGATGATGATCTGCCGTGTCGCTCGCCACGATTACGTCATCAATATAGCAGAATAAGAAATCTAGTCCGCTAAGAACAGTATGGTGCATAAATCTCATAAAAGTTTGAGCAGCATTACGAAGTCCGAATGTCATGCGTGGGAATTCGAATAACCCGAACGGCGTTACTATTGCGGTTTTCTCTACGTCCTGATCTGCCACTGGCACAAAATGATACGCTCTATTAATGTCAATCCTGGAAAATATAGACTTACCGGTCAACAGGTACGTGAAATCATGCAGGCGCGGAATGAGGTAGCGATCCGGCTTGGTGATGGCGTTGAGCTGCCTGTAGTCACCACATGGTCGCAGTTCTCCGTTCTTCTTGGGCACCACATGCAGCGGGCTTGCCCAAGGGCTTTTTGAGGGCCGACAAATCCCTAACTCCTGCATTACACGGAATTCTTCTTTAACCTTCTGGTACCTGTCGGGGGGTAAAGGCCTAGGTCTAGCGTGCACCGGTGGTCCCGACGTCTCTATAAAATGACGAACCGAGTGCTGGGGCGGTTCTCTGAAAGAAACAGGTTTCGTTATCGCTGCAAATTCATTCAACAAATCTTTAAACTTATGGCTCTCATCAATTGTTGAAATAGATAATTCTGCGCACTCTCCCATAGAAGCTACTGCTGACAATGAAGTAGTCTGATCTACCAATTTCTTATTACACAAATCCACTAACAACCCATAATTGCTCAAAAAATCGGCGCCTATTATAGGCTGTTTAACATTTGCAACAATAAAATTCCATCGAAATGCTCTCCTTAATTTTAAATCTACAACTAGCGTATTTGTCCCATAAGTGTCTATTTTCGAGCCGTTAGCCGCATATAACACCAGATCACTGCACTTTTCACTTTGCCCTTTGAACGCACTCGACGGTAACACCGATACATTTGCTCCCGTGTCTATAAGGAACGGTAGTCCACTGATCTTGTCCACTACGCACAGACGGTGATTAGACATACCAACGCAGTTTCCCTTCGCCTGCTGCGCCGCAACTAGTTTCCCGGCTTGTCTTTACCAGCGTTCCATGCACATGGTGGCACGCACTTTACCGCTCTCGCTTGAAAACGGTGGTGGTAAAAACACAACCATTCAGGGCTCTCGGGTGTACGAACTCGACTGCTGCTTCTCTGTCTTACACCTCGTGTTCGCGATCTGGGTCTATCTCTATTACCTTGCCATCCACGCTGTGCTGACCGTCTAATCTCTGCTACTTCTAACGCAAGCTTCGTCACACTGTCCGCTAGGCTGCTAGAACCACTCGCGCTGTCCACCGCCGCCACTTCCGGTGTCCTCGTGGTCTCCATCACCTTGTCAGCTATCGCTGAGAGTTTGGCGGAGTCCTTGATGTCCGTGGCCGCTAACACTGCACGCACCGCTGCAGGCAGGTGGTTCTGCCATAACACAAGTAACGTGTCTGACGTGACACGGGTCCCAGCCAGACCTTGCATCTTCCTCAATAACTGCGACGGTCGCTGGTCACCTAGCTGCATGTCTCCTATCAATTTCTGAATTCGCCGGCTCTCTGACTCTTCATAGATAGTGAGAAGTCTTGTTTTAACGGCCTCATACCTGTTGTCGTCCGGGGGCTTGCTTAAAATATCGGACACTTGTTGAATGACGTCCTTGCCCAGCTTCGCAATTAATAGCTGGTACTTAGCGATATCCGATGGTTTCTGCGGCGCAACTGTCGCTTCAAATTGGATGAACCATAGTCCCGGTTGATCCGTCCAAAACTCGGGAATGCGGGATGACACCGAAATCAGCATCAGATCCGGTTGCGAATCTTTCTTTGTTTCGCCTTCGGTTCCCGTTGCCATCGTCGAAAATGTTGAGTACTACTGACTTCACTATTGTTACGCACGTGTTACAAGGTAATATGATTACCTGCGCCGCCTGGCCGCCGTACCGTGCCTGAGTAGCTCGTGACAATTTGCAAGGTTAAAACACGCGTTTTACACGTCCTTTCCAGCACTTCACAGGAGTCACCACTGTCCGGGGGTGTATTTAGCTATAGGTACTGAATAATTAAAGAGTGTTCCGTGAGGAAAGGTATTTAATTACCTTACAGAGATTACATTTAGAGCACGATTATTACAAGTACGTGACTTGACCAGGCGGGCGTATGCAAGCTACTGGCGGAACCGCGGGGTATTGCTTGGTCAGCAATTTACCCATACATGTGTCCCTACAATGCCATCTTGATATCCGAAAGCTGGTTGAAACCTCACCTACTCTCTACTACTTACCCTCTCCCTGGATTCATTTTGGTTAGAAATGACCGTGTGGATCGGGGGGGAGGTGGGGTAGCGATATATTTGAGGGATGACCTACCCTTTAGAGTGGTAGCCACATCGACGGACCACTGTGTGTCTGCTGAATTCCTGTTTCTTGAAGCCTCCCTCAAATGCGCCAAAACGATTTTAGGTGTGGTTTACTGTCCCCCAAATACTGATTATTTCACCGAATTCGAAACGGAAATAGAAACGTTGGGGTCTGAATATGCTAATCACATCATCATGGGCGATTTTAACACAAACCTCCTTATGCAAAATTCCTGTCGCTACCGCAAACTTCTCCATATAGTTGAGTCATCTAGTCTCCACATACTACCTCTCCATGCTACGCATCATAACCCCTCTGGAGAAGATACCTGGCTCGACTTGATTTTAACTTCCAATCCCTCCTTAGTGTCTTCCCATGGTCAGCATGTAGCTCCTGGTTTCTCCCATCTTGACCTTATCTTCCTAACCTATGCCCTAAAACCTCCCAAAACCAAACCCAGAGTGTTGCATCTGCGGTCCTTTGCTCAGATGAACACAGGCAACTTACTTAAGGATGCTTCCGCTATTGACTGGGTCTCATTAATGGCGGCTAACACGATTGATGACAAAGTGCGGATTTTCAATGATACTTTAACAAAGTTGTATGACACTCACGCCCCGATCAAAAATGTCAAAATAAAACGCCCGCCAGCTCCATGGATGACGAAGGGAATTAAATTGATGATGCGGCGAAGAGACACTGCCTTTCGTAAATTTAAAAATAACAGGAATGATGAAAATTGGAATTTGTTCAAGTGTTGTAGGAATCGGTGTAACCTGATGGTGCGCAACGCTAAACGCCGTTACATTCTTGATAATATTGCTCTTTCCACTCCTGCCGGTATTTGGAAGTTCCTCGGAACACTTGGTATCGGCAAGTCGCGAAATTTAGACCCTCCATCTTCTATCCGATTAGATGATCTTAATCAACATTTCGCCTCCTCTTCTACTATAGATCATCGCATCGTTACTCAAACGCTTCATTATATTAATGGTCTGAAGCGCCCTAATATCAACCAATTTTACTTCACACCTGTGGACTCGGCCGAGATTAAAAAGATAATCCTTTCCATTAAGACCAACGCAACCGGTTATGATAACATCAATCGACGTATGATAACCTATATCCTAGATAATATCCTTTCCGCTGTTACCAACATTGTTAACTTTTCCTTGTCCTCTGGAACTTTCCCTTCATTGTGGCGTAAAGCGTTCGTCCGCCCTCTTCCCAAGACTCCTAATCCTTCTCTTATTTCCCAGTATCGCCCTATATCCATCCTTCCCTATCTTTCCAAAGTGCTGGAGTCTTGTGTACAAAAACAATTATCCCGTTTTGTTCTGGTAAACGAGTTAATTAGTCCACTTCAATCTGGTTTTCGTCCTGGACACAGCACTACTACCGGTCTCCTTAAAGTGATTGGCGATATTGAGGCAGGCATGGAGGATTCCAAAATCACAGTTATGGTTTTGGTAGACTTTTCGAATGCCTTCAATACTGTCAATCACAATATTCTCCTGGCGATCCTTTCCTATCTTATGGTCTCGGACGAAGCCCTGCAGTGGTTTTTGGTGTGACGCCAAAATGGCGGCAGCTCTGTATGTGTGAGTTAAATTTGGGGTTGCCAAGATACACAAAATTTTGTAATAAAAACATGGTTAAAATATAAAAAAAAAATTGCGAAATTGTTATGTTTAACTTTAACATCCTAAATGCTGAGTATTTTTTTTTATAATAATGTCTTTTACTTTGAGAGGGTTTTGAAATTTCCTCTAATTTCGAGATGTGTTGAAAACGATTCTAAATTAAAAGAAATGCTTTCATTACCAAAATTTTTTTTGTGATAATATATTTATGTTGCCTAACTATAATTTATTGCGCACCTCTTGAGAAGCACTGGTATTAAATGGTACAGTAACAGTTTATTCCTCTGCCACGTGTCTTGACTCAAACAAATATTAAAACAAAATAAAGCACTGGGTATTAAAATAATGTATGAATATTTTTACGATTCGACGACTGCTGCGCAGCATGTCGCGGGTTCGATCCACGCACGGAAGAAATATTTGTACGACCTACAAGTATTTGTTCCGGGTCTGGGTGTTTTCTATCTATAATATGTATGTATTTACAAAAAAAATATGTATTTAAGTAGTTTATCATCCATCTCGTTACCATAAAACAAGCATTAAGTTGCTTAGCTTGTGACAAGATGGCGTTGTGTGAAATGTCCAAGGATATTTATAATTATTATATACCGACACAATAGCTACAATGTACATTTAAATTTTGAAAAAAATAAGCGGCGTAGTTTTTTTTTTTTGTATTATCCATGTCTCTGTAGATTGCTAATTTACCTTTTATGGTACTGCATAAGTAACAACACGCCGGAGTCCTCCTTTAGTTGTTTATAAGTCATCCGCATCAAAATGTATTCTGCAAATGACACTGTATTTGTTTGGAATCCAATTGTTTTCACCATTACAATTTCTACTAAGTAATTTTAATTCAATCATTTCTCCATACTTAATTTTCTTTAGAAAATCTAGCAAAAGGTATATAAAATAAAATACCAAGTAGTAACTATTAAATAATTAACCAGAATAATATATTGATTTTTATAATAAACGAAAAATTGCCCACATTTTGGTTAATTTGCACACGTGAATATTGGCAACACTGAACTTAAAATTAATTGTTTTGTTCTAGCAAATACAAATTGATTTTAATGTATATAATCTGGAAATAAGTGATTGAATTATTCATTTACGTATGAAACGTGATTCCTGGATTGTTTTTCTTTCGGTCACTACGGTTTTTACACCATTTTACCAGGCAAGACATGATTTATAGTTTTTATTTTTTCGCCGCATATTGCGTCTTTAAGCATCGATGTTCACGCGCGTAATGGCCGACTAATGTGTGAAAGTGTGCGTGCTGGTCTGTACATATAGCTGATCTGGCCGACTATGATGTCACAGTTTTTAGCTAGCGAGACTCTGTCCGACTTTTTTTATACGTCCATGATTATAACTTATAAATACTAAAAGCCGATTGGCGTAGTGGGTTGGTGCTATGACATCTTATCAGTATTAGTAAGGGGGTAGCTGTATATAAAAATAAAATTGGGTCCACGACATTGTGTGCGTGTCACCATTGCGGGTAGGTGTGTATAATTTGAGGGATACAATACATCGACGCCCCCGGGGAATAAAATCGTAACGGACAAAAGTAAATTTTACAGGAAGAGCAAAAAACTGTTTTTCTGTTTTAGCTCATAAACTAACTGGCCTATATTAACATACAATACATCATTTTTTTCAGTATTTTTTTTTCTTAATAAGTAGCTATAATAAAAAAAAATATAATGTATACTTTTAAAGTTATTACGAAAGATGTATAATACTGATTTTAAATTTAAGTGTATCCTAAGTAACGGCACATAACGATTTTATTCTCGTGAAATTGTAATATAATGAAAACTATATCCCTACATTACGATGTTTTTCTACAGTATTTTCATGAATGTATGTTAATTGTAATAAACTAATACGATTTTGTTCTTGTAAAAGCTACCAGTGTCTTTTTTCGTATAGCTATATAACGACTTTGTTTTTGTATAAATGTGCTTAGAGAGTTCATCGTAATATGCAGTAATGTTTATGAAGTTTGGTTATAAATTATTGTAACACTGTTACTGTAATACCACTAGGTACTAGGTACTTCGTGGGTGCAGTCAGTACCTAGTTACGTCAGTCCGTTCCATGCAACCGCAGCATACGCCCACTATCTTTTAGCGGGAATTGTTATGCCGATCGGTTACATGCAACCGCAGCATATCCGTTCGTAGGAATTGTATCGGACCACTGACGAAGCTGAGATAAGCTTCCCATGGTGGCTCGTTATTCGGATAGGTTAAGTTAGTTCTAAGTTGACCATAGTAGCGATTGTACGCTTTTAATTAATTAATAAATAATTTTAATAATTGAATTTTGTTTTTTAAAAGATCCTCCGTCTCGCTCAGAATTTGACTGGCGCAGCCGGTAGGATTTCCGCGACGCGAAAAACTTGTGAAAATAGTAAGTGTTACGTCGTACGTTCTAACGTTTTACGGAAATCCGCGAACCAAATAAATTTTGTCAAGGACATTAAAAAGTAAACTTTTTAGTGCATCACGAGTGAGTTACCGGAGGAAGAATAGCTACAAGCTTAGACTCAACCGAGGGACATGGGCAGTCTGTGAGTAGACCCAAATAGCTATTCCCAGTCAAAGTCCTATCCTTTTCATATAGTTATAGGTAAATCTAGAGCTTAGAACGCTATTTCTGAAAATCGAAAAGTGTTTCGTGGTTCTTTTAAATAGCATATAAGTTAAAAGATAAATTATATAAATAAATTGAAACTAAATAAATAGCTATATAATATAATATTATATAAAAATTACATAATATAATAATTGTGTTAAATAAATATAATAAAGAAATAAATATGAATAATATAGTTCAGATCCCGAAGGAGATTGCGAGCGTTATCCCAAAATTTGACGGGGATGAAAAGCTCCTTAGTTTATTCATAAGAAAATGTGAATACGTTATTAATTGTTGTAGAGTAGACAGAAATTCTGACCAGGATCTTTATGTATTCCATGTTATTACATCAAGATTATCAGGTAGAGCAGCCGCACTTATTAGTGAGCGCCAAGACTTGGATACCTGGCCTCTTTTAAAAACTGCTTTAGAACAGCACTTCGGCGATCCGCGCTCAGAAGAGTGCATAGCCATAGAATTAGAAACTCTTAAAATTAATAATGGTGAATCATATTTAGACTTTTGCAATAGAATACAAAATGTTAAAAGCACTTTAATTGCTAAGGTGAACCTGATCGACGACATAAATCTTCGTCGAAGCAAAGTCATAATATACGATCACTTATCAATGAATGTGTTTTTATACAACTTACCGGAGGATTTACTTCGTATTGTAAGATTAAAAGGTGTAAATTCCTTAGAAAATGCCTTAAGCATAGTACTAGAAGAAGTCAATTTTATGTACCAATATAACACACGCAATAGAATGTTAAAATCTCAGAATGTAATACCAGCAAGGCCCCAGCCATCTAACCAAAACCCATTTACAGAGAGATTTGGTATGAAGCCTTTCTTTTCACATAACCAACAGAATCATAAATTTAACAACCCTAGTTCTGCAAATCATTATCAGGCTCAACCCCAATTTAAATTTGGTATACCCCATAGTAGACAAATTAAATTACCTTTGTCGCAACCTCAACAGTTCGGTCAGAAACCGCAACAGTTTGGTTACCGACCACAATTTAATCAAGGTCAACAATTTGGCAACCGACCTCAATTGAATCAAGGTCAACAATTTGGATATAGACCCCAACTCAATCAAGGTCAGCAGTTTGGTTACCGACCTCAGTTTAACCAAGGTCAACCATCTGGTTATCGACCTCAGTTTAACCAAGGCCAACAATTTGGTTACCGACCTCCACAAAAATTACCACCTCAAATTTCTACTGACGTTAGTATGCGTACAGCTCCACAACCTAAACCTCAAGGATTTCGTATGAACGAACTTTACCTAAATGAACCTGAAAATAATTATAATACTTACATGTGTGACGACCATTCTGAACTAGATTACTACCAAGACTATGACGACCAAAATAACGACCCTGAATTTTACGAGACTAATATACAACCAGACGACCAAGACATAGCTACACAAAATATGGAGAATTTTCCAACCGATGCCTCCAACAAACCCCTGAAATAATAAAGCTTAACTACAATACATTAAAATTACCTTACGTAATAATACCTGAAATCAATGCTAAATTCATGATTGATACTGGAAGTTCAAGATCCTTTATCAGCCCACAAAAATCAAATGAATATTTTCAAAATTATAAACACTACGAACCATTTGAAGTTATTAGCACCCACGCATCTAGCCAACATGATGAAGTTATAGTTATACCTTTATTCCCAACTCTCAATAGTACTGAAACGCATAAGTTTTACATCTATGATGTCGACGGGTGTTACGATGGCCTCATAGGAAGTGACCTTCTGAAACAATTAGACGCTAAAATTGATATGAAAAACGAAATTCTTTACACCCATTCAACAGCTATACCTATTATCTATAACCCTGGCAACGAAATAAAATTAGCCCCACGTTGTGAACAAAGAGTTAAATTACCAACTAACCTAGAAAATGGAGATGCTATACTAAATTATAAATTATTCTGTGAAGGTGTTAGAATGCCTACTGCTTTAGTTAAGTGTGAAAATGGTTACGCAACGACAATCATACAAAATACACTAGACAAAGAAATGACTCTAACAATAACAAGACCATTTATAGTGACTAAATATGACGGAACAAAATGCAATCTGAACAAATTAGACGACCATAATAACTTAGAAATAGACCAAATTTTAACCGAAAATATTAACAAATTACGCCTAGACCACATGAACGCAGAAGAACGAGACAGTATTAGAAACCTTTGCTTAGAATACAAAGATATATTCCACTCCGACAAACTACCATTGACTTTTACAAATGAAGTAAAGCACTGCATACGAACTAGAAACGAAGACCCGATTTTTATTAGACCATACCGACAACCCCAAGTAATTAACGACGAAATAAATAGACAAGTTGAAAATATGCTAGAAAACGACATCATTCAAAAATCATACTCACCCTGGAGTGCACCCGTGCACCTCGTACCAAAGAAAATGGATGCTAGCAACGAAAAGAAATATAGACTTGTAATTGACTACCGAAAATTGAACGAAATTACTATTGACGACAAGTACCCCTTACCTAACATTACCGAACTATTTGACAAATTAGGACGCAGTTGTTACTTCTCGACTCTTGACCTTGCTAGTGGTTACCATCAGATTGAAGTAGCAGAAGAGGACAGACAAAAGACCGCATTTAGTACAAACTCTGGACATTACGAATTTTCTCGTATGCCCTTTGGACTTAAGACAGCACCAGCGACTTTTCAAAGGACAATTGACAATGTACTACGTGGACTACAAGGTATTCACTGCCTAGTATATTTAGATGACATAATTATATATTCATCCAGCTTACAAGAACACATATCTAAATTACGTACCGTTTTCGACAGACTTAGAAAGACTAATCTAAAAGTGCAACTTGACAAATCCGAGTTTTTAAGAAAAGAAGTATTATACCTAGGACATTCAATAACGACCGACGGATTAAAACCCAATAACGACAAAATTAAAGCTATTTTAGACTATCCACTACCCCGTACTACTACTGAAATAAAGAGTTTCTTAGGCCTCATTGGATACTATCGAAAATTCATCAAAGATTTTGCCAAAATTACTCAACCAATGACAGCTAGACTGAAGAAAAAACGCTCAATGCCCATTGACGACGAAAATTATATAGCAGCCTTTCAGAAATGTAAAGAAATTCTCGTAAATGCCCCCATATTACAATATCCAGATCCAGAAAAGCCTTATATCTTAACTACAGACGCTTCAGAATTCGCTCTTGGAGCGGTCCTTTCTCAAGGTCCAATTGGAAATGACAAACCAGTGGCTTATGCCAGCCGAACACTTAATGATGCTGAAACGCGCTATAGTGTTACTGAAAAAGAATTATTAGCCATAGTTTGGGCAGTCAAACACTTCCGCCCCTATCTTTATGGTAGTAAATTCACTATAGTTACAGATCACAAGCCCTTAGCATGGCTTAATTCTCTTAAAGAAACAAATAGTAGATTAACACGTTGGCGACTAAGATTAGCTGAATACAACTTTGAAATTGTCCATAAAAGTGGAAAATGCAATGGTAACGCAGACGCCTTGTCAAGAATCCAAACGAACGCCTTAGGTAACGATGACAACACCTCAACTAAAGTTAACATTGACAAAGACGAAGACAGAAATGAACACATAAAACAACTAACAAAAGAAATTGAAAATTTAGGTAGAATCCAAAAGAAAACCCTAGGCCGACCAAATGAACCAACACCCTTATCTTCAGACGATGAAGAGGCAATAGTTATCTCAGATACAGATTCAGATAAAAATGTAAAATGTCGTTCGCCTTATTCAATACCATGCCCTTCTAGTTCAACTTTGACAGCCGACAATTCATCTACCGATACGGCACATTCTTGTCAAGATACTGAATCCAAAGGTATCCCTATTTTACAAGAAGCCATTGATACAAAGCCTAACCAGATCTTAGTATTCTCATGGTCAATCGATAGACTATCAGTCAAAAATCTATCCAGACCAAAGCAAACAATTTTAGAAGTTCATTTACCCCTTAATCATCCCGATCTTATTAAACAATTTTTAAAAGAATATATTCGAAACAATAAAAAATATTTCATTTACTTTGAAGACGATAAACATAGAGAACAGTTTACACAAATGGTAATTTTCTTATTCAAAAAGGAATCAGTTCAATTCTTCGAATGTACTAAAAGAGTGGTTTATATAGAAGACGAATTAGAACAAAAGGAAATAGTTGAAAAATACCACACAGGAAAAACTTGTCATAGAGGTATAAGAGAAACTCTAGCACATATTAGACGTACTTATTTTTGGCATAATATGGAACAGACTATATCTAGTTTTATTAACTCATGCGAAATTTGCAAGAAGATGAAGTACGATAGAAAACCGCTGAAACCCAAACTTCAACTATCACAGACCCAAACTAAACCATTGGAAGAAATCTTTATTGATCTATTCTCTATTGAAGGACATTACTATTTAACCGTAATTGACGCATTTAGCAAAGTTGGTCAAGCATTAGAAATCCCCAATAGATCTACGCCTGAAGTAGTGAGAGCCCTTATTAAATACTTTTCTTTTTACGGTGTACCTATAAAAATTAGCTCTGATTCCGGTTCAGAATTCAATAACGCCCTCTTAAAAGAACTTTTAGCCCTTTATAAAGTAGAACTTCATATTGGAACCCCCAATAATCCTAACTCTATGGGTCTCATAGAGAGATTCCACTCTACTTTGATAGAGATTTACAGACTAGCAAAGTATGAGAACAAATACTCAGACGCTGCAAACGTAATGACGTACGCTATAATGGCTTACAATCATTCAATACATTCAACAACAGGTTTTACCCCATTTGAAGTTTTATTAGGACATACAGATACTAAAAACCCATTTAATATAGACTGTGAAAGAGAATACATGCAACAGTTAATAAAAGAACATGCAAAGAGAACTAAATTTCTATACAAACATTTAAGCGAAAAGAACATTCGACAGAAAGAGAAAATAATTGAAAAACGAGGTGGAGAGACACAATTTGCTATCCAACCTGGTGATACAATATTTGCTAAAGAAGTTAATAAAAGAAGTAGTAAAGATAAGCCACGTTTTCAAAAGGCAGTAGTTACTGATGAAATTGTTAGAAATGTAGTTCCCATACGCGTGAAAAACCGTCAAACTAAAGCACCATTAAAAAATATTAAACGCCCTTCACAGGCACATCCACGCCCTTCAACTGCAGGATTTAAATAAAAACCCTGGAGTTCTACCTGTGAAAAATGGTGTCGCAGTTTTGAGAAAAGACATTTGGACAATTGTGAAAGTGTTAGATATTAAACCATTAGAAGACGATTTACAATTTAACATTGAACGTCTTTCTGAATTAGATAAGTTAGTTAAGGTTAATTTTGATAAGAATTTTGTATACAATTTTATAGATATAAGAAAACAAGTAGAATATGTTAAGAATGCGACTATATTTAAGTTCCACCAAATTATTCCAACCGTTCGAATCAAGCGAGGTTTAATTAATCCTCTTGGCTCACTTCTTAAAATGATAACTGGAAATTTAGATAGTGAAGATGCCATTAAATACGAGAAATTAATTAATGAAGTTAAAACTCAACAGAATGCTAGTAATAGAAAACTAACAATTATTAATGAAATGATGCAACTCTTGACAAATTCTACATTTATATTAAATGATAACCTTATTAAATTAAACACTAAGATGGAATCATTTGCTAAGAAGCTTGAAGGTTTAAAAGTAGAGCATTTAGAAATACAGTTCATGAATACTTACAATTTATTGATTCATAATTTTCAGCAAATTCAGACAAAATTAGACGAGATAGAAACTAGTGTATCGTTTAGTAGATTAGGAGTTTTACACCAGTCTATTATAGAGTCTGATCAACTTTTATACCTTCTTCAGAATATTAGTAGGATAGAAAATTTAGTATTTACACCTAGTTTAGATAACTTAGTTAAGTTAGAGCAAAGCATTACATTAAAAGCTTATTTTAAAGAAAAACGAATCACTTACCTTTTGGAAATACCTCTAATCGAGAAAGATACTTATAACTATTATAAACTATTTCCCTTACCTGTCCTACGCCGTGAATCCACCGTCGTCATATTACCTAAATATCCTTACCTATTAGCAAAAGGGTCGAAGATCAGACTGCTCACTCACCAGTGCGAAGAAGTCGACGAGTCCACTTACCTCTGCACCGACCAAGAGACGCTCCAGTTTGTTCGCGATCCCTGCATTACCAGTTTGATGACGTATGCTGAGAACCTGACGTCTTGCATCCAGATCCCCATAAATATTGAGAAGGTCCGAGCCCAATTTGTACTGACCAACAGATGGATACTCTATAGTAGAGAAGAAGAGATACTTACCAGAACCTGCAGCGACGAAATATTTCGCGAAAAGATTCGAGGAACGTATTTACTTACCTTAGATGACTCCTGCGAGGTGAAAATCCACGATGTAATCCTGAAAATGCACCAGATGGACACGGAAAACATAGAGTACGCAAAGCTGCCAATTCCAAACTTACCTGTACTGCAGTCACCAGAAGACACCAGACTCGCACCACCTGTAAACCTGGAAGGCGTAGACCTGGCTGACCTGAAGTTCCTGTCATTCGCTCTGAAGAAAAGTTTCAGTGATAGTGATAGTGATAGCAAAAGGGCAATTATTGAAGTGCATAGCATAAGCATTTGGACCATGTTACTCTATATTTTAATTATTTTAATAGTTTGTTTCTCTATCTTTAAATATCATGATAAACTGTGTAAACCGTGGTTTCGAAGTTCTCCCACAGAAGAGAACTTCGAACTTAAGGAGGGAGGAGTTACGTCAGTCCGTTCCATGCAACCGCAGCATACGCCCACTATCTTTTAGCGGGAATTGTTATGCCGATCGGTTACATGCAACCGCAGCATATCCGTTCGTAGGAATTGTATCGGACCACTGACGAAGCTGAGATAAGCTTCCCATGGTGGCTCGTTATTCGGATAGGTTAAGTTAGTTCTAAGTTGACCATAGTAGCGATTGTACGCTTTTAATTAATTAATAAATAATTTTAATAATTGAATTTTGTTTTTTAAAAGATCCTCCGTCTCGCTCAGAATTTGACTACCTACATATTGTAAAAACTTAAATAAAATAAACAATGAAATAAGTATAATAAACATATTTTTTATAAGCTGGCTGCAATGTCACGTCATCAGCGATAGACGAAGTTGCTGCGGTAGAGGCAGATTTTCGTTTTCTAGTATTTTGAGTTGTAGTTGATCTTATATTCATTTCAATATAGTTGTCATCATAATCATATTTAAAGTAAACAGATTGTGGATGTGTATGGGTAACTTTTATTTCTTTGACCAATATATTTTGTTACCTTTTGCATCATTTAGCCAATTTTGATCAATAATTTTATGTCATAAAATTGTCTTGTCTCATTTCCTTGACTTTGTATTTTTCACCAGTTTGTTAAGCATTCATAACTATACCATATAATTGATCAGGTGTATAAATTTGTTTTTTTTTCATTGCTCGTTCTACGCATGCATGCATAGAATCACCTTCATTTTGGCTGTGGCCAGATTCAAAGATTTTTTACTTTTTACAAGATAATTTTTTACAAGAACAATTTCCAGTTTGAACTTATTAGCAGCAAACAGATAAAGGGCAAACACAAATCTATTTTGATTCTGTCCTGCGCAACCATCCGAATAAAATGAAATTTTACCTATCTCTATTGATGCTCTTTTAGCAATTGTCAAATGCCACATGTAACAGTATCCTTTCTTTCTTGAAGCATCGAAAACAGTGAAGTTATACACAGGATACTTCCGTTTATAATGGAATATTCCTACCTCTGACTGAGGTACGCCTAAAACCTTTTCTAAATCAAAAATTGCTAGAGTGAAGTTTGCGTTAATATTTTCCTTTTCAGAATTTTTGATTTCACAAATTCTTTCTTTATTATGTATATGTTTTGTGTATTTATCTTTTAATGATTCCTTATGTTCGCCTTCTGCTTGTTCATAAAGCGTACAAGTACCACATAAATCTTTCGTAGGATGAAAAAAAGAATAATTAAGCTTTGTATTAAATATAGTCTCATACTGCCTTTTGGTAGCCATCTTAACATCACTATAACCTGTCTGTTCTTTGAACCAATATGTGTATAAACGGTACATTTTTGATATATTCAAAGTTTCGCATAAATACTTTCTTTTGGAATATTTTAACATAGCATAACATAGTGTGCTTCTTTTACTGGAAATAATGTTAAGTGTGATATGATGCTTTCTTCTGTTGGAACTGACATTTTGCGTGGTCTATTGTTATGTTTACCTCTACAATCAGTTTTGTCAGAATCACTTTTGTATTTTTCTATAGCAGTGTAAACCATTTGTTCGGATATTCGTAAAGTATTTAGGAAAAATACTTTACATACACGGACTTTATTATTCTCTAAAGGCAAATAATAACTTATAGTTTGAGTTCGGTTTTTATTTCGAACAACTTGAAGTTTTTTGACAGAATATGACATAATGTATTTAGTTATAAATTGCCATTACAACTCATGGTCACCTAATTTATAAAATGTCTCCAAAATGGCATTCCTATTATTATAGGAAAAAGTTTCACCACATTTCAATTTGCATTTACAAGAAGGTCCTACCGATTTTGCAAAGAACTGCTTTTTAGAATGACATCCAACATAGGCTTTTCCAGAGTTTTTTAAAGTTTTGGATTTATTGGCTATCCATTCTTTTTCATTTCGGCGTCGCTTACGGGCTAAGTCGTTTGTTATAGAGAGAGAGTTATCGACATCATCAGTAGGTTCAATAGAACTGCTTGACAGTGACCCTGATACTGAAAATGTAGTGAGTGATTCTGATTCAGATGTACCTAATACTTGTAATGTTACAGAATCTTCATCATTCTCCACTATACCTTGTTGCCTTGGGCTTTTATCGCTATTTATAATTATAACCATCTCGTTGGGGCTTAAATTAGATCTATTTTGAGGCGTTAAAGTCTTATTTATATCAATATGGAACTAATGTTTCATCAAGGTTTCTATCATCTGAGTCTAAAATAGTATTATCTTCCTGTATTGTCCAATCAAATAGAGTCGGCGTATTCTATTTACTTTTATTGGCATGAATGTGCTTTGCCAAATGGGTATATTACCCATCTGGCAAAGCAACAAAATCAACATTGTCTAATATAAAAGAAAGGTTTGATACTGATGTTGGTGTTCTTGTAAGCTGGTGATTAATAATGTCAATATATTCTGCACGATCACGCCGCCCGCGCATAGTAACTTGTAAAAACTTGTCGAAATTCGAGCGAAAAAGACAATAATAACCAAATACTCTTTTAATAGAAGGAGAAAAAAATTGTATTCCATTACTACATGTTTTCAAGTTCATAAAGAATATTGTAAAAGGTGTTTACGTGAAATAGTATTGATACTTATTTCAATAATAAAGCAGTAATATACGTTTACCTTTCAAGATTTACCAAACTAATTTAGGTAAAGCATGTTATTGAAAAGAGTTATCAATTTATTTACGTGAATAAAATCGTATAATGCCTTACCGATTTCTCGCGACATGCGTTCGTTCCATGATGAACGACTACGATGTTTTTACGGGAAGAATTTGTTACATGATTTCCGTAGAATAAAAATAGTGGTAATAGCGCATAACCATTTTATTCCCCGGGGGCGTCGACATGTTTACTAAGACACATTGATAAATTCACTGCGTTTTATTCACTTAGTTCGTTATTATTATAGTACTTTAACGTCTTCTTTTAAAAAGATGACAAACTAAATTGAATAGAAAAATCTAACAAATTAAACTAATTAAAATTAAGATTTAACAAAGTATTTTCTAGGCTAATTGATATCGTCTATATGTAACCAGCAATCATCTCCATTCTGACTATTTCCTCCGACATATATATATATATTTATAAAAATGAAGTGTGCCGCCTGTAATGAAACTTTCAGTGACGATGTTCAGTGTTCTGCCTGCAAGAGGAATCTTGATTTTGCGTGCGCTAACATTACGGAGGCTGGATACAGAAAACTGGGCCCTGACCGCCGATCGGCGTGGAAATGCCCACAATGTCGGATCTCCTCCTCACTGCAGCCACCACAAGGCCCACCGCAGTCGCAAGCAGGTGCTACTTTGGATAACATCTTGACTGAATTGAGAGATATTAAAAGTCAACTCGCTAATCTTCCTGCCTTATACGAAGACGTTAAGGACATGAAATCTGAGCTAATCAGTCTAAAACAATCCATAGAATTCAACAGCGCAACTATTAGCGATCATGGCGTGAAAATCAATGAATTGGAGCAAAAAACATCCGAGATTGACAAGCTACACTCAGTTATTGAAGTTGCGAACAATCAAATTGATACATTGAAAGCCAGAATTGAGAATATGGATCAACGTGCTAGACTTAACAACATTGAAATTAAGGGCATACCTGTTAGAAATCATGAGAACCTATATACCGTCGTGGAGTCTGTCTGTAATTACGTTTCCACGATCTGTCATAAATCACATCGCTAGAGTGCCGGTTTATGGCTCCAATGATAAATCCATTATTGTCAGCTTTGCAAACCGCTATGTCAAAGAAGACATCGTGGCGGCAGCACGCTCAAACAAGATATCAGTTCAAGATATTGGATTCAGCAGTGACCAAGGACGAATCTACATCAACGACCACCTAACTCCTGCCACTAAAAGCTTATTATCTAAGTGTAAAGTTATTCTTAAAGCTAAGAACTATAAATATATATGGGTGAAACACGCTAAAATACATGTGCGGAAAGACGATAATTCCCGTGTTGCTATTGTTGAATCAGAATTTTTTTTAAACAAGCTTACTTGAAACTTGCTTTAATTCTGTTCTATTGGTTTAACTTACAATATTTAGACATATATTTTGTACAATATGTCAACAATTTATACATCTATTATGTCTTACATATGTTGCATATCATCATAATATGTGTGCTCAGTACATTTACTATTTTTTCCTGTCATTACTTCCAAACACTTGGCATAATACAAATCATAAATAGCTGTTATAATATTTATTATTTATTATTATTTACTTGTCAGATTATGGAACATTGCAGAAATATTATATTGATAACTCATCATAGATGGTACGCAGTGATGTTTACAATTGCTTTATTAGCTCTGCTAAGCAAGATTCATATTACTGTGTATACTACTAGCCTACTTGTGAATAATGTATGGGTCAAGTACTATTTACTTTCCGTGGCAGGAATAACGGATAAATTATGTAACATATCGATACCTCTGGGCTCAAAAGGCGTGTAGCACAAAACAGCTACTTTTCAGGACAGCCAAAAAACCTAAAAAATAAAACAAAATTGGCTATAACTTTTTTATCTTAATGATTATAAAAAAACAATCTATGAGAAAAATACTTATATTTCCCTATATTTTAAGTGTATATTATTAAATTAAGTCTAAATATAATAGTTTCCAAAATAGTATGGCTTTACTACCTAAAAAAAAATATGAAATGTCCTTTACACCCACTTAAGAGCCCTTTCACAGAAAAACACGAAACTGCAAGTTTTCGACGTTGAAATTGTATATTTTACGTTCGTTGTATTAAATATCAATTACTTGGTAAAAATAGTTCGTTTTCTCTACTACAATAACCTCAGAACCGATTTTAGATAACTTATTTCATTATATAGTAATAAGCTTTCTCCCGTTGCATGTTTAGGCAAAAACCCACGGAGACATGATTTCGGAGCTCTAATTTGGAGATTCTTCTGTATATCTCCCATAAAAAAATATATAATTAGCTCTCAAATATCCTATACCTCAATAATAATAGAATACATTTTGGTTATATGCCTATTATGCTAAGAAAAAAAATATCTACGTATTTCAATTATCGACCGAAAAGGCTTCGAAACAAGCGGCAATATCTCCAAAGCCCACCATTATTTAGGCGTAAAATTTATACAAAAATAATCATCAACATTTGCTTAATATATGGTATTATTTTCATTTTTTAAATCGCTACTATTATTTTCTAATTAAATAAATAAAAATACTATATATTTCACTGCGCCGGCCGTCTGCGATTAGTATCGCGCGAGCGCTTGTTGAGGTTGGACCTATGTCAGTTTCTTTCCCGCGCGCCTTCGTTCCGATACTACTGTCGTGTGCGCCGATTGTCGTGTAGACACTGCAGCATTGCTTTTGTGTGCGTGTTAACTACGACCGCAGTTTTTGATCTTTGTAAGTATTTATTTTCTAACGGTATATTTCAATTAGTATAAAGTTCACACTTTATTATTAAAGTTATTTATAGTTTATTAAAATTTATTTATTGTTATCATTATATGTATTTAAGTTTATTAAAGTAAACTTATTAAAGTTATTTTGATTGTAGCTACTTCGAGTTTTATTACCAGTCGAAATGGGGAAAAATAAATACAAGTATAATTGTGATACGTAAAAGAAGAAATATTGTTTCTCTGCAGAAAGCAAGAGAAGCAAGGTAAGTTCCTATTTTATACACCTCATAGTCTTAATCCTATACTTTCTAGTACGGTCAAACCGTGTATTGTATTTTAAGATACGTGATTAATCGTCCGAGATAAGAATGGGATGGTCAATGTTCTTCATTATCAACTGTCATTTGAAAGTTATGTTTAGCAAATTACACGGCGGCGTCAGCTTTAAAGCAAAACACACTTTAAGATTGTAAGGTTAAGTACATTTTCATTCGCAGCGTCTAGAGACTCGACGGTGTAGCCCACACCTTCGAGTCTCTAGACGCTTATGACAGTATATTCGTATAGTGTAATTTTGTATTGAGTGGTTTATCATGTAATCTGTGTCTATGTGTGTGTACAGAAAATTAAGTTGGTATTAATGCTTTATAATCATTTTAGATTGAAAAAACTAGGTAATCCTGATAATGTTGTTGCTTCAACATCAAGTAATCTAGTCGAAGCGATGGAAATGGTAAGAGACTAATGTGTGCCATTTTATTTATACTGATGGAGAGAATAAGTCTTTACGACACTCGATCTGATCACATCTTTTCAAACTGAAAATAGCTAAACTTCAGTTTTGAATCCAAGAAATAACCACTTTTCGGACGAAACTTTTCATGAATGATCTAATATCGATAAGTTAAAGTTAAAGTCGAAGAGTTATAGAAGTTTTAAGTTTTAGTTTAGGGATAGGTTGATATAGAGGAAGGAAGGAAGGAAAAAATGTCTGCATACTTGCCATATGGACTGGACCAGATATTCATCTAAAAATTTTAAAAATCTACAAAGCCGACGACTTTTGGTCGTTAAACATGTTACCCAAATTACAAGCTTTTTATGAAAAATGTGTACTGCCAGAAGTTATCGACTCAAGAAAAGCTCGATCAATGCCTTTGCGGAAAATATTTTTCTAATGTAAAAATATGGTGTTTTACTGTACCAAATAATTAAAAAATACTTATTACATTTGGTTATTTTATTTAATAGAATAAGTTGCAACTATACTACTACATACATCTCATTTCGCTCATGTAGCTAAGTCTAACCGTACACTGCATAACAAACTAACAGAGGAATTTCAACCTTATTTATTTGCAATACCTAAAGCGTGTGACACAGATTGTTAAGCTCATTGTATTCATTAAAATGTGTCATGCTGGTGCATGCTGGTCCAATGGCTGACGGTCGAGGGTGGTCTGAAAAGTTTCCGACCCAACATAGCTACAAGTTTTTTTTTTATTTAATTTTTTTTTTCTACACAGTCTCCTTGTGACTCTATACACTTCTCCCAGCGATGCTCCCATCTCGTTAATCCTTCCAAATAGTACTCAGCGTTCTTCTCTGCTAAATAATTGTTCACGAAGGTGATTACCTCCTCATTTGACAAAAATCTTTGTCCTCCGAGCGCAGCTTTTAGTTGAAGGAACATAAAGAAGTCGCTTGGGGCTAAATCTGGTGAATAAGGTGGATGGTCAAGCAGTTCAAACCGTAATTCATGGATTTTCGCCATGGCAACTGTTGAGGTGTGAGACGGGGCGTTGTCTTGGTGAAACAGGACGGCCACAATAACGGACAGCAATTCATTTTTATATATAGAGATTGCTGACATCTTCACGTTGAGGTCGGAAACTTTTCAGACCGCCTACGTATTTATAATACAATTTATACAACTATGCTATCGACTGTACATATAATAATCGATTAGTGCATAACAATTAAAATATTTGTGAACATATTTCAACAGTAAAGTTCATAAATAATGAAAAATATAACAAAATAAATTCATAATACAATTGAAATGACACGTCAAAAAAATTCCACCCACTAAACTCCCTCCTAAACAAACTTCAGCTAAGGAAGATCAAGATCGTTTAGTCGCCGTATTCACAGTATCATAGTGGGAGCGAGAAGCATGAAAGAAAGTATCGCTGGCGTAGTTTGCCGCGGTCGGTGCGTAAAATACCTAAATTTGCGTAACGCCGAAATGTGAGAGGGCTCTTAAAAACAGCTAACATTATTAACATAGGTAGTAAATATACCCTAGCGTAAAAAAAATTTGTTTATTTTTAGAGAAAATTTTTTGCTTTTATTTTTTTAAGATTCAGCATAAAAAAATACAAACAACCCAAAATTTTCACCCCTCTACAATCAACCCCTATTTAATTACATGGCAAAACAACGTTTGCGATAGGAGATGTTGTATAGATAGATTGAGTCATCAAGATATCTCTGGAACCATAAGACCTAGAGGGTTGCGCGGGGTGGAGGTTGCGCGGGGTGGGGGTTGCGCGGGGGATGGTAAATTATTTGGCAAAACAACGTTTGCCGGGACAGCTAGTGATAATAGAAATATTTAATTGTGTTGTAAATCACAAAGTTTGCATTTAAAAATTTAAATAAACCCCCGACACAATGACCAAGTATCATATAAAAAGTAAAAAATAAAAAAAATACATCGCGTTGGGGGACCGCTCCTATATTATTTACTAGCTTTTGCCCGCGACTTCGTCCGCGTGGAATAATGACTTCCGGAAAAAAACAATTTTCGAGCGCGTGAATTCAGTATTCACGCGCGATGGCTTATTAGCGTATTTCATGTATAACTTTGGTGTTTCTGTACCGATTTCTATGATTCTTTTTTTCATTAAATAGGTAATAATGTTAACATTTATTAATAAGGGATGATTGAGAGTGTTATAAACGTAAGAGTAGACAAATATAATCAGAATTCCTTTCGTGATTTTTTTTTATATAATTTTAAGGAGAACTATGCTATTAAGGAGCACTATGCACAAAAATGATTAATTCAAAGTTCCCTCCAAAATAACTATGTATGGCGCTAGCATACCGAAATTCGTTCCGTTCCTAATCTTTCCTCTAATATAGACTGCATCTCAACGCAATCTCCTACGCCATAACATCTACCTGCATGCCAACGTCAGCCCGAACTATTAAAAATTGACAAATTTTCATACAAACTCTCATCCCCTATTTTATCCCCTTGGGGGTAGAATTTATCAAAATCCTTTCTTAGCGGATGCCTACATCATAACATCTACCTGCATGCCAAATTTCAGCCCGATCTGTTTAAAACAGACAAATAATCTTTCCTCTTATACAGGGTGACGCACTACATGTATACTATCCAAGAGAGGAAAAATAGTATACCATTGAGGGAATCTTTGTGCAAAATTTGAAGAGAAAACAAGCTACTTAATGTTTCGATAAAAATTTAAAAAAACCTGACCGATTTATCGATAAAATGTGTTACATCCTTGCTCACACACACAAATGTAAAGAAAGTTCAATCACATCACCAACAATCATCAGTTTGAAACACATTGATAAAACTTGCCACATCCCATTTCACGCACACGAATGTAAAGAAAGTTAAAACACATTAGCAACAAGCATCTGTTACTTTATGTTAGCCTGGTACTTGTTGTGGAAGAAAACGCAAGGCGCGAACGACGCTCTTTATGTTAAAATAGTTCGGTGTACAGTGTCGAGCTTATTCAAACACCTAGAAAAACAATTTCTCGAAAACACACACCCCATGGCTAATTTTTATTACTTGTATTTATTTAAAAAACAAAACCTTTACACTAGTTATAACCTGTATGATGAACACATCCGACACCCAGACTCGGAGCAAGTACACTAGCCCGACCTCGAAAATCGAACCGGGGTCCAGCGTACCAAAGGTAGCACATCCAGCCCTTAGACCAACAAGGCAGCGAATAATCGGTTCACAGTCATCATCATCATCATCATTTCAGCCAAAATACCTCCACTGCTGGACATAGGCCTCCCCCAAGGATTTCCACAAAGGCCGGTCCTGGGCCACCCGCATCCACTGCTTTCCGGCGACCTTAACCAGGTCGTCGCTCCACCGTGTGGGAGGCCTACCAGCACTGCGCCTTCCGGAACGGTTCGGTTTGGTTCACGATGAAATTGCAATATTGCCTAATTCTTTGAAAGTTTGTACATACCATTTTCTGTTCAAATCCTGCTCAGCTTTATTATGATTTAAAGTTATCACGGTCACACGCACTCATGTTTTAAGCACATCGATATCCACCACAGACATAACAAACACCTAGGTAACGTCCAATTATACGACGGATTCCTTTTATTGGGGAAACGCCATAATCTTCATGATTCCGCGCTAAATTCACTGCAATCCAACGCGAAACTAGACTACAACTATCCTAGTCGGTCTCGTAAAGTGAACTGGTGAAAGAATCAAATCAAAGAAAAATATGCGACAACAATAAATAAACACTGTATTCAATTTTAGGGATCGTTATGGTAACAAATGAATTCCTATAATTATTATGATTTTTTAAAATAACATTGTCAAAGGTGTAGGTTCGGAAGCAAATTGTTTTAGATAATATTTTTTTTTTTATTCATTAAATAATTTATTAATGTGAAGTCGCCATAATGAAATGATACTAATCTAATTCTGGAATCATCAAACACATTTTCGGAAAAAGATTTAAAGAATACACGGTTTTATGCGTGTTGTGCAGATTAGTTGCGAGTTACGACATGCGTTAAGAATGTAGTTAAATTAATATTAAACAATTGTACGGAATCTGAATTTTATCACGCCGAGCGAGTCGCCAAACTGAAAGGATCAGTGTCGGTCAGAACAAAGAGCGCGGTTCGGCTTGCATCAAAGGGCTCACCGGCGGCAGGCGCAACTAAAACAAAATAGCTGTTCCAAAACATAAATACCTATCCGCCATACTGCTTTGAAACATTTTGAACTTTATTCCTACCCAAAAATAAACAACAATCTACAATAATGCTTTGAAATCATCTATTCTTCGGAACAAGCGAAAAGTTCAAAGGGCGGCCGGCCTATTTCTTTCAATTAGCAGCGGCAACCGATCTCTACTAATTTATGATAGCCTAGTACCGTCCGTGTGATGACAGATTTAAAATACATATTGTCAACAGCCCATTCCATCCTGGGGGTGTCGTAAACAAAAAGAAATGACAAGGCCCCGAGAACCTAGCCGCAAGAGAAGGGAGGCTTGATACGAACCCCCTCGACCGTGCTGCTTCCTTGTTGTGTTGGGCTTGCGTGCCTTTTGAAATCCGTTGGGGTCATACCGGCGTAGGGTCACTCGTGCCGGGTGGGCTCACAGGATGAGGCCAGACGAAGAGTGGCACACAGAGATGTGGTGGTCTTTGGCTCCGGGAACTCCTCTGTCCTCGGAGTTGCCTCGAGAGCCTTAAACTGCCACGTCACACGGCGAGGTGATGGGAGCGGAGTGGCGGCCAGGCGTTGAGGCCAAGGCTGCCGCCACTGGCATTGGAGGGGCGACCAGGGCTGACGCCGCTAACAGCGGAGGGCGGCCAGGCTGGCGGACCAGGGCTGCCACCGCTAGCAGCGGAGGGCGGCATTGGAGGGGCGACCAGGGCTGCCACCGCTAGCAGCGGAGGGCGGGCAGGCCGACGGACCAGGGCTGCCGCCGCTAGCAGCGGAGGGCGGCCAGGCCGGCGGACCAGGGCTGTCACCGCAACTGAGCGCCGCGTGGATCGGGCGCTACTTCATCTGGCGCCTGACGGAGGCACGTGCAATGTCCCGCACGTGCCTCTCAATGGATTGGGTAGCTTGTAAAAGCGGGCCAAGGTCCCATCAGGGTCATGGAGTATACCATCGGCAGGAGTTAAGTTATTTTTTTTTTTATGTAATCTTTCGGGCAGTTGAGGGACACCGTTGTTTGTAGTGGGTAGGTTGGGGCGCAACTACCATCTCTCCGATCCCCAGGAGGCTGGTGTTTAGCGGTCGGGTATCCAGCGACAGCTAAGAGGAATTTCAACGTAAAAAAAAGACGGGTTGGAACAGGGCTTGTGTCAGGTTTTCCTTCTCTTGGGGCTAGGTGATCTGCCTCTTGCGTTCTTTTAGTTGCCTCTTTCGACACCCTTATGGTTGTATGGGTTGGTGACATTGTGTATTCGAAATGCGTCACCACACGGTCAAATCCCTGTGTGTGTATGTTTACGAAACTTTAACCCAGATTTGGTAAACATACACACATAGGTTCATAAACCTATTAAAAAAATCTACAGTCGCCTAGCCGCGGCGGCGTTCTTTTGATTCGATGAGTTCTGAGTAATGAACGGAAACTTAAACCCAAAGCGTGAAATGAAATTATAAACGTAAATATTATTTCGTTATTTACAAGACATTATGTTGCACCTATGGTACCTACTTATCGATACTCCACTACAAGGTACATGTGGTAGCATTTATTATACAAAAAAGAAAAACAAAAATGAATAACATTTTAAGGCTTGTGGTTGTGCAAGTGTAACATAATAATTTTGAAATATTTTAAATGTTTCACGAAAAAAAATATTAGCAAAAAGCATTTCCTGGTTGGAGATACGAACCTAGTAACTTTTAAACGGATTCCCAGTGTCGGAGCGGTTTCTAACAGCGCTGCCGTGGCCTTGTTGTGATTACACGAAATAAGCCGTCTATTATTATGACCGTTTTATAAACAATACGTAAGGCGGCATGGTATGTGGCATGACGTAACCTTCGCCGATCTCTGTTGTCCTGGTATTTAATATACGAATGAATGAAGTTCAAATTGTGCTAGAAAGTGGGGGAGACAGTACTAGAAAGGGAAAGAAAATAATTATAACCGTACATAAAATTCTTAAGTGTGAAATTGTATTTAAATAGTATTCAAAAAACTATTTTAACATTAATTAATATGGATGATTTTATTGAAATCACGTTGTTCGCATGTTTCACACACATTCTGAACGTATTTTTGAATTTACTAAACGGGGAGACTTTCTTGGCACTAAAGCCAAGAAAATATGGCAGAAAATATCAAAAATATTGATGACGGATTTAGAATACACAATGTAACCAACCCACACTCTCCTGAGGGTGTCGTAAGAGGCGACTAAAGGATCGTAAGAGACAGATCACCTAGCCGTATGAGAAGGAAAACTTGATACAAACCCTGTGCCAACCCGTCTTGCCAGCGTGGCATAATTTCCCTCCATGAATTTGGAGGAGGCCCGACTCAGTAGTGGGTCATTTATGGACTGAGACGACGAAAAGAACAATACCGCTTAGAGAACCATCCAGTGAGTTCTGCTCCTTTGCATTGATATTTCATAATATTTAGTTTATTATAACTAGTCTAGCTTTATTGTGGTAAGCATTCCTAGTCTCGGAACACCATCAAAAATGTACCTGCTATCACGAAATATTTTAAATATTTGTTTAAAAAATAGTAGCAAAAAGCATTTTCCCTGATGGGATTCGAACCCAGTAACTACTAAACGGATTCTCAGTTTCCGAGCGGTTTCAAACAGCGCTGTCGTGGCCTTGTTATGATTTCACGAAATAATCAGTGTATACTTAAGACCGTTTTAGAAACAATACGTAAGGCGCGTACCTTCGCCCGATCTCTGATGTCCTGGTATTATACGAATGAATTATTGTGCTAAAAAGTGACAGAGGCAGTACTAGAAAGGCAAAGAAAATAATTATAACAGTACTTTTAATTTTTATTTGTGTGAGTTATAATTGTAAGATTATTCAATAAACTATTTTAACGTTAATTAATAAGGACGATTTTATTGACATCATATTGAACGCATGTGTGGTGTGCGCGCGTTTTGTCACGTTTGTACGAAAGTAATGAAGTATGTTGTCCTTGTCGATGGCATGAAAATATTACTATTGAGAAAGGGATAGCAACATTTTATAAACTTTATCTACAATGTTTAAAGTAGGCGGTACTTTTAACTAATATTACAATACACAGCATTGCATCACCATGTGTGCGTGATTAGGGTTCATTTTGCGTAAGATGAACAAATAGTGGCTTGTCCGAAAACGGTACTTTTCATCATCATCATTTCAGCCAAAAGACTTCCACTGTTGGACATAGGCCTCCTTCAAGGATCGTTTCCCGGCGACCATTACCAGTTCCTGGGTCCAACTTGTGGGAGGCCTACCAGCACTGCGTTTAGACTTAGGCACTCTTATTTGTAGTAAAATGCTAGTTTTTTTAATATGCCCGGAGGCCTTTTCACGGGATTTGCTTCAAGTTTTCCTCTCCTGAACCTAGATTGACTAACTCTTGCGTTCCTATTGAGGCTTTTTACGACACCCTAAGGATGGAATGGGTTTTTGTGTACTCGCATCCATTACTACACGGCGTGTTAAACAATTTTATACTCTTAGCTCATAAAATAGGCACTAATAAATTGGGGCGCCTCTAATAAATGCAGAAAAGTTAGCTAATTGGCCAAGATGTCCGGGTAACGCATTTTAGAAGGTAATACGTTAGTATTTCTCCTTAATTAGCTTTTTTTGTGCCGCGATTTTGGTGATAAAGTGGGTTGCTGACAAAATTCAAGAGTAGCAGACGGTTTACGTACATTTCTTTATGCTTAGAAATGGCATTTACTTTACATATTGGCCAAAATCGTAAAACCCGAAATTTATCGCATAGTTATCCCTGAGTTTTATTTTCAGTACATTCCCAGCAGCAGTTCCTAATAAAACCATCTAAGTACGTTAAAACGACTTTAAGTTCAAAAGCTAAATATGTACCTACCTAATTGGGTTTTCCGGATCAGGCTGTATAGACTGCATCTCAAAATCCTTTCTTAGGGGATTCCTACGCCATAACATCTACCTGCATGCCAAATTATCTATGCACTATGCACAAATGTGATTAATTCAAAGTTCTCTCCAAAATAACTATGTAGATGGCGCTAGCATACAGAAATTCGTTCCGTTCAGTAGACAAATATAATCAGAAAGCTCTGAACTGCTAAGCTATCGGAAGTTACACGTGTTATTGTAAGTCAACCATAAAAGATACACATTTCCTGTCGTGAATTTTTTTTATATAATTTTAAGGAGAACTATGCTATTAAGGAGCACTATGCACAAAAATGATTAATTCAAAGTTCCCTCCAAAATAACTATGTATGGCGCTAGCATACCGAAATTCGTTCCGTTCCTAATCTTTCCTCTTATATAGACTGCATCTCAAAATCCTTTCTTAGGGGATTCCTACGCCATAACATCTACCTGCATGCCAACGTCAGCCCGATCTGTTTAAAATTGACAAATTTTCATACAAACTTTCATCCCCTATTTTATCCCCTTGGGAGTAGAATTTATCAAAATCCTTTCTTAGCCGATGCGTACATCATAACATCTACCTGCATGCCAAATTTCAGCTCGATCTGTTTAAAATTGACAAATTTTCATACAAACTTTCATCCCCTATTTCATCCCCTTGGGGGTAGAATTTATCAAAATCCTTTCTTAGCGGATGCCTACGTCATAACATCTACCTGAATGCCAAATTTCAGCCCAATCTGTTTAAAATTGACAAATTTTCATACAAATTTTCATCCCCTATTTTATCCCCTTGGGGGTAGAATTTATCAAAATCCTTTCTTAGCGGATGCCTACGTCATAACATCTACCAGCATGCCAAATTTCAGCCCGATCTGTTTAAAATTGACAATTTTCATATAAGCTTTCATCCCCTATTTTATCCCCTTGGGGCTAGAATTTATCAAAATCCTTTCTTAGCGGATTGGTACGTCATAACATCTACCTGCATGCCAAATTTCATCACGATCTGTTTAAAATTGTCAATTTTCATATAAGCTTTCATCCCCTATTTTATCCCCTTGGGGCTAGAATTTATCAAAATCCTTTCTTAGCGGATTCGTACGTCATAACATCTACCTGCATGCCAAATTTCATCCCGATCTGTTTAAAATTGACAAATTTTCATACAAACTTTCATCCCCTATTTCATCCCCTTGGGGGTAGAATTGATCAAAATCCTTTCTTAGCGGATGCCTACGTCATAACATCTATCTGCGTGCCAAATTTCAGCTCGATCTGTTTAAAATTGTCAATTTTCATATAAGCTTTCATCCCCTATTTCATCCCCTTGGGGGTAGAATTTATCAAAATTCTTTCTTAGCGGATGCCTACGTCATAACATCTACCTGCATGCCAAATTTCAGCCCGATCCGTCTAGTGGTTTGGGCTGTGCGTTGATAGATCACTATGTCAGTCAGTCAGTCACCTTTGAGTTTTATATATCCTTTCTTAGCGGATGCCTACGTCATAACATCTACCTGCATGCGAAATTTCAGCCCGATCCGTCTAGTGGTTTGGGCTGTGCGTTGATAGATCACTATGTCAGTCAGTCAGTAACCTTTGAATTTTATATATAGAAAAGATTACCTTTTTTTTTTAACGAGGGGAACCCGTCATGGGTACCCGGCCGCGTGGGAGACAGCCGGGTTATGTGAGACTCACTAAACCCCTCGATTCCGGCCCGGCCTGCTGGGTGACGTGACGTGGGGCCAAAGTATCTCCACTCTCAACCCAGCAGGCGCTGGTCCCTCGCGGGACCTCTTCCCACTTGGAGCGGCGCGTGATAGCCGCTCTCTGCCGGAATTTGTGGCGCGCCAGTCAGAATGGCGCTGCCACTTCTACCCTAGGGCTTTTACAGGCGACGGGAATTCCCACGCCCGCCTCCTTACCCATGGCTTTAGGATGGACAGTCCGTGTCCATCCTCCTTCCGGCCCTCTTATTGGAGGGCTGGGGACGGGGGGGCCGCGGCCTGGGTGCGCTAGCCCCTGTAGCCCTTTGTGCCCCACGGCGCTTGACCGCCGGGCACTGGCTCCTACCCCCGCGGTGGTCTGCCGGTTTGCCGGCCGCCGCACATGGTACACAGTGCGGCTTCTCGCGGCATGCGGCCGCGAGGTGACCGGCTTGACCACAGCGATAGCAGAGACCGCTGAGGTCTTCTCCCTCCTGGCACAGCGCCAGAGTCTGCCTATATTTAAGGCACTTAAAACACTGTAGGGGCCTTGCCCCCAGCAGCTCCACCCGGGCCGACGACCAGCCCACAGCCAAGTGGTCACGCGCGACCACCTTGGCCGCCGACACCGGGCACCGCACCCACAATTTGCCCATACTTTGGGGCCCTTTTGTGATTTCGCCGCACTTAACTTGTGCAGCGTCACATCTACCCTTCTCGGCGATAGCTGCGGCGATCATCTCCCTGGTGACTGAATCATCCAGGAGAGTGATGCCGAGCTCCGCCGTCTTCACTGGGCGAGAGACCTTCAGCTCCTCCGCGCTGAAGACCTCTCGCAACTTTGAAGCCAAAAGGTCAGTCTTCGCCTCGCTGCCCTCCCCAGGTGGGATGAGCAGCTTGCGCCCGTCCGCAACCGTTGGCTTGCACAAAGGCCGCGGGAGCCCCAACTCTTCCCATTTAATATGTGCCGCAGCCGTGTTAATGACCTTGGCGTAGTGGAGGCCCTTTTCCACTCCGCCAGGCTGCAGCGTTATTACCACCGCCGACGTACGCGGTACCCGGAGCTGTTGCGCCCTGGGCTTCCGCTTGGGTGCCGGCGGGGTCTTGCGCGTCTCTTCCCTGATTGGCTTTGGCGTAGCCGCAGCCTTTTTCCGGGGACCCCTACGTGGGCCCACCGTCTGCCAGTCACTCCGCGCCGGGATAGACTGTATGTCCATCTGCTCGGCGTCGGAGGCGCGCTGAGCCGCGAGGCTCTTTTTCTTCCTGCTTGTCTTTTTCTTTTTGGCAGGGCCCTCCACCGCCGGTGATGTGGCGGCTGGGGCACTGCCAGCAGTCGTCTTCCATGTGGGCACCAAGGGCGCAGAAGCCTCTTGGCGCGCAGTGGTCTCAGAGGACCTGGTGGGCGCTGGGGCGCACTCGGGCGCCGGGGGCTCTGGACCTCCGAAGAGAGCCTCCTGGAGCTCCAGGGGTACGCGGGGGAGTTGCCGCATGTCCCGGAATTCGTCTGACACGTTGTACTCGGTGGCGTACTTGGCGACTATCCCGAGGGCCTTCAGGGCCGCCTCCACCTCAGCCGTCACCGGGTTCGGTCTTCTCACTATGATCATCGGCTCTTCGGTGATCCTTTGTGCGCCGGAGGACGCACAAAAACAGCCCGACCTGCCTTGACTCTTCCCTGGCCTCTTTTTGAGCCTCCCCACTTGCTCTTCTAGGGCGTCAATCCGTTTTTCGAGCTCCGCATTCGCTCTACGGTATTCCTTCCTCTCCTCTTGGAGTCTCCGATTCTGAGAGCGGAGCATGGCGACCTCCTCATCAGCGGACCGCCGAATGAGGACTTCCGCCGCTCCCTCAATGAAGGGGGCTGCTTCCTTAAGGCGCTTTATAAAGGTGCCTTTTAAATTGGCGGAGGCCTTCGCAACGTCGCGGATGTTGGCGACCTCCTCAGCCATTCGTCGTTCCAGGTCAAACCCGACTAAACCTTGTGGGTCCTGATCGGGCCTGTAGACGGGCTTCGCCTTGGGGGCCGCAGGAGGCTCTGCGGGGGGCCTCTCCCTCAGCTCCCGTGCGTCTTCCGTTTCAAGGGCTCGTTTGGCAGCCAACATCTCCTTCTTGGCCTGCCATTTGCCCACGTGCTGCCCGGTGGTGGGCGGCCGGCCCCGCCCTCGCGGGGAATCGTCCACCCTGGGGACCTTTTCTGCGGCCTCAGCAGCAGAGTCGTCGTCGGAGTCCAGACGTCTCTTGCTGCCGGATCTCCGTAGTGGGCCCCCGAATTCCACATCCGATTCGTCGACAGACTCATCGTCCGTCGACATCTCCAGACCAAGTTCGCGCGCAGTCCTCTCCATATCCAGTGTTCGTGGCGATATGGGCCTGAGGACATCCTCGAGGACCACCACTGGAATCTTCCTTTTCTCCATCCTCTTCGGCTGTGTAGCCGGTAATGGAGAGGCTGCCCGGGACGACACAAAGCGCCCTTTGTCGTCCCTTTGAGGGCCAGATGTTCGGCGCAGGAATTCGTCCAGCACCTCTTTTCTGTCGCCAACGACCCAGACGTCGCCTTCTTCCACTGCCCAGGGGATATCATTCCCCTTTGCTCCACCGTCACTTCCGGCTACCTCTACTTGTGATTGCGGCAGACTGTAGTACGAGGGGCAGACTGCCTCCCCCGAAGGGTCGACAGTGCGGGATTCCCCAGCTGACATAGTCGAGCTGGGACCCGCCCGGGGACTATTTTGCAATCCGTGACTTTCCATGTTTTTATTTACTCCTCCCAAAACGTCGTGAAAAATGAAGACGAAGCCCGAGGGACAGGGGGCTGGGGTATGTGGGAGTCCCGGTCGCGAGGAGATGGTAAGTTGCGACCGTTGTACCCACTAAAACCTACCACGAAATGTTCTACTCGAGCCTGCTGCCGTATGGGAAATTGTGTTTTTCTGTCCATTTTGGCAGCGGCTTTGGAGGGGAGCTTGCGGCTACCCTCTCTGGTGTTGTTATTAATAGAAACACGTTAGCTTTTCGTAATCGACTTTATTCAGACTGACTTGACTGACATGACTGACAGAGACAGAGGTACATAGATGGCGTTGCTTATAATATTCAATATTTTGTTACCACACTAACATCCCCACTTAACAAAATAAATGTGATTTACCAAAAAAAATGCCTCTTATTTAGCCTTAATTCCTAGCAGATGCATAAACTTATAATGCTTGGTTGACAAAAGACCCTTAGTTAACAAGTCAGCAGGCATATCCTGAGTTGAAATACACCGTGAAATGGAAATGGTTGTTTTCCCGCAGGGAAATGATTTCATCCCGGTAGTACAAACGATTTATAACAAAAAATAATTTAATTAATAATAAATGTCGGATTTACAATTGTGAAAAACAAAACTCGAAACCGACGTCCTACCAATAGTAAGGGCAGGACACTAGTCGCTTGAGCTCTGACCACAAATAAAAGTCCAACGGCGTCATGAACTTTACGATAATGATAAGGATGCAGTCCTTCACAGTTCAGCACTTTCCAAATGTAATATTGGCTTACGTTAAACCTAGCCGCAGCCATACGCGTACTCCGTCGAGGATCCCGTTCGAAGATTTCGATAATTTGTTCATCGAGCTCTGGCAAAGAAACGGCCAATCGACCTCTGCCCTGTGCATGCGCTGGTGTCTCAAACTGTCCATGATCGAGTAGTCGCTGTGTTGCCGCTACGATTGTCCGGGCCTGTGGGACTTGGAGGTTCAAAATCCCGCGAAGACGGAGCGACTCCAAGTGTTGCGGCTCCGAATAAAGCCGCTGGGCAGCGTGGGAGTCCTAATCAGCCCGAGCGTACAGTTGCACAATAGCGACGTACTCTAAGTTAGAATATTTGTAGTGCCGATTCATTTTTGCACTCAAACGCCACTACACGAAAACACAACGCGCGTGCGACGACAGTCGCCAATTCGCAACTAACTGAGGCGGCGCGGTTAAAGCGGGTATAGGGGGTGGCGCGGGAGGGGAGGCTTTCACCGTGGTCAGCGGCGGCGGTATCTCGTATGTAGATACCTACTTTAATATTATGTTTGGTGAATTACTATTGCTTCTCACGCTTTCTAGTTGATATAATATTTTTTTTGATATTTGAAAAAAAAAACCTTTTATTTTTTTAATTTATCGCTATCAATCGATAGTACTACTAATAGCAAATCGATCTGCCGCGGGAAAACAATGGGAAAAAAATCACCGTGTATATTCAATATTAATTAACTTATTTCTCACAGCATCCTTAACATAATGAAATCGAACATCGATATGCTTTGACCTTGTATGTGTCTGATGACTTTTTGCTAACTTTAGAGCACTTTGATTATCACAATTCAATTTGATTTCACAATTTTTATCAGTAATCTCATACAACATATTTTTTAAATAAATAGCTTCTCTAGAAGCCTCCGAAAGCGCAACATATTCTGCCTCAGTGCTAGATAAGGAGACAGTCTTTTGTTTCTTGCTTTGCCAGGAAACCACAGAACCACTCATAACAAAACAGAACCCAGTATATGACTTCCGATCCACACTATCACTGGCCCAATCTGCATCTACAAAACCTGTCAGGGCTCCATTACCATTACTATATGTTAAGCAATAATTTTTTGTTTTTTTTAAGTATTTTAATACACGTTTAGCATAATTAAAATGAGTTTCATTATAACAATTATTGAACTGACTGAGATAGCTAAGACAATAGGATAAGTCAGGCCTAGTTAACACAGCCAAGTACATGAGACTTCCTATCAGTCTTTGATATGGAATATTTGCTGCACAAGTATCAGCCTTTTCTATGTTTAATTTGCTTTCTATCGGAGTGTCTATAGTTCTACAATTTGACATCTCAAACTTTGATAATAATTGCTCTATATATTCTTGTTGATCTACAGTTATAGATTTACATTCTTTGTTCACATGAATTCTCATACCTAAGTATCGTCTAACTGGACCTAGATCCTTTAAGGTCTGGGCAAACAGCGGACGGGGCGGGACGGCGACGCGACGCTGGCGGGACGTGAAGAGTTGTAATGTATTAGTTAATGTAGAATAGGTCACATAGAGCCGTCGCGCTCGGCGCGAGAGTAGCGGTCGCGTCGTCGCGTCGGCTCTGTGTGACATATTCTACATTAAATAATACATTAAAACTCTTCACGTCCCGCCAGCGTCGCGTCGCCGTCCCGCCCCGTCCGCTGTTTGCCCAGACCTTTAATTTAAACTGAGAACTAAGATCATTTTTTAATTTTTCAGTTTCTGTACCACAATTTGAATAGATTAAAAAATCATCAACATATATAGTTACCATTAGTTTGACCTTCTCAGAACATTTTAGAAATAGGCATGGCTCAAATTTACTTATTTTAAAACCAAAATTTAACAAACAATCTTTAACTCTTTCATACCAAACCAATGAAGATTGTTTTTTTAGTCTCAAAACATTTCCATTGCCCTTATTTATAAAACCTTCTGGAAAACACATGTATACATTTTCTTTTAAATGTCCATTTAGGAATGCTGTTGTCACATCCAAGTGGGTAATGTCCATTTACCACTGCACACTTAATGCAAACAACATTCTGAGAGTTGAATGTTTCACAACAGGAGAAAAAGTGTCCTCATAATCAATGCCACGACGTTGTGTGTAACCTTTTGCCACTAGTCTGGCACGATACCGCACTTTATCATTCACATCCAATTTTTTATTTAATACCCACTTACACTGTACAATTGATCCGTCACTTGGTTTGTTAACAATCTCCCATGCATCATTATCCTCGAAGGACTGAAGTTCGTCCCGCATGGCCTGTCTCCACTGATCGGCTTCAGGTCCATTCAGCGCTTCTGAGAAATCTATCTGTTCGACTACTGGACTAGATTTGGAGGAGATGCAGATATTACCAAACCCATAACGGTCTGGAGGTCTACGCATCCTCTTGCTCTGCACAAGTTCTGAAATTGGCTGTAACTCACCAGTTGAGATATCTGTCTGTATATTTGATGTGAGAGTATCATCGCTGATTTCACTAGATGGATCAGTATACACAGATACATTTGAATCTGAATCATGGAGAGATTCATTTGTCAAAGGCTCCCCCACTGAATCTCGGCCATCTTCTACTGCTGCCTGCGACTCATGTGCTTCTGGTTCAACCTCATCCTGCATCCATCCTGTAGTTTGTTCTGTGTTACTTACTGACATGTCATTTTCCATTATAATGACATTTCTCTTGACCGTAACAATATTTTTCTGTGGGTCATAAACACGATATCCCTTAACATTTTCTGGAAACCCAACAAGAAGGTATTGCTGTGCCTTTCTGTCCCATTTCAATCGTCTCTCTTTAGGGACATGCACCATCACAGGACATCCAAATAAGCGAATATTACTTAAGTCTGGTTTCTTACCATGCCATACTTCATAAGGTGTTTTCTTGTCTAAACCAGAACTGACA
This sequence comes from Clostera curtula, assembly GCA_905475355.2. Lineage (NCBI taxonomy): Eukaryota > Metazoa > Arthropoda > Insecta > Lepidoptera > Notodontidae > Clostera > Clostera curtula. The sequence continues at coordinate 2,950,731 of FR997821.1, forward strand.
CATCTATTCTTGATGTATACTGCTGTATTGGCAGCCTCAGCCCAGAACTTTTTTTCTAGTTTAGCATCATATAGTAAGCACCTTGCTTTTTCCACAATGGTTCTATTGGCTCGTTCACAGACACCATTCTGTTCCGGGGTATATGGTACAGTTTTTTGATGAATGATTCCATGTTGTGCCAAGTAATTTTCCATTTGATTATTGCAAAACTCACCACCATTGTCTGACCGAAGTATTTTGATTTTCTTATCTTGCTGGTTCTCAACCATGGCTTTAAATTCAATAAACTTTTTCAAAACTTCATTTTTGTGCTTGAGAAAGTATATGAAGGTCATACGGCTATAATCATCTATAAAAAGAAGAAAATAACATGAGCCTGCAATGGATTTTACTTCCGTAGCACCACATACATCAGTATGTATTATCTGTAGATTCTCAGTACTCTTCTTGCCCATTTGAGTAAATGGTAATCTCATCTGCTTACCTTCACAGCAAGTTACACAATTATTCTTTGAGATATTAGTAGTTGCTGGATAGGACAATCCATCTACAATGCCATTTTTCATTTTACTTAAATCACAACTGTTAATAAGCTCCGCACTTGCTATAGCAGGAGCTGCCAGGATACAATCTGCTACTTTAACACTTAGCTTGTATACTCCATTCGTTGACACTGCTGTAGCCACCAACTCATTCTTCTTGTTGCGTATATAGCATTTACTAGCTTCAAAAACAACTTTATTCCCATTTTTGATTAGCTCGCTTACTGACAACAAGTTGGTTTTTAAACTTGGCACGCATAGAACATCTTTAACCACAATGTCATAGTTAAAACTAGTCGATATTTGTACGTTTCCCGAGCACAAAACTGGCACTTTCGTATCATTGGCGACGGTGATCTCTGATAAACAAGGTGAAAAATTTGCGTTTTCTATCCATTCTTTGTTCGCCGTCATGTGTGCACTTGCGCCACTATCTACGTACCATTCGTTTTTACTATATTCTCCGCTTAAAAACACCACACTAAACGCATTTGATTGCTTCTTTTTTGTCAATAATGGACACTGGTTTCTATAATGACCCGTTTCTTTGCATTTGTAACAATGAATTTGTTCCAGAGGTTTTTTTTCTCTTGTCAAGTTTGTTGTTGGCACTTTGAATGATGCGCCAGCGCCATTTTTAAACTTCAGTCGCGCGCGGGACGCTGTGACAAGCGCACGTAGTTTCGTTCGATAATTTTGCTTGCGAATCGAGTTATTATTTTTTGCGTATACCCTCGTAAAATAATAAATGAGTGACGAGAGTAAAAATGATGAGGATAAAAGTGATGAAGATAAAAGCGACACAGGGAAAAGTGATGATGAATTCTTAAACGAATGCGAAAGAGAATTAGAGGAAACTGAAACGAGGAAGAATGAGAAAAGACAACGTGAGAGCGAAAGTAGTGAAGAAGGATTTATAAGTGTATCAAATCGAAGAATAAGAAGACCAAAGAAGGTACTGAAAAATACCCCTGTAAGAGGAATTAGTAATTGTGAGAGAAATAGTATTATGGAGGAAAACATGGATGTTGAAGAAAAATATGAAGTCTGCCTATCATCTTTAAAAGCTCTGCCAAAATTGCTGGCCTTAGCCAAACTGTTCCGAGGGGAAAGGATTGAAATTAAAAATACAATTAAGTATAAGAGTCCATACAGAGCGTTTATCCAGTTCGAAAATAGGATGCAAGCCGAAAAATCAGTAAATAATAAAAGATTGCAAGATTTAGATATAAGAGCGCAATTTTCCGATCAAAACAAGATGTCATACGGTATTGTCAAAGGGATAGATTTAGATATGGATGAAAAAGAATTATTGGAAGTTTTAGAAGCGTCATGTGAGATCCAATCTATTAAGAGGATGAAAAGAATGAATTCAGATGGAGAGTGGGAGGATAGCGAGACTATTCGACTATGTTTTGAAAACCCCACCCCCCCTACCTTTATCAGTGCTTATGGGTGTAGATTTACCGTTGAAAAATATGTATTTCCTGTAACCCAGTGTTCGTTGTGCTGGAAATTCGGACACATAAAAAGGTTCTGCATGAGGAATAAGATAGTATGTCCTAAATGTGGCAAGGGACATAGTAACTGTGAGACTCAAGTATACACGTGTCCTAATTGTAATGGGCCTCATATGGCTTTAAATAAGTCCTGTCCATATTTTACGAAAGAGAAGAAAATCCGTTTCATTATGAGTGAGCAGAGCGTGGTATATAGTAAAGCTTTAGAAATTTATCTAAAAAGTAAACACCAAAAAGAAAAAACAATAGAAGTAGAATACATTAATGCTGAAATCACAAACTCTAATAGTTTGATGAATCAGCATAATATAGATAGGACATATAGTAACGTCGTAAAAACAACCGCCGTTGTTCACAACGTTTCAAACAACAGCAAGGCAATAGAAAAGAACTCAAACTCAGAGTCGATACAAAAACAAATCAGCACTAAACAGAAGGAAACAAACCAACGTTGTGACCAACAAATAATAGAAATGGAACAGGAAGTGGTAAACACAGAAAATCCAGAAATACAAAAGATGCAAGCTAGAGAAGAGAATACTGTGAAAAACTCTGAAAGACAAAAAGAAAGAAAATTTGATATTTGGAATTTACTTCTTAAAATTAAAAATATTGTAATGTCAAAAAATAATAGTGAAGAAAAATGTACATTAGTGTTGAAGGCAATCGTTCAAGAATGTAAATCATGGATTAAGGAATTATTTTCGGCTGTTGGGATATCTGAAAATTTTTTAAACTTATTTAATGGATAGAAGTTTTAACATTTGTCAGTGGAACTCACAGAGCCTAAGACCAAAGTTAGTAGATTTTGAGGCATTATTATTTAAGGAAAAAATTCACATAGCTCTCATCAGTGAAACATGGCTAGATGCAGATTTTGACCCATACATTAGTGGGTATAACATTTATAGGAAGGATAGATGCGATTCCTACGGAGGCGTGGCGGTAATTGTTCACAAATCTTTACAGTCACAGGTTTGTTCCACCGGAGCGATAAATCCAGGTATAGAAGCTATTTATATTAAGGTATTAAACTGTACATTTTTAGAAAACATAATCTCGATATACTGTCCGTCCTCAGTTCGCACGACACAGTCTGACTGGGAAAAGGTCTTTAGTTTATCTAATAGCAAGACGCTGTTAGCAGGCGACTTTAACGGCCACCATACGAATTGGTCTTATAAAAATGATCAGAGAGGCATACAATTGCTAGATTCGGCCCTAGAATACGGGTTTATGTCGCTCAATAACGGAGACGCTACAAGAGTTAAATTAGTAAATAATGTGTTACAAAAATCATCTCCTGATATATCCTTTGCTTCAACGGATATTGCTATCAATTTTAGATGGAAAATTCTCAATGAAAACCTAGGTAGTGACCATCTTGTCATAAAAATTTCAGTAGACATGGCGGACTTTGCAGAATATAAGAAGAAACGATCTTTTTTGAATGCGAATTGGCCTAAATACAGAGAGGATCTTTTAAATTCTTTTTTTCATGTTGATAGTGAGACGTGTCTTAGCAAAGATATTCAAGATTATTATGATTATTTTTTAGATGTAATTAACATATCAGCAGATAAAAATATTCCTTTAATCAAATTAGCTTCCGGCCCTACTAAGAAATTTAAACCTAAAAGTTATTGGACTCCATCTCTGTCTAAAATTATTGCAGAACGTAGATTGGCTTTAACTTCTTTTAGAAAAAATCCTACAACAGTGAATTTAGAAAAATTGGAAGAAAAGATCGCGGAAGCTAGAAGGCAAATACGTCAGGCTAAATACTTAAGTTGGCGAAAGTTTTGTGGAAGTATTGACGAATGTACATCTGTGACTGAAATGTGGCACAGAATGCGGTGGTTCAAGGGCTATCGTCAATCACGCTTCACTCCGTCAGAGGAAAAACAGAAAGAAATGCTTCACGCTCTGGCACCTGACTCCGTTTCAAATTGTCCACCTTTGTTCACCTCAAAAAATGTTTTACTTGAGTCTGCTTTTACCATGCCAGAGTTAGAAGCCTGTATAAAGAAAAAGGATACTGCTCCTGGCAACGATGGAATTACCTATTCCATGATTTTTAATCTACCCTTGACTGGTAAACAATTTCTTTTAAATGTTTATAATGCCCTCTTCAGATTAGGTGTCGTTCCAAATCAGTGGCGTATAGTGCTAATTGTCCCTATTCCAAAAGCAGGAACCGGAAGTAACTCGGAAGTTAAACTTAGACCGATTTCACTTATATCATGCATATGCAAAATTTTCCACCAAATGATAGCAAAAAGAATGGAATGGTTTGTCGAAAAGCATCTTATTCTAGCAGATTCTACCTGTGGCTTTAGAAGAGCTCAATCTTGCTTAGATTGCTTAACGAGACTTATTAGCTATATCCAATTGGGTTTTGCCAAAAATTGTCCTACTGTAGCTTGTTTTCTGGACATAGAAAATGCATATAATAACATAATGATTGATAAAGTTGTGAGAACATTGGACGAATTGAATGTTGGTCAAAAAATATGCCAATATCTCTGGAGTTATCTCAATGATAGGCGACTTATGACTCGTTACGGTTTAGACAACCAAAACTCTGAAATTCGATACACAAATAGGGGCTTAGCTCAGGGAGACCCAATCTCGCCACTGCTTTTTAACATTACTACATTTAAAATATGTCATGAGATTACGAATGTTTTAGTGTCCCAGTACGCGGATGATTTCGTATTATATGTTTGTCATAAGGATCTTGAATACTGTGAAACTCAGTTACAAATTTCGTTAAATGCACTTATATCTATGTTAGACGAAATAGGTCTACAGTTATCTCCAAATAAATCAAAAATATGTATTTTTAGTAGAGGACGTAGACGCAAACAGGTTAGATTAGATATTCAAAATACTTGCATTCCATTAGATATTACAGTTAAATACTTAGGTTTATGGCTTGATGCGTCACTACGATGGAGTAAACATGTGAACGAGACTGCCGGAAAAGTTGCAAAATTTTTGAATTTACTTAAAGTTCTAGCAGGCCCAGGTTGGGGCATTCACCCCAATCATTTAAGGACATTATTTATATCCTTAATTAGAAGTAGGATAGATTTTGGTTGCTTTCTATATGACACTAGTGCAAAGAATAGTTTAAGTAAATTGGATAAGATTCAAAACCAAGCATTACGTATAATAGGAGGCTATATAAAAAGTACGCCGATTCATGTAATGGAGTCGGAACTATGTCTACCACCATTATTTTTAAGGAGATTATATCTTGCTTACAAATTTTGTACCAAAAGTATGTCTTGGACAAATAGTTTAACAATAAACCTTTTAACAGATCTCAGTTCCAACAATTATGATAGATATTGGCAAAGAATTAAAAAACCTTTACTTTTGTCGGTATATAATGAATGCAAAGAGTGTAATATACATGCCTCAAAATCTTTACAATTATTTAGTCTAGATATATACCTATTGATATTGATATTGAATTAGAATCAGTTAAAGGACCAAAAAGCTCTCATGACGTGAATTCTCTTAAATATAATATTAATAAAGAACTTAATTATAAATACTCAGGCTGGACCAAACTATTTACTGACGGATCCAAAAGTAAAAATGGCCATGGAGCTGCATTTTGTGACATTTCCAAAAATATGTCTGCTATTTTTCGAATCCATGCTCAAGTATCAATTATGACCTTGGAACTCATTGCAATCTCAGAAGCTTTGAACTTTATTAGAAATCAGAATGATAGTAAGAATTTTGTTATACTTACGGACAGTAAAAGCGCTTTACAGCATTTGACTCGATGCGCCTCTGGACATAGCAGAGGTGTACCGATAGTCTACAATATCTTAAGAGTGATACACGAATTAAAAACTATGTGTAATATAAATCTGAGATTGCAATGGGTTCCGTCACATATAGGTTTGAAGGGCAACGAGGAGGCTGACCGATTATCAAAAGTAGCAGCTACAGAAGGTATATCCATTTTCATCTTGCCACATTACACGGAAGGACTTGTTAAGTTTAAAGAGAATTGTTATTCTAAATTTAAAGAATACTTTGATGAAAGAAGTAAAGAAAAAGGTATATGGTTTAAAACAATTCAGTGTCAGCCTCCTAAAATACCTTGGTTTTATAATAGTAAGTCTAGTAGATCATATATTGTAGCATTAAATAGATTACGATCTGGACATTATCCATCGAAAAAGTTTGGATTTTTAATGAAGAAGATTGATTCTCCCAATTGTGATACGTGTGATAAAGTTGATGATGTCCAACACATTCTTGTGGAATGTATTAAATACCAGAGGGCGAGAGAAACATTGATGCAAAATTTCCACATAAATAGATATGATCAGGGAGCCTTTTTAAGTATATTAGCGAGACCATCATCTGATGTTGCAAAATTTTTAATAGATGATATGATTTTGCATCAATGATTCCTGATACTCCTAGTACATAAATAAATTGTATTTAATAGTTAGTAAGGGTAACGCTGGGGCTGACTTATCCAATGGGAGATAAGCCCCTAAACAAATAAAGAGAAAAAAAAAAAAAAAAAAAAAATTTTTAAACTTTTGTTTTCTATTGCTACAGTTTGCAGCGAATGCAGCGCCACTGGAATCCATGTCAGTATTTGAAACTTCCATATCAATTAACTTTGATTTTATTGCATCCGTGGTTATTGTCAATCCCGAATGTTCGATAGCCATAATCATTGGCGAAAATTTTTCAGCCAATCCCGCTAGTAACAATGATCCGACCCATTCTTCGGTAATTGTAAATCCTGTGCCTTTTAATCGTTGAGCCGTTTCCGAAAATATGGATAATTTCCCATAACCTAATAGAAACACGTTAGCTTTTCGTAATCGACTTTATTCAGACTGACTTGACTGACATGACTGACAGAGACAGAGGTACATAGATGGCGTTGCTTATAATATTCAATATTTTGTTACCACACTAACAGTTATGAGTGCTTGAGTGGCACTTTCCTCTCTGAGATTCTGCTGAGGGGGACAGGGTGTCCCTACCCTTGGCCCCGATCTCATTTTACGCTCCATAGCGTGATGGTGCTTGGTTCCGCATCTTTTGGTACAGAAACCATTTGTGCGCGAACCTTTTCTCTCAGGAACTGTCATCTCCTGTGAGCGGGGGTGTTCCTTGTGCCCCCGCTCGGAGCCTATGGTTAAGGCGGTGGATTTCGCACGTGCGCCAAACGCCTTCGTCCGATGCGAACTCGGCGCTGTGGATGGGCGTCAGGTGCTCTCTCTCGCATTCTCTCTGCGTCCTCCTTCGCCTTCATGACGCTTTCTGCGAAGTTATTCATGGCAGCCCAAGCTCTATCATTTCTTGTTATTGTCGCTACTACTGTGGGTAACGACAAGTCTAGTCCAACTGCCTCGTTGGTCTAGTGGTTAGATGTGCCGCCTTTGGATCAACGGGTCCCGGGTTCGATTCCGGGGTCGGGCAAGTGTCTTTGTCTAAACCAGAGGCACTGGCTCCGAGTCTGGGTGTCATTTCTATCTATAATAAGTATGTATTTACAAAAAAAAAATGTATTTAAGTAGTTTATCATCCATCTCGTTACCATAACACAAGCATTTAGTTGCTTAGCTTGGGACGAGATGGCGTTGTGTGAAATGTCCAAGGATATTTATTTATTTATTTATTAATTATGGCAACTAATGTTGCTCGTTCTCTTGTCCAAGCCGGGCACTCCCTGAGGGTATGCTCGGCCGTATCCTCCGCGGCGGTACAGTGATGGCAATTAGGGAGGGGCTCTCGCCCCGCCACCCTATGCAGATACCTCCCGAAACATCCGTGCCCCGAGAGGATCTGCGTGAGATGGTAGGAGGGTGTGCCGTACCGCCGCGTTACCCAGTGTTCCAAGACAGGCCGAATGGCCGCGATGGTGTTATGGCCTGCACTCGGCTCCTGCAGTATCCCCACCCAGTCAATGAGGAGCGTGCTCCTTTCTTCTGTTCTCCAATTTTGGACTGTGTCCACCATGGGGGGTTCGCCGTTGGCCCGGGCCTCAGCAACGCGGATGTATAAGGCGGTGAGGACCCGAACTTCCAGCTCCCATGGTGGGGTGCCCGCAAGGACGCACGCTGCCTCAAAGGAGATACTGCGATAGCCCCGGACGATCCTAGTCGCCATCATTCTTTGTGGCCGACGCAGTATTGCCCTGTTCTGCGCTGTTAAAGCATCCGCCCAGATAGGTGCCCCTTATAACGCCATTGACCTTATGACTGACGCATACAGTCGTCGGCAAGCGTCATTGGGGCCACCTGTATTTCTCAGCAGAGAGCTGAGGGCCCCCGCTGCCCGCATGAGTTTTGGCACCAGCCGAGTAAAGTGTTCGGTGAAGGTGAGGCGAGAGTCCAGCGTGATGCCTAGGTACCGCATCGCGGGCTGGATGTCGACTCTCACCCCACCAACAGTTAGATGTGCGTCGGCTGGTGGTTTTCTCCGCGGGCCGTGAAAGCAGAGGGCCTCTGTCTTTTCCAGAGCCACTTTTAAGCCCAACGTCTTGATCCTGTAGACCATGTGGGCCACTGCTGCTGTGGCCCTGATCTTTGCCTCTTCAAAGTCGCTGCCACGTGCCGTAATGAGTGTGTCGTCCGCGTAGCACGTGACAGCGACTCCTCTTAACATTTCCCCTCTAAGGGCCCAATCAAATCCGATGTTCCACAGGAGCGGGCCCAGCACCGACCCCTGTGGAACACCGCGTGTGATGTCTTTCGAGACCCATCCGTTCCGCGTGGGGAACTTAATCTTCCTCTGGGACAGGTAGGAGCCGATGAGTTCCCTTAGATAGGCTGGGAACCCATGATATCTTAGTCCCTCCTTTATGACCTCCCAGGGGAGCGTGTTGAAAGCGTTGGCTATGTCCAATGACACGGCCAACATCGCTTCACCCTGGGAGATCGTGTTCTCCGCCAAGTTTTTGACTCGCCCGATCGCGTCGATCGTCGATCGGGCTCGTCGAAACCCAAATTGCACCTCACACAGGTCCGGCCCAACCCTTTCCATATGCTGGACGAGTCGGTTGGCGACAATCCTCTCAAAGAGTTTTCCGACCTCGTCCAGCAGAACGATCGGGCGGTAGGCCGACGGAGACTCAGGTGGCCTACCTTCCTTTTGCAGGAGCACCAACTTCCCGACCTTCCAGTTGGAGGGGAAGTGTCCCTGTGTGAGGCACGCATTCATCAAGGCCTTTACGCGGTATCCCATAATGTCATACAGGGCTATCAGCACTTGCCCCGATATGCCATCGAGGCCCGGGGCTCGACGCTTCTCTTTTGTCCTCTCAAGAGCCGTGTTTATCTCCTCGTCTGATATGGCTGGGACTGGAGTTCTCTCCGGATTGTCCGGGGGCGCCATCGTTGGGAAGCGCCTTTCCTCAGCTGGCGGGAACAGGGCGGCAACTATAGAGTCTAGCTGTTCAGGCTCTAGAGTCGTAGTTAGTGGGAGTCTCCACGGCCTCAATTTCTGCCGCACCTGTTTATATGGCTGCCCCCATGGATCCCGGTTCAAAGTCTCCAGCCACTCTTCAAAAGCCCTGGCCTTCGATCGGGTTATTGCCGCAGACAGTGCCGCTCTGGTTTCTCTATAAACTGCATAGAGGCGTGCCTCCTCCACTTCATCTCTCCGCCATCGGCGACGATGTCGGGTGTACGCTCTCCGGTCGGCAACGCTTTGGCGGCGCAACTGTGCCACCTCGTCGCACCACCAATACGCCCATCGCTGTGGTTTGCCATTGCGCAGGCGTGGCATTGCGTTGTCACATACGCGACGGAAGGTTTGTTGTAGCCACTCTGCTTCGGCCGCAGCGCTCTCAATTGGGGCGTCGTCCGTTGGCCACGTCAGTACTAGAGCCGTTTCCCGCAGACGGTCCATTTTTATGCTCTTTTGTGACCACCGTGGGGGGTCACCTGGAGCTGGTCTTGGGAGCGCATATGGAGTCAGGAAGGCGGAGACCTCGTACCGGACGTATTTGTGATCCGATAGGGTCTCCATGTCCTCCAGAACCCTCCAGTTCGTTACGCGTTCTGCCAGTGCAGGGCTGGCAAACGTCACGTCGACTATGGACCCCCCATTATGCCGAACACACGTATGGGCGGAACCACGATTCAGGATGACTAATCCTACGGAGGCGATCCAGTCCTCTAATTCCTCTCCTCTGACGTCCGTTGCGGGGCACCCCCACGCGGTGGACTTCGCATTGAGGTCCCCCGCAACGAGCACATGTTGGAAGCTGCGTCTGGCAATGAACGTCCTCAGGCTCCGCAGATGTTAATTAAATTCTGCCAGAGGTCTATTCGGGGAGAAATAACTGCTGATGACGAGAACATCCCGTACATCGGCAGCAACCCAGCCATGACCCTTAGCCGCGTTTCGAAGGGGTGGAGCCCCTAGTGATGGTCGACTGTGCAGCGCAACGTCGCCGCGCAGGTCCGCCACCCAGTTGTCATTGCAAGGAGGAACCCTGTAGGGCTCTGAGATCACCGCTAGATGGATTTCCAACTGTGCCAAGCTCTGCATAAGCAGATTTTGAGCATTGGCACAGTGGTTCAGGTTACTTTGCAGTATCAGGGTGTGATCCATTAACTGATCTGCATGGTTTCCTCCTCTGCCTGCCCCCCTGTACCTGAGGGGCCGGCGATGGCGGGCTGCGTCGTTACCGCGCTAGCCTGCGCTGCTCTCTTTGCCTTTTTGGGGGCGACACACGATTGACGCCCTATTAGATGATCGGCCTTCCTGCCCGCCGCCGCACACACGGTACAGTGCGGCTTGGCGAGGCAGGTGTTGGCCTTGTGTCCAGGCTGACCGCAGCGGAAACAGTCTTCGCTGCGGTCTATCTCGGCGTGACAACACGCGCGGGCGTGGCCACTCTCCATGCATTTAAAGCAAGGGAGAGGGCGTTCCGGTAGGACCTCTACCCGCGCAGAGGACCACCCAATCATTATCCTCTTGCTGGACGCGACCTTCTTGGCCACGATCAGGGGACACTTTACCCACGCAGTGCCGGGTCTCCTCGGGTGATCCCTTCGAATTCCCCCACATGTGATCGCGGAGACCTCGCACTCTCCGACCTCAGCGATTGCGGCAATTACCTCCTCACTGGTGACCGATACTTCCAGGCCACAGACCCTAAGCTCAGCAGTCCTTACCGGCCTCGTCACTCTGATCAGCGAGGGGTCGACTACTCCTCTGAGCTTCTCCGCGAACGTGTCCGCTTTGTGTGTTCGGTCGGCCCCCGGGAACACCATGATTGGTGCCCCAGTAGCGCCGTATCGAAAGCGTACGTCCGCTATACCGAGCTCTTTTACGCTCAGGTGCTTTTTAGCTTCTCTCAGCACTTCTTCGTATGTAGCACCTCTGTTGGCAGCTTCGGGCTGCAGTGTCAGAACAACTGCTTCGGTTGCAGGTGCCCGAAGCTTTTGTGGCCTGCGTTTTTGGGGATTGCCACACCTTTGCGGTTCTCGTCCCCTTGATAGAACTCGGTCATGCCTCATGGCCTTCCTCGATTGCACACGAGTCCACCCATCGGATTCACGAGCAGGGGCAGGAGCCGAGAACACAGTATTGTGTTCTGCGTCCGGCACTCGTCTTGCTGCCATGCTCTTCCGTTTTGGCTTCTTTCGCTTCTTCTTTTTACCCTGGCTCACCGGAGCTACTGGCTGAGCCGTGATTGGGGGCGCGACACTCGTCGACCCTACCTCTCTTGCAGGACCCGCTTCCTTCACTGGGGCAGGGTTCCCAGACTGTCTCTTGGGCTCAGAAGCCCTGACAACTTTAGCACTCCCAGGGGCGGCTGCCGCCCGAGCATACGTCGCAGGACTTGCAACACTCGTCGATGCCACAGAGGGCCTAGCGGGGACGGATTCCTCAGGCTGAGGCTGAGAGGTCCGCGACGTTGCTTCCCTGGCTCTTCGTCGGTCCGCTGCCAGTGGCGGGCGCAGGTTCGGCTCAGGGAGGAGTCTCCCCTCTATTCTGGCGTCGACCAGAGTACCCATCTTGATCATCATTGACCTTTCCAACGCTTCAAGGTCAAATGACTGGGCTCTTGGGATTGAGGGAGGAGGCTGGGCCTGCACTTCCCTGAGCGATGCTCGAAGCTGCTCGATGTCGCTGCGCATGGCGGCGATTTCGCTCGTCTGACGGGCATTGATTGCCTGTAGTGCGCGTGTTTCCTCCGAGACATTGTGCGCCGCGAGTGCTGCAACGGCTTTAGCGATGGTCTGGGTGGCAAGTTTGATACCCCCTTGGATTTCTCCCTTCAGGTTTTTGGACTTGCCTGTCATCTCGCGTATATATTGTACGCTTTTTGTGACCTGTTGCATCACGTTGGCAACAGTCAGGTCTTCCTCGGGATCCTCAATTGTTGTTGGAGCATCGATGGCGACGCCAGAGCTCCTGAGGATGTCTTTTCATAATTTAGACGTGTCGGACATGAGCTCCTTCTCGACTTGTCTTTTCTGCGCTTTCCATTCTTCCTCCTTCTTTTTCTTTTTGGCCCTATGGAGCCCAACGTATTTTCCTGTCGTTGGGGGCCTACCACGCCCTCGTCTGATACCCGGGAAGGAGGGTCCAGATCTGTTTGGACGCTTGTCCTCGTCCGAGACAAGCGTTTCATCGCTCCCAGAGCCGGGCGTCTTTTTGTGGCCTGGGACGCCCTTGAGATGTGGAGGTGACCGTCTCCATGCTGGCGTCCGAGGCGTCGCTATCGTCCGATAGCACCACATGTGCATCTTTGGAGCACACACTTGTGTTCCTTGTCACTCGTCTTGACGACGCATTATCAGCGTCTCTCTTCGCATGATCCTTGTTCAGAACAATGACCAGTTCTTTGGCCTTGCCTGCAACGACTTTGCCACCCTGCCTCGGAAACTGCGTTACCGTTTGCAGGACAGGGGGCTTGATCTCGGAACAATCTTTACTAGCCTTATGCTTGGTATCACTCTCGCTCATTTCGCCAACCAACTTCTTTCCAACTCCCTTCTTCTTTCCCTTAGGGAAATCACAGTTTGTGCCCCCCCCCCGTAGTACGAGGGGCAGACCGCCTCCCCCGAAGGGTCGACAGTGCGGGATTCCCCAGCTGAGCTGGGACCCGCCCGGGGACTATTTTCCAAATTGTGACAATTCATATTGGTTTTTCTACTCGTCTAACGTCATGAAGAGAAGGCGAAATATGATATATATGATAGGATAGATTGTGATAATAAAACAAAACGAAACAAAACAAAACAAAGAAGAAGATAACCAAAAAGTAAACGAACCAAACGACAGAATACATACGACTTTAAACAAAACAAAACAGAACGAAACGAAACAAAACAAACAATATATACTTTATAATAGATGGTGCCGCTCTTAGTCTCACCTCTCCCCGTGGGCCCGCCCGGCCCTGGTGTTACGTCCGCCTGACGGCGGGTAACAAAGATAAAGAATAATAAAACAATTACAAAATTTACAAGATTTATTTATGGGTTAACAATGTATCACAAAACTAATAAAGTTACTATTAATGTCTCTAAGCACAAAAAGATCTCGAAATCACAGGGATGAGTTCTCGGCACAGGGAGGCTTGTGGTCAGTAAAAAAACCTAAGTGCGCTGGGGACTTATCTTATCCGACTATTTGACCTTAGCCAGTTGGGTCACTTCCGGTAGTAGGACGCGCAGCCGTAACGCGATTCGGACGGGGACGTGTGGCACGTAGACCTCAGCTCATGGGTGGAGTGCGGCTGGGTACACCACAGGGCGGAGTGCGTTCAGCCTCGTGGCCGTCAGTCAGCAAGAAAAGCCTTAACACGTACGGCGGTCTTCTACTCGTCCGGAGAATCCCAGCCCGTACAGAGGTCCCCCAGTTTCCTGGAACGCGTCGGAATGACCCCTTAGCGCGAAAGATCCGACACCCAGGCACTAGGTGAAACCCGGAGTGGGCGTCGGCGTCTTTCGCGAAACAACAAAATTATATAATATGAAATTGTGATGTCCAAGCCCGGTACAAGAACAATCCAATGATAAAAAAAAAACAATTAATAAAAGAACATCTCAAATATTAAATACCGGACGATCACAATTTCATTAAAATCAAAAGAATACAATCGACATATTAGCAAACGGGTAGTCGTTACAAATTAACTAGCGAAGCACTGACCTTTGATTTTTAGCACGCCGGTACATAGAAATATGATGCTAAGCTAGCAAATAATTATTGCAAAGGAAATATGTTACAACAGTTTTACACAACTAGCTAACTTTTACAAAACTACGCGAACTAGGAAATAGATAGGAAACAAAAATAATTATTTCTATGAAAAACTATTAAGAAGTGACTATGACCATTATGTCCTACCTTGTATAAAATTATCTCGGTGGCCAATTTATTAAAAACACAAAGCAAAATCGTTATATTTACACTCCTATTTAATTACGAAAAACTACCAGTTTTTAAACAATGCATACAATGACATTAACACTTTTCAACGGCTGTATTAATCACGAAAAAATAATAAATCACAATGCATACGTATGGCCACCGACGTTGACTATTTGCGCGTGAACTACACAATGGCATTTAAATATATCCAACAATATTCCATTGGTTTCTCACGGCGGTAGAATAGATTCGTACTAATATTATGCTAGTGAGAAAAAATACCGCGGGTAGAACGTTGTTAAAAACTTATCGGAGCGACTAACTGGATGCAAATATTATTTCAATACACCCGCAATCACATTTCGTAACGTAGCTAAGCCACTATTATGAAATATATCTAGCCATAGCGAATTACCGTTGAGACAAATTAACACAGGCAAGAAAACAGACAATAGCAATCAGCAAAATTGAATCAGACTTACCAAGGGGGATGATCAGAAGTATGACTAGTAGTTTTTTCGGAAATGGGGCTCCTAACTACCGCTCCCGCTATTTATTAACTGCCCTTGTTTTTTTTTTTTGAAGTGGCATGTGGAGGGGTTCCCTTGTTGGTGGGAGGACACGCCCCACACTATTGTCTGGTTCATCGTACGATTTTGTAGGAAGGAGAAGACGATATGCTAATGAACGAAGTAGAATTATTCCCCTGTATTCGCTAAGTTTTATCCTTTGTTCTTTATTCTCGAACCTTCTATGCACCTATGCATTGTGGGCGTTACCAACCCGTTGTTCTAGAAGGTTTTCGCCTTCGGACGCGAAGATCACCATATATGGTTATGAACGATGCCAACACTAGTAAATGCGCGCGGATTCCGTTTGATAGTAATAATACGTTGGTTTGTTTGTCTGTTGTAAAAAAAATATTTGATATGAAATTTTTATATTATATTTTATCTTGTTACAACGTAACACTGGCCGGTATGGCCCCACGGATCCTTGAGGCACTCAAGCCCCCTCACCACGGCAAGGTGGCAGCACAGTCGAGGGGGATATATAGATTACCTTTTTTTTTTTTTTTTGTGCCCGGGGTAAAATCCTTTATGGACCCCCCGCAGCCTGGGGATGGCCGGCGGGGGAGTGTGGGAGTCTCCTCCGCCCTTTGTAAAGAAGAGACGGAGGCATACCCACTAAACATCCCCGGGGTGTACCGTCCCGCGCTTGCTGCCCCGTGGGTCCTGACTGTGTCTCCACGGGGACAGTTTGCGCTGGGGGAACAGTCAATGATATACCGTTCGACCCAATTTCAACTCAAGCTCCTTGGGAGCATCCTTCTCAGGAGCGTCTTTGCTCCTCAGCGCCATGCCCGGTACACGTGGCATGGCGCTGACCGTCCCGAGGTCTCCACTCCAATGGGCGAGGGATTTCCCCTAATCCCTCACCCGGAGACCTCCGTTAGGGCGGCATGTTGCGGACGTGCGCCCTCTCTCTCTCTCTCTTTCGGCCATTTCTTTGGCCTTTATAACCGACTCAGAGAAGTCGGCCACGGCCTTCCAAGCGCTCTCGCTCCCGACCATCTTCGCTACCAGGGTCCGGAGCGAGAGGTCCGTCCCTACTGCGGCGATTAAAGTCGCACGCTCGACTGTCCATGCCGCACACACTTGTAGGGTGTGGCGGCTATCGTCTACCGAGGCGGCACAGTGGTGGCAGTTGGGGTTCGGCTCCCTTCCTGCCACCAGGTGCAGGTACCTCCCGAAACACCCGTGGTCCGAGAGGACCTGCGTCAGCTGGTACGATAAGACTCCGTGCCGCCTGGTGACCCACTCCTCAAAGATAGGCCTTAGGGCCTCTATCACGGCTTTACCTGCGGATGGCTCCCGCAGGGCCTCACTCCAATCCCGCATGAGCGCTTGCTGTTCGTGCGCCCGCCAGCTCGCGACTGTATCCACCATGGGAGACTCACCCCTCGCGCGGGCCTCGGAGACACGGGCATAAACCGCGGCGAGAACTCGGGCATCCATCTCCCATGGCGGTGTGCCGGCCAGAGCGCACGCCGCCTCGAATGAGACGCTGCGGTAGCCACGCACCAATCTTATGGCCATTACCCTTTGGGGTTGCCTTAATAATGCCCTGGTATGGGCATTTAGTCTGCCAGCCCAGACGGGCGCTCCGTATAGGGCCATCGAGCGTATGACCGTAGCGTACAGACGTCTGCACGCCACGTTCGGCCCCCCAACGTTGTTTAAGAGACTACTCAGAGCGCCCGCCGTCGCCATTAATTTAGGCTTCAGCCTGAGGAAATGCTCCTCGAAAGATAGGCGTGAGTCGAGAACAAGACCTAAGTACTGTTACGTCCGCCTGACGGCGGGTAACAAAGAAAAGGAAAAAAAACAATTACAAAATTTACAAGATTTATTTCTGGGTTTACAATGTATCACCAAAAATTAATGTCTCTAAGCACGAAAAGATTTCGAAATCCCAGGGATGAGTTCTCGGCACAGGGAAGCTTGTGGTCAGTAAAAAAACCTAAATGCGCTGGGGACTTATCTCATCCGACTATTTGGCATTAGCCGGTTGGGTCACTTCCGGGCGTAGGACGCGCAGCCGTAACGCGATTCGGACGGGGACGTGTGGCACGTAGACCTCAGCTCATAGGTGGTGTGCGGCTGTGTACATCTCAGCGCGGAGTGCGTTCAGCCTCGTGGCCGTCGGCAGCATGAAAAGCCTCCAAACGTACGGCGGTCTTCTACTCGTCCGGAGAATCTCAGCCCGTACAGAGGTCCCCCAGTTTCCTGGAACGCGTCGGAATGACCCCTTAGCGCGAAAGATCCGACACCCAGGCACTAGGTGAAACCCGGAGTGGGCGTCGGCGTCTTTCGCGAAACAACAAAATTATATAATATGAAATTGTGATGTCCAAGCCCGGTACTAGAAACAATCCAATGATAAAATAAACAATTAATAAAAGAACATCTCAAATATTAAATACCGGACGATCACAATTTCATAAGAATCAAAAGAATACAATCGACATATTAGCAAACGGGTAGTCGTCACAAATTAACTAGCGAAGCACTGACCTTGATTTTTAGCACGCCGGTACATAGAAATATGATGCTAAGCTAGCAAATAATTATTGCAAAGGAAATATGTTACAACAGTTTTACACAACTAGTAAACTTTTACAAAACTACGCGAACTAGGAAATAGTTAGGAATCAAATATAATTATTTCTATGAAAAACTATTACGAAGTGACTATGACCATTATGTCCTACCTTGTATAAAATTATCTCGGTGGCCAATTTATTAAGAACACACAGCAAAATCGTTATCTTTACACTACATTTAATTATGAAAAACTACCAGTTTTTAAACAATGCATACAATGACATTAACACTTTTCAACGGCTGTATTAACCACGAACATTAATAAATCACAATGCATACGTATGTATGGCCACCGACGTTGACTATTTGCGCGTGAACTACACAATGGCATTTAAATATATCCAACAATATTCCATTGGTTTCTCACGGCGGCAGAATAGATTCGTACTAATATGTATTATGCTAGTGACAAAAAATACCGCGGGTAGAACGTTGTTAAAGCTTATCGGAGCGACTAACTGGATGCAAATATAATTTTAATACACCCGCAATCACATTTCGTAACGTAGCTAAGCCACTATTATGAAATATATCTAGCCATAGCGAATTACCGTTGAGACAAATTAACACAGGCAAGAAAACAGACAATAGCAACCAGCAAAGTTGAATCAGACTTACCAAGGGGGATGATCAGAAGTATGACTAGTAGTTTTTTCAGAAATGGGGCTCCTAACTACCGCTCCCGCTATTTATTAACTGCCCTTGTTTTTTTTTGAAGTGGCATGTGGAGGGGTTCCCTTGTTGGTGGGAGGACACGCCCCACACTATTGTCTGGTTCATCGTACGATTTTGTAGGAAGGAGAAGACGATATACTAATGAACGAAATAGAATTATTCCACTGTATTTGCTAAGTTTTATCCTTTGTTCTTTATTCTCGAACTTTCTATGCACCTATGCATTGTGGGCGTTACCAATCCGTTGTTCTAGAAAGTTTTCGCCTTCGGACGCGAAGATCACCATATATGGTTATGAACGATGCCAACACTAGTTAATGCGCGCGGATTCAGTTTGATAGTAATAAAACGTTGGTTTGGTTGTCTGTTGTAAAAATATTTGGTATGAAAATTTCATATTATATTTTATCTTGTTACAACGTAACAGTACTTCTGAACTGTGTGTATACTTCGTAACAATGTAGTACCTAGTATATTCGCTTCTTAATATTACCATTGTATCGTTTTTAGCTGAGTAAGTAGTTTACGCCGATGCGAATCATTATATTAAGTTAGTTACTAAGTGAATAAACGCAGTTGAACTAGCTAGTTGTCTTTCTTCACAACGTCTCTAGAAACCCAACAATACATGGCGACCCTGCCATGCCAAGGGTTACTCGTTGTTGCGTGATAAACTCAGTATGTGCCGGTCTACAGTAGAAAAAGAAGAGGTTTTCCTAAACCAGAATGCAGCAGGTGGTAACAATGACGCCCTACTGAAGGACATCGGAGGACATGTGGAGCGGCTGAGCATTATTACTATCGTCATTCTCGGCGTAGTATCTGTCCTGGTATCCGCATCCCGGACATCCGTACGAGGATGCTGCCCAGCCGAGTATTACAGCGCAAAAGGACATCCGTACGAGGACGAGTGATGACTGAAGGTACATCTGCTAACTAACAGAGTCAGCATCAACGAGCATATTTAATTTGGCAACTTCTAACCAAATCGTACGTGTTTGCATATTAAGTGATTTGTTTTATAACGCAATATCTTAACATGACATAAAACAGTGCACGGACACTCAGTGAATACGACACCTCGCGACAAAACTGCAACGTGTGAAATTCTTTGTGCCGTTTCGCGATAATTATGGTTACGTGATTCTTTTGTTTTTCCATAGAATGATAATTTTAAGTTAAGCTCGAATAAGATTATGTAGATATTTTGTTAGAAAAATATAATGATTTGTTAGCTATTAGAAAATATTTAATTAAAAAGGGACTAGCAAGATATAGAGGTACGGTTATTGAGACAAAGTTATGTGACGCGAAAAATATTTTTGATGAATGTACAAAAATTTTGTTACTTTTGGAAAAAAATAGGGATTCTAAGCTAGTAGCATCGGCATTGGATATTTTTGATAATATTAAGAAAGTCTTTGGAGAAATAAATACTTTGTGTATATTCCCTAAAATAAATTCTAACAAAATGGAATTTGACCTTAAGGTGGCGTGTAGTTTGCTTCCAGCAATGGACGGTGTTGAGGAGACTACAAAGCGTTTGATAGATTCAACGGAGATGTATGCAGATATGCTGGATGAGAATGGTAAGACCCTACTTATAACATTTGTAATCAAAAGTAGATTATCCGAAAATGCAAAGTTACGCATTACAGGTAATTACAAAAATATTGGAGATTTAATAAAAGATATGAAATGCCATTTATTGACGCAAAAATCTTTTACGGCTATACAGACACAACTACAAAACATACAGCAGGGGACAACTACCATTGAAAACTATGGAACTGTCGAAAAGTTGTTTACTGAGCTCACTATATCGCAGTCAAACGGTAATTCAGATGCGTTTGCAATTTTAAAACCCCTGAATGAAAAACTTGCTATTAAACGTTTTTCAGAAGGACTACGGAGTTCAAAGCTGGGCACGATCATCTCCGCTAGGAACTACAGCAGCCTTAAAGACGCCATCCAAGCTGCCAAAGAGGAAGACACTACATCTCAGTCATTGTCAGGTAACGTCATGCATGTATTTAGGCATGGACAAGGTTTTAATAATTCAAGACATTTTAACTTCAATAATAATCGTGGTCAATATATAAACAGTTACGGTCGTGGTCAGTACACTAATTATAATAATAGGAGACCAACATGGCGTGGAAATTATAGAGGAAATTACGGTAATAGGTACAACAATCGTATAACGTCGAATAGAGGTCAAAGAGGTAATAGAGGTCCAAAATATTTTAGGAACAGTAACCAAAAGGTGTTTTCTATGGAACAAAACAACGACAATCAGCGTACCGATAATACGCATACTAAGGAATCAGAAGTTTCTATTAGTCAGTTTTTTCGATCTTAAGCATTGCATATTATCAAACTTAGGTAATGCAAAATATGTAGCTTTTTATATTAATAACATTAAATATTACTGGCTCGTAGACACAGGGGCTACGTTATCAATTATTAAAAAAGAAGCATTACCTAGTAATAGTAGTGTACAAAGAGATAACACTTTAGTAAATGGAATTGGTGGACAAAGACGTTCTCAAGGTTCAGTATGTTTAATGTTAAAACAAATTAATGAAATTTTTCAGCATGATTTTCTTATATTTGATTCCTTACCTCTGAAAGCAGACGGAATTATAGGGTTAGATTTTTTGAATAAGTTTCATGCTAATATAAATTTATATACAAATACTTTGACATTGTACAATAGTGGGAAGAAATATTATTTAAATTTTGTTGATGAGCGTGATAAGTTCAATAATAATCTGGTCATTCCAGCTCGTGCTGAGTCAATTCATTATATTTATGTAAATAATAATGAACAAGATGATGTGATTGTTTGTGGGAGAGAGTTAGCGAAGGATGTGTTTCTGGCAAATACGATAGCAAAAGTTAAAAATAACAGGATCCTCATAAAGATTCTCAACGTCACTGAGAAAGATATAAACCTAGCGAATTTCATTCCCGAATTACAATCTTTGAGTGATTATAATATTTGTCAATTTAATAATATTGTAAAAAATGTTTCTAGGGTTCAAACACTATTATCTCAGCTTAACTTCAATTATTTAAATAATGAGGAACGATCTACTATTGAAGCTATTTGCGCAAAGTATTCAGATGTCTTTTACATTGATGGCGATAAGTTAAACACTACTAATATTTATGAACAATCTATTACTGTAAAACAAAATTGCGTTCCAGTATATGTTAAGCAGTATAGGTTACCGCAAGCATTAAAACCAGAAATAAATAAACAGATTAGTAAAATGATAGAAGATGATATTATAGAAGCATCAAATAGTGAATTGTCAAGCCCAATCTTATTAGTACCAAAAAAGAGTAAAGAAGGATCTGAAAAGAAGTGGCGTTTGGTCGTAGATTACAGAAAAGTAAACGAGACAATATGCGATGATACATTCCCTTTACCAAATATTACTGAAATTTTAGATTCTCTATCTGGAGCTGTATATTTCACTCACCTTGACCTTCACCAAGGTTATTATCAAGTAAAATTGGAACCTAGTAGTCGTAAATTAACAGCTTTTACTACCAATTCGGGTCAATAAATCAAATCAAATCAAATCAATTTATTATCATAATTTTGGGTATTATTAGATCACAATTTTAAAAATAGATGCACCAAAATCTGCCTTCAAAGGCGTATGAATTATTAGGTACTTAACAATATTCTATACAGTTTTTAAATGTCATATTACACTACATTCAATTAAATTATATTAAACAATAATTAAACAGGAATACAAAACAATTACATGTCAATAAATTAAACACAAAACATCATCAAAACATTCATAAATAGAGATTATAAAAATTAACAAAAGCAAAAATGACATTAATTTCAATAAAATAATAATAATATGTACTAAAATTACAAATTAACAAATAAAAAAATCTATCATTACTGAAGTCATTTACACTATAATAACATTTGTTTACCATGACGGTCTTTAATTTATTTTTAAATGTGTTTATATTATAAGTTTTTAAATTGTCTGGGATTTTGTTATAAATTTTTGGTCCCATACAAAGCAAACTTTTGCCCATCAAGGTTGTTTTTGCCATATGAAGACACAGTTTATTATTATTACGTCTATTTCGTCTGACAACATCATCTAAGCGCTGAAATGGTTGCAGATTTTTGTGCACAAATAATGCCACTTCAAAAATATACAGCGACGGAACTGTCAGGATATTATGCTTTATAAAGTACGGTCTACAGCTGTCTGTCGACTGCAGACCAAACATAGCTCGTACACAACGTTTCTGAACATTAAAAACCATAACACTGTCCGTCGTATTTCCCCAAAATATTATAGCATATCGTAGAACTGACGCGACAAGACCATGGTAGGCAGTAAGTATAGCTATGGAGTTGACTATCGGGGCTAATTTGTAGAGAGCATAAGCAGAGCTGCTTACCCTTTTGCATAATTCAGCTATGTGTTTTTTCCAATTTAGCTGTTTATCGATAATTACACCTAAAAACTTTGCTGAGTCAACTTCGTGTATGGGTTGACCATCATAGCTAATAGTGATTTCATGGATCTGAGGTCTTTGACTGAAATGCATGATTTGAGTTTTTTTAAAATTAATTTTGAGATTGTTGTTATTTAGCCAACGAATAATTGAATCTAAACATTCATTAATATCACACTGATACAGTTGTTTTGAGTTACATTGAATCGATACCGTACTATCATCTGCAAATAGGGAAATGGGATGGTTTGTGGATTTAGGTAAATCATTTACATATATTATAAACAAAAGTGGGCCCAATACACTTCCCTGTGGTACGCCACACATGATATTTCGCGACTTCGATAGATATGTCTGCTGGTGTTTAGTGCGTATATTTATTCGAGCAATGCTAGTCACTTGTGATCGATTAGAAATATAAGACTTTATCAAATTTAAAATATTACCCCTTATCCCATAAGCTTCTAACTTATTTAATAATATACGATGATCAACATAATCAAATGCTTGTGTCATATCACAGTATATAGTGCAAATAGGAGACCGTTTATCGACATTAGTTCGACGGTAGACGGCAAACCGATCGCGCGCGCTCAACGCTCCTGCTAAGTAGAACATCGCATAAGTTACAGTCTACGTTTCTCAAAGTTTCGTCAACTTTTTAGCTGAACATGTTTAAGTGCAAGCGTTGTGGGGTGGACGCCAGGGACGGTGTCACTTGCACCGCCTGTGAAGGGCAATTCGACTTTCCATGCGCAGGCATCACTGAAGGTGGCTACAGAAAACTTGGCGAGCGAAAGCTCACCTGGAAATGTCCAAACTGCAAGTCTGCTGCTGCCGCAAGCCCCCGTTCGCCTGCCCTCAAGGTTCCATCAGATTCAGAGACCATCGTAAAGGAACTTCAGCGACTATCAACCCAAATGGAGGCATTACCTATGCTACTACAGAGTGTGAAGTCCATACAAAATGAGCTTGAAGAGTTGAAAACTGTAAGGTTGGAATTTACAGATATTAAGAAGTCCTTCGAGTTCGCTTGTGGTGAAATCAAGACACTAGCTGGCAGAGTGATAACCTTAGAAGCGGAAATAAAGTCGATGAACACAATAAAGGGAGAGATATCCATACTACAAAATCGCATACTGAGACTCGAGAATCAGCAACTTGAAAATGAGCAACGATCTCGGTCAAATAACATAGAGATTAAAGGCGTGCCGCAATCTAAAAACGAAAACCTCTTTAACATAGTAACCAAGATTGCAGAGACTATTAACTGTCATATCCCGATGGAACAAATCAACTATATAGCTCGGGTACCAACGCGCAATGACAAGCAAAATAAAAATATTATATGTTCAGTGCACAATTGCTACACAAAAAATAATTTCGTAGCAGCTGCACGAAAGCGCAAAAATCTTACAGCGAGTACCTTGGGGCTTCAGGGTGATCACAAAATCTACATAAATGATCACTTGACTCTCGAAAATAAAGCCCTGCTTAATAAAACCAAAGCTCGAGCTAGAGAACGTGGATATGACTTCGTGTGGGTTCAAGGGTGTAAGATATACCTACGCAAAAATCTTACCTCCCCTAAACATCATGTCAGAAATGAACAAGATTTAGATAAGTTTTTAAACTAGAAATATCGATTCATCTCCCTGGCGCGGCAGCTACGCAAAGTATTTCATTACGGTTGAGAAACGCAGGTAACTGTTTTTTGTACGCACTACGTACTCGCTTGCCTTTTGTTCCTTATCGCTCCGCTCACCACTGGCTTTTATACAACTGCTTACTCGATTCTGCCTCTTATTTAGTGCTGTACAAAGTTGATAACCGCTCTTATTATAAATTAAAATATTCTTTAACAATTTTTAACACACATCTTTCCGTTTATCGTTGCAATTTCTTATACAAAGTTAGAATTAGACCGTTATTACAACGGTCATATATAGGTATTGCGTCTTCCCGTAATCTGAGTGTGCTTTATTGTATGCTATCGAAATATTATTCTACACAAATTGCTTTTTTCAATGGAGCCAATTAATATATATTATCAGAATGTACGTGGACTACGAACAAAAACAGCTGTATTCTTTAGAAATATTAGCATGAATAGCTTTGATGTTATCTGCTTAACGGAGACATGGCTTTTAGAGGGTATTTTTGATACAGAATTGTTTGATAACCGGTATTTAGTATGGAGACGGGATCGAGATTATGCCAACACTGATCAAGCTGTCGGAGGAGGTGTTTTGATTGCTGTTAAACGAGAGATCGTTGCGGATGCCCCCAGGGATTGGTATTCATCTGCGGAGGATTTATGGGTTACTCTCACGCTTCGATATAAGAAACCTAGAGTACAACACAAGGTTCACATCTGTGTTGTTTATATCTGTTCTCAAAACCTGGGAAATCCCTTGCCAGTCCAGTTGAACAATTTCTCTGTCAAGCTTACAGACATTGTTCTTGGACACCCCTCTGATAGATTTATTATACTTGGTGATTTCAATCAACCCAATATTGCATGGCAACAGGCAGACAATGGTCTGTGTCCTACTAACCTTCATGGCAATGTACAAACCAATTTAATTGATACCTTAAATACCTGTCACTTGTCACAGTACAACAGTCACTTGAACAAGAACGGTAGGATCCTGGATCTAGTGCTATCTAACAGCGACATTATTGTGACTTGCTGTAGGGATCCACTTGTACCTGAAGACCTGCATCATAGGGCTTTATGTATCTCTGCGGATTTCGGTGAAGTTCGTCAACTCTCCGTTCGGCCATATATCCAACAACTACATAGGTTTGCTGACTATCGTGCCATAAGTGAGGAAATTAATAAAGTAGACTGGGGGACGGAGTTGAGCACAAGGTCCATGGAGGATGCAACCGCATATCTTTACGATGTGATGAATAGACTGAAAAATAAGTACATCCCAACTAAAACAATTACACCGAAGTCCATATATCCGAATTGGTATAAGAGCCCATTGGTCAAATTATTAAAAGAAAAAGCGAAATATCATAAGAGATTTAAAAAATATGGCAGTCTATCAGACCTTCAATCTTTTACCATACTACGACATCGAGCCAAGCAACTCGAGAAGGATATGTATGACCAATATATATCTAAGATTGAATCTGATATTCGGGATAGTCCACGAGCCTTCTGGCGATATGTAAAATCAAAGAAACAATCCAGTTCATATCCAGCTGTGCTTCAATTCGGGCAGAGGTCTTCTAGCGATGGTGACGCTATCTGCAACATGTTTGGCGAATACTTTCAATCGAATTTTCTGACTAACACAAGAAACAACTACCATTCGGTGAATACAGAGGAATACGTTGAACAAATGGAAAATATTACAACAGATCTATGCCACATTGAGGTGGAAGTGGAGGAAGTATGTAAACTGCTAGATCAAGTCGATGTGAATAAGTCATCAGGCCCTGACAATATCTCACCCATACTTATTAAGAATTGTGCTAAAAGTCTGTCAATACCTCTCACAATCCTCTTCAAAAAATCGCTGGGCACAGGATTGGTGCCTATAATTTGGAAATCGGCATACATAACACCAGTTCATAAAAAAGGGACAAAGGCTTCAGTTGAAAACTATAGACCCATCTCCAAGCTATGCGTGTTTGCAAAGATCTTGGAGAAAGTTGTATGTAAGCAAGTTTCTGCAGCCCTCAAACACAGTTTTTCCGAACAGCAGCATGGTTTTTTAAGCGGTCGGTCAACAACGTCAAACCTTATATTATGTAGTGATTATATCTCAGAGGTCATGTCACTAAAATCCCAAGTCGATGTCGTGTATACCGACTATAGCAAATGTTTCGACCGCATTGACCACCTTATCCTCATGCGTAAATTGCTGTCGATGGGTATTCGAGGCAATTTATACCGATGGTTCAAATCATATGTAGAGGACAGATGTCAGACAGTGGTATTGAATGGGTATTCCTCCAGACTTATGCATGTTCCTTCGGGAGTTCCTCAGGGGTCCTTGCTAGGACCTCTACTATTCAATATCTTCATCAATGATATCTCTTCATGTTTTAAGCACGCAAAGGTACTACTTTACGCGGATGACATGAAAATTATGAAGCAGATTACCACGCTGGCAGATACGATATTGCTTCAGGAAGATCTTGATAACTTTCAGCTCTATTGCAGAAGGAACAAATTAGATTTGAATGTATCAAAGTGCTTCATATGCTCATTCACACGCAAACCTAAGCCATTAATCTGTGATTACAAGCTTTTGGATACATCACTTGCGAGGGTAACTAATGTAAACGATCTGGGAGTTGTTTTTGACTCCAAGCTCGTGTTTGACTCACACATTGATGCTATTGTCAAAAAAGCATCCAAAGCACTTGGTTTTATTCTCCGATTATCATCAGACTTTAAACACATCAAAACTATTAAGATATTGTACTGCTCTTTTGTTCGTAGTCACCTCGAGTACGCCTCACAAGTCTGGAATCCTAATTATAATACGTATATTAACCGAATTGAAAGTATACAGAAAAGATTTTTAAGATACATTCAGTATAAATCTGGTGTATATTTACCTAATTACACTAATAGATGCAAAAAATTTCATATACTCCCACTATGTGAACGGAGAAAAATATCAGACCTGACACTTCTATTTAAAATTTTGAGGGGATCAACTAATATTCCTGAAATATTAAATAAAATTGGACTACGAGTACCGTCTGCGTTCCTACGAAGGTCACATTTATTACATATTCCATCTATTGCAACCAATTACAGACAGAATTCATATATGGTGAGAGCATGCCGTGCGTTTAACGCAACCTGCCAGGAAGCTGATATCGATGTTTTTACCACTAATACCAATAATTTAAAGATAATCTTAGCCAAAAAATTTTTCAACTCTACTGACTAATTATATTTTTACTTTTTTTTTTTTTATATCCACACCCAATTACACGCATTGTCTTGCTACATGCTTAAGTCACAACTGGTGTACCGTCAGTAATTTTCTTCTTTTTAATTATACAATATATTGTACTGTACATTATAAACACTAGTGAAAACTTGTAATTGGCCATATTCCAAATCATTTGTTTTGTGCACTGTACCTATTAGCTGTAAGTTTTCCATAAATAATAAAATAAAATAAAATAAAATAGTTTTATAAAAATCATAGATTGCCATGTTAATGTTTTTGTTTCGTCTAAATCCTTTTTGTTCATGACAAAGTAATTTATTAGTTTCTAAATATGTATATATTTGATTGTGAATATATTTTTCAAAAACTTTTGATATAATAGGAACCAAAGCAATAGGTCTGTAACATTCCATTAATTCTTTATCTTCTTTTTTAAAAAATGGTTTAATTATTGTTGTTTTTAAGTTGGCCGGAAATATACCACTACTAATGCATAAATTTAATATATAACTTAAGTGTCCGCAAATGTATTGATTAACAATTTTAATTATTTTAGTAGATATGTCATCAAAACCTACAGTATTTGTGTTTTTTAGATCCTGTATAATTTTTTGTATGTCGTTTGGTATACTAGGTAACATAAAAATTGAATTGGGCGTACTTATAACTTCAGATGTTAAATTTTTGCCGCGATTGGATATTGGGTTTATTTTATCAATGAAAAAGTTATTAAAAGCATTTGCTATTATACTCGGATCTGTAATTATGTCATTTTCTATTTTAATTCTGTTAATTTCGTTGCGGGGAATATTTAAACTCGAATTATTGATTATATCCCATGTAGCTTTAGCTTTATTTTCGGAGGATATAATTTTGTAATTATTTTGTGCACGCTGCGTAAGTTTAATTATCCTTTTAAACAGCTTTGAGTAGGTCATGTAAATATCTTTATTTTTACTAGAAGGTTTTAATCTAAAATTCCATAGCAGTTGTCTTTTCTTTGCACTACATTTCTTTAAACCACGGGATATCCTTTTTGGTTTCCTTGTAACACTTATGATAATAGTTTTATATGGAAAACAAAGGTCATAATACAGTTTAACGTTCTCTACAAAATAGTTATATGCTCTATTGGGGTCAGATTCATAGTACATATCAATAAAAGATAAGCTACTTAGACAGTCTTTAAATTTCTGGACATTTTCAGTACAAAAATCGCGAGTTCGTTTACGCCACAGTTTAATAACAGGTATCCTAATAGGAATCTCGATTAGTTGTGCAGTATGATCAGATAAAGCAAATTCCAAAACTTTGGTCTTACATGGTTTCTTGAAGTTGTGAGCAAAATTATCAATACAAGATTTTCTTACTAATCGAGTCGGTACTTTTAAAGCTAAGATCATATTATAATTCATTAATAAACTTTCAAAATCTAATGTTACATTATTTTGTTTTAGTAAATCAATATTGAAATCGCCCGCAATTATTATGTGTCTGTAATGTTGTTTATTCAACAATTGCAAAATTAATTCTAATTTACCAAAAAAAATGTTCAGGTTTTCCACTTTTGGCACTCTGTAGATACAAACAATAACAATTTCAAAACCAACCAGTTCTATAGCACAACATTCACATAGACACGAAATTGAAAGTTTTTTTATGTCTGCCAGTTCTTTCCATTGATGACTGTTTTTTACCAGAATGCATGCTCCTCCACGTCTGCTTTGGCTTCTACTATAGGCTGCGGCCAGTGTATAGTTTTGCATAACCAGATGACTCTCATAGCCAGCCATCATGAAATGCTCCGTAATACATAGCACATCCACAAGTATGTTACTAGCTTTGAGTTCTTCCAGACAAATTGACAAAGCATTTGATTTATTTATTAAACCAGCAATATTTTGATGCAATAAATATATACTATTGTTGACGAAAAAAGTTTGTCGTTTCCTTGTGGTTTACGGAAAAGTCAGAAGAACTTTGTTGATGTAGTGTCTCACTTCTTTTTTTATATGTGTTTATGTGGCCAAATAAATGTATGTCAACTAATATATTATCCATTATTCGTTTGTATATATTTCTTATTCCGTATTTACTGATTTTGCCAGTTGTATAAGAGAAATAAGGGTGTCGGGTAATAAGTCTCGATTGGTGTCAAAGAAGTATGCGTAATTATTATTTTGTAGATTTAAATAAAGAAGATTATTAAACATATCAACTCTGAAGTTATACATTGGCGCTCCCATTATGTATGTAGGGGCACAAATAACTATGTTGGTATGTGTTATTCTTGATAGAGATTCTTTCATTGTACTTAACAAGTTTAAGTAGTTACTGTCTTCTTTAATATCGCGTTCTCCAATGACAAGTAAACAATAGTCATTTAAGGTGTAGTCTTTTAATTTATGTTCAATAGTCTTGAACAATTCTCTTGTGGTACTATTGGGCATTAGGTAGTGACAATAATCAAAGTAATCTGAGAAAATTTCTTCAATTACAGACAAGGACCCTCTGGTTTGCTTATTGCTAAGAATACATAATTTATTCTTTTGTTTTGTTTTCGATAGGATATTTGTTATTTCGAGTACATTTTGATTTAGTTTAGATGTAGAAATAATTTGCTCATCTAAATTATTGGATGTTTGACTACAGATATCAATAGTTTGCGTTGCTTTATCGTCCATGGTAGGTGCGTTTCCCGAAAAAGCACACAGTGATTCACATATTATATCACTGTCTAAACGACAACTTGAAATTTCTTCTTGCATAATCTTATTCTTGCGTAATGGTGTTATGCTCTTTTTTATAGGCGTTGAGCATATTTTTTTGTAAGTGTTAACCTTCTTTATCATTTCTTGTAGGTCCGCTTTTAGACGAAAGTTCTCATTATTTAGATTTTCCACTTCTTGATGTGCACTAAATAATTGCATCGAAAGTGTTTTATTTTGTTCTGTTAAGTCATTTATGATGACACTACTATTGTGTAACCTATCCGGTAGACTCATCATAGTGGTATTAAACATAGATTTCTCACCTGTCATGATAGTTAAGTCGGATAATGAGCTTGTTCTAGCTGGTTTACGATAAGTTATGTTTTCGCTGTTGCAATCCATTATTTATTATATTTTTTTATGATTATGTAGTTTTTCGACACTTTATTAATTCAATTGAAATTGTTTTACTAGTAAGTCGTCTTCGTTCTTAGCTGATAATATGTGCACAAAAAGTTCTTTTTGGTATTTTGTACTGGGATCGAACTCGGAGCAATGATCGATCTAGTCGAAAGGGGTACGGGGTACCGAAAGAGCCACAGAACGACTAAGCAATATTTTCGAAACTTGGTATCGGTCTCGTCGTGATTTTTTCCTTCAAACAAATCAACCTGTGGCGACGGTTACAATTTTGTCACATTCAAATTGTGCACTACGTCACTTTACGTTTATCACTTTTATTATGATTATAATCAATTTCAAATTAGACTTTTGCACTGGATAATTAGTGTTTTCATGAATTTATTATTAGATATCACTAA
This sequence comes from Clostera curtula, assembly GCA_905475355.2. Taxonomy (NCBI): domain Eukaryota; kingdom Metazoa; phylum Arthropoda; class Insecta; order Lepidoptera; family Notodontidae; genus Clostera; species Clostera curtula. The sequence continues at coordinate 2,982,000 of FR997821.1, forward strand.
TTTGAGGTTTCTATGAGTAATTTATTGTTTAAAAGTTCGTTGTTATGGCAAAGATTTTTGTTTTTGTTTATTTTAAACAGTGTTTCACTTTGAGATTTTATAACATTATCACTGGTTAATCTTTCACTTTAGTTCACAAATCACTCACAATTTAATATATTCCTAGTTGATTATTATTTTTACGGATTTTATTAAGCGGACCGAGAGGTGGACGTATGCGCGCGTAAATCTCCTCAAAGCCACACACAATACCAAATGAAACGGTTACCTATGGGACTCAAGATAAGCCCAAGTGCCTTTAGCCGTATGATGTCCGTAGCAATGTCTGGTTTGACTTACGATAAATGTTTAGTGTACCAAGATGATCTAATTGTATTCGGTAGAAATTTGCATATGCATAACCAAAATTTAATAAATGTTATGGAAAGATTAAGAAAAGTAAATTTAAAATTAAACCCGCAAAAGTGCGAATTTTCAAAAAGGGACATGCTTTATTTAGGTCATGTAGTCTCAGAGAAAGGAGTTTTACCTGATCCAGAGAAAACTAATATATTACTAAATTACCCTACACCAAAAACTGCAGATGAAGTTAAGCGGTTTGTAGCTTTTTGTAATTATTATCGTAAATTCATTAAATCCTTTTCAGACATAGCTATACCGTTAAATAAATTATGTAGAAAAAATGAACCATTCATTTAGACTGATGAGTGTAAACATGCCTTTGATTATCTAATAAATGCTCTAACTTCTTCACCGATACTACAGTATCCCGATTTTTCCGAAAATAATGAATTTATATTACAAACAAACGCTTCAGATACAGCTATTGGCGCTGTTTTGTGCAATAATAATCTTCGTCCTATAGCGTATGCAAGTAGGCCGTTAAATAAAGCAGAGAAAAATTATCCTACGATACAAAAAGAGCTTTTAGCAATAGTTTGGTCTGTAAAATATTTCAAACCTTATTTATACGGTAGAGAATTTACAATAATGACAGACCACAAACCATTAATATATCTTTTTGGCATGAGAGATCCTTTAAGTAGGCTTCTTAAATTTCGGTTATCGTTAGAAGAATATAATTTTAAAATTGTATATGTAAGAGGAAAAGAAAATGTAGTCGCAGATGCCTTGTCTAGAATATGTATAACGTCTCATGAACTCACGATATGCATGAACAAGTTGTAGCTGTTATGACTAGAGCACAAAAGCGAGAGATAGATAGGTTAGGTAAAAACAGGGATGATGTGGAGAAGATGGATCTTAATATATCCCCTGACGATTGGTGTGGCCAGCCAAGAGTTGTAGATATATTAAGGAAACCATGCGACTCAGTAGAAATGTCTTTTATTGAAGGTAGTAGTAGTAGGAAGGTACCTTAGACAATTAAAAAATGATGACATGATAACTGAAATATTTGAATGTTTTGCATTTATATCTGAAAGACAGATAATTTACATTAATCTTGATTTCAAGGCACATTTTACACGAGCCGAATTCGTGCAGAAATTGAGTTTATTTTGTAATAAATTACGGATTAATGAAGTATGTGTGATAAAAACTAGCGATAATGTGGACTTTATCAAAAGCGTTTGTGATGAAATATCGAAGTTAGAAGAATGGTCCGGACCACGAATACATATATTACACGGAGTAAAAAGAATAAATGATGATAAAGAAAAATGTATAATTATGAATGACTTTCATTTACTACCATCCAGTGGTCATGCTGGAGTGCGTAGGATGATAAATACTATTAAAAAGAGATATTATTGGTCAGGTATAGAAAGAGACGTCCAAGCATTTGTAAAGAAATGTATAAAATGTCAAAAGTCGAAGTATTACCGTTACATAAAAGAACCAATGGAAATCACCACAACGGCTTCCTCGGCTTTTCATAAGATTTATTTAGATGTAGTAGGACCTTTATCGAGAGACATTGATGGGAACTGCTATATATTGACCATGCAGTGCGAACTGTCTAAATATGTATTAGCTATTCCTCTTAAAAATAAAAAGACCACGTCCATAGCCGATGCATTTGTAAGACATTTTATTTTAATATTTGGAATTCCTAAGATAATAGCAACAGATCGAGGTACGGAATTTATTTCCTCAACAATGGAACAGGTTTGTAAACTTCTAAAAATTAAGAAGTTATCTTCAACAGCATATCATCACCAATCAATAGGAGCTCTTGAAAATACACACAAAAGTTTGGGTGCATTTCTAAGAATTCAGTGTGAGAATCATACAGACACATGGAGCTATTGGTTGCCATATTGGTGTTACAATACAGTCCATTCAGAAACAAACTATACGCCATATGAACTTGCTTTTGGTAAACTTTGTCAAATTCCTAGTACAATTTCTAAATCCATAGAACCATTATACAATAGTGATAATTATCCATTACAGTTAAAATATCGATTACAAGTTGCCCATGCCGATGCAAGGAACAATCTAGTTTTTAATAAATATAAAAGAAAAGAATTATATGACAAATCAGTTAATTCAATTAAATACGACGAAAATGATTTGATTTTGTTAAAAAATGAAACGGGTCGTAAACTCGATGCAATATTTGAAGGTCCCTATAGAGTAATAAAAGATTTAGGTTGTAATGTAAAGATAGATAAAATAGAACTAGTACATAAGAATAGGACTAGGCCGTACTACCAATAAAACATTTTTGTTTATGTTTCTTATGGGTATAAATAAATTAAGCTTCTAAATAATTAAGAGTATAATGTAATGGTATATTATAAGTCATACGTTTAAATAATTGGTCATAGGTTTATATATTTGGTAAAAAAAAAAAAAAGAAGCGCATTTTTTTTTTCCTTCACCCCCGGAGGTGAACTGTAATAATAATAATCTTTATAATAATCTTTATTTCCAAAAAACCTTGAGTACATTATATTCTTATTTATACATAATTATTTTAGTTACATAGGCTTGACTTGATATAAAATACTATTTTAAGTTGATTCCTAAACTGAGCAAAGCTCGTGCTTTAGGATTCAGAGATTCCTCTTAAACACTATACAAGTTAACCCTTGTGCTAAAATTGAGTAATTAACTGATTAATTTAAATTCTTAGGTATTTATCTTATTTGCATATAAATACCCTTAACATTATTATAATACAATTACAATGGTTGAAGATTGCTAAAATTAAATATACAATTAATAAAATTAGAATAACAATAAAAAATAATAATGAAAATTACAATAAATGAACGCATATTAATTAAAATTAAATTAAAAAGGAAAAATATTAAATGCAGTAAAACAAGCATTGGTAAAACTAAAAATATACACTATTGAAAATTATTTATAAGGTCATCAATTTTGTTACTACTTTACTATCAATAATGTCTTTTCAGTTTGTTCGTAAGACAGAGACAGTAGCCAGTTATGTAATTCCAGTTTTACATCATTTCGATTTAAACGATATATATGTTTAATTCTATTTATCTTGTTATACAGCCTACAACTCAATGCCTGATATTGTCTAGTTGCAAAACTAGTTTTACATTTTACTATGGGACAAACTGAGGCATTTCTTTTTTGATCGACAATAGGGTCAAAAGTTAATTGTGCATGTTTACGAAGAATAGTGCGGTAAATGAACAACTGTCTGACCGTTAACACTTTGCTTTCTTTATACAGAAGCATTGTGGAAAAATCGCGGGGTTTCTGGTAAATTACTTTCAAAAGAGCTGAGCTCGTTCTAGTTCCAGGAAGAGCGTTTTGTAGGTCCCTCCCCAGACAGAAATACAGTAACTAAGTAATGATTGACACAATGCTAAGTAAGCAAAGTGCAGTATGGTATTATCCGCAGACAGGCGAAGGTTTTTAAAGATGTATATTAGCCTTCTTATTCTTACAACTAAGGTATGGATTTGCGGACGCCAGTTTAATCTGTTATCAACTACAATACCTAAATATTTAACACAAGTTTCTCGTGTAATAGGAGGACACGCACATGTTTCAATTCGTTCACAAGAGTGCGCTATAAGAGGCGATTCTTCCACAGGTGGTGGTGACGAATTTGGCAAAAAGAATCTTATATATTTAGTCTTTTCAGTATTTAGTGAGAGTAAGTTTTCAGACAGCCATATTGTAACCTTGTGTAAAGCATTTATAGCACAGGCTTTGGTTTTCGGCCAGGTTGTATCATATACTATGAGGGCGGTATCGTCAGCAATAGCATATGTGAAGATTTCACAATTTTCTATGTGCAGCCTGCAGAGTCCGTTTATGTATATCAGAAACAAGGTTGGACCCAGTATACTGCCCTGGGGTACTCCATAATCGATATTTTCTTCTTCACTAACAACTCTACCGATTTTAACAGCTTGGCGTCTATTCGTTAAGTAATCTCTCATTATCTGGAATGGAGTGCTACGAACACCAATGCTTTCCAATTTTTCCAGAAGTGTTGGAATAGAGACAGTGTCGAAGGCTTTTCTCAAGTCCAAAAAGATGCCATAACATTTGTATTTATTATCAAGTTTCTCTGTCAATACCTCACAAAATCGCCCTACGGCATCTTCCGTGGATATTCCAGTTCTAAAGCCATATTGGTTGCTAGAGAAAATATGGAATTTTGACAGATATTTGACCAAGCAGTTATTGAGCACTCGTTCCAAGATCTTAGATAAAGAACTAAGGACTGAAATAGGACGGTAATTTTCTATACTTCCTCTGTCTCCTCCTTTATGAACAGGAGTAACAATAGCTTTTTTCATGCTATTAGGAAAAACACCCGTATTTACACAGAGATTACATATATATGTGATCACAGGAATAAGTGTCTTACTTGCTGACTTGATAACCTGTGTAGGAATGCCATCCCATCCCACAGCGCAGTTTATCCGTAACGTCTGTATAATATTATCTATTTCACTTTCAGTAACATGAGGGATTGCCAATGAATTGCATTGTGATTGAAGTTTAGTATGATTTCGAGCGGGATGTTTATGTTTTACACTAGACGCTAGTTTCCTTCCGATATTCACAAAATGTTTGTTAATGTAGTTGGCGGATTTTTGGTCATCGTCACAGATTTTCAGTAGTTCTGTTGGCAGTCGTGGCGAATGCTTCCTACCTGACACTGTATTGATAACATTCCACAAGGCTTTAACATTGTTTTGAGCTTTTGAGAATTCTGTTTTCTCATAGTCGCACTTGACTTTTCTTAGAATATTGTTACAAAAGTTTCGATATCTTTTGTAAGCCAGAACAAGTAGAATCTTTAGGATGTTTTTTGACCTTAGCATGCATCCTATCGCGATGTCGAATACATCGAAGCAGCCCTTTTGTTATCCATGGCTTCAAAACTCTATTTCTTCGTGTTATTGTTACAAGTGTCGAGTGCTTTTTAATGATACCTTGAACAATAGCAATAAAATTATCTGTCGCTCTGTTAGCATCTACCTCACTTGTAACCAAATTAAAATCGCAAGATTCAATATCTTTTTGAACCGACTGGAAGTCAGTTTTTAGAAATGAAGTACGTTTCATATAATTAGTTTTTGAATTTTGTTTCAGGCATAATATTATTGGTAGGTGATCCGTAACCTGAGTATCTAGTACTATGGCTTTTGCTGAGTTTTTAGTCTTTAATAAAATATGATCCAAGCAGTTCCCAGATCTCGTTGGATACAAGTGAGCAGGTAAAAGCCCAAGTGATGCAACAAAAGTCAGATAATCACTGCTGTTTCGATCGCAATTGTTGTACCTTTTTATATCTACATTTAAGTCTCCAAGTACTGCAATATCACGGTATGTCTTTAGACTGAGTCCTAGTGCATCTAGACTTTTGTTAAAATCAGTGAGATCCAAACAGGATGGGGAACGATAAATCCCCACAATAGCTGTTGATCCCAATAAACACACTAAACAGTTGGCATCCTTAAAAGGTGGTTCATAGACAGTGTGGCTTAAATCGTTTCTGATATACATAATAACTCCATAATTTTGAGATATATTATTCGTAGAGGAATGCGACGAATAACCTTCCAGCAAAGGGAGTGGACCCGAAACCTTTAGCCAGCATTCAGAGAGAATTATTACATCGAATACATGATCGGTCAGTGTTAGCATCGTTATGAATTGGTCAAAATTCTTCTTCACACTCCTTATGTTGATATGTATGATTTTTAATGTCATTTTATACTCACTAAGAAAACTGGAACACTGGTTTAGTGGACAGATTTGCGATGTGGCTACATTAAAGTTATCAATGTCTCTATAAATAGAATTTATGTTATTATTATTTGCACCGTTCATTATAAAAGTATCCAAGTATCCAGTAAGCCATCAGTGAACAAACTGATGATAAAATAGTGTGACTCTCTGCCAGTGAACAAAATAAAATATTATCAAATGAAGACTTCATTGCATTCAATTTATGGAGTAGCCATTGCATGTTAATGTGATGAAAACAATAATTTGTATCGGAGAATTTATATAAATTAATTTCGATAATTCTAATCATTCTATACTCCATAAAATAATAAATAGTACAAATAGATCTATTTATTTCGGAATTTAATTGAAATATACAAAAAATAATAGTTTCAGTAATGCAATTTTTGTGATTAACATTTTGATTATTAATTAAAATAAAGAGATTCCTGTAGCAAGTAATATTTAAAATTTGTAAATAAGGAAAAACTTTTGCAAAGATTATAACAATTGGTTGATGTATATAGTTTACCACTGAGAAACGGCCTGCAAGTCACGATTTAGATAATAATTTCTGAAGACATTCTTCTGTTTTTATCGTGTGTACTTCTTTCGAGTTTGGAGTTTTCCGTAAAGTACTGACGAAAATTCTACAAATATTGTTCTTGTAGTCCCCGGCTTTCCAGGTAAGCGGTAGATGTCACGAATATTGTTAAATGATATATCCTGTTTCACCAATTTTCCCAAGCGCACGATGAGGCGTTGGAGTTCTTCAGTACTTTCGTTTTTAAACATTGGTATGTTCCTAAGCTCCACAGCAGAACACCGAGAACTAAAATGTACCTCCTGAACTCGTTTGTCGATTTTTTCAATATGATCTCTGTTTTCCAGGCATTTTATTTCCAATTGGGTAACTTTTTCTGTTATCTCTTCGTAATCTTTACTCAGCGAGGAGATGGACTTTTCTATTTCATAATTTGTTTGCTGTATAGTAGAACATTTCTCTTTTAATTGTGACACCTCCGCTACTAAGGTGTTTAATTTACCAACCTGTTCGGTCTTCCAAGATTCGAGCATTTCAAAAAGATCCTTCTTGAAGCTTTTAAAAGTGCAGTCATCGCCGAGACTGGTTGGGGAACTATTTAGCCCACTTTGCATGCGTGATCGTTTTTTGCTTCTTACCAAAGTTCTGTTGCGTACTCGAGTTTCTTCATCGTCCGAAAACAAAACCTCCTGTTCTTCCGACAGTGGTGATACCTCCACTGGCCTTTTTGATCGTGGAGGTGTACGTTTTACCGACATTACGCAATACGGTCAATATACAATAATAAAGCAATAAAGAGATAACGCCGTCAATCAGTTGAGTTCCGCACGTAGCGTTTTCGTAGCACACACTGTAGCACTGTTTGTGACGTCACTTAACCGTAGCACCAAGACTTGTTTTTTAGAGAGGCTCGTAGTATCGCTTGTGGTCAGTTGGTCAGAACAGTGTCCGAGGCGCCAATGCACGTAAGTTCGATCCCAGGTGGCGGCCCGACTCGGCCAGTTACAATTCACTTTCTGCTTAGTAACAATGCAACAAACTGTTATCCCTTTCTAGACACGCCTATAGGGAGGCGACAATGCAATTACACTTCACTTGAGAGACAAGGAATAGAAATTAGCAATTTAAACCAATCACAATATCGCAAATAAGAATATTAATTTACGTTTCGCGACAACGTTAGCACACGTCTACACCGCGTCACACCAAGCGAGGAATCCACATCTGTGTGTATACTTCGTAACAATGTAGTACCTAGTATATTCACTTCTTAATATTACCATTGTATCGTTTTTAGCTGAGTAAGTAGTTTACGCCGATGCGAATCATTATATTAAGTTAGTTACTAAGTGAATAAACGCAGTTGAACTAGCTAGTTGTCTTTCTTCACAACGTCTCTAGATACCCAACAATACATTTCATTGTCGACTTCACGCCTATCTCTACTCCACTCACAATTATGCTGGAGTTGGGCGGTGGCCTTCTCCTCGGCCCATGAAAATACATGGCCTCGGATTTGGCGAGTGCGACTTCCAACCCCAGCAGTCTTATACGCCTGACGACGTGGGCCACACCAGCTGTTGCCCGTATAGCTGCATCCCGGAAGTCACTGCCACGTGCCGTGAAAAGAGTGTCGTCGGCGTAGCACGTGACAGTGACGCCTCTCAGAAGTTGGCCACGGAGGGCCCAATCGAACCCGATGTTCCACAAGAGTGGGCCCAGTACCGACCCCTGTGGAACACCGCGTGATATCTCCCTGTTTGTCCAGCCATTTTGGGTCAGATATTTGATTGAGCGACCCGACAAGTACGCCCTGATGAGGCCCTGAAGATACGATGGGAAGCGATGATGCTTCAGGGCCTCCAATATACAGGGCCAGGGGAGAGTGTTAAAGGCGTTGGCGATATCGAGTGACACCGCCAACACCACCTGGCCCTGTGATGACGCTTCCTCGGCCATCCCCACAACTCGTTGGATAGCGTCAATTGTTGACTTGCCCCTCCTAAAGCCAAATTGCACCTCTGAGAGGTCCGGCCCTTGTGACTCCATGTGCTGGACGAGACGAGCAGCTATGATTCGCTCGAAGAGTTTGCCTATCTCGTCCAGCAGCACGATCGGCCTATACCCAGATGGGGATTCTGCCAGTCTTCCTGGTTTTATCAGGAGGACTAGTTTCCCCACTTTTCAGTCTTCGGGGAAATAGCCCTCCCTTAGACACCTACTTAGCATGGCGCGTGCCCTGTCGCCAAGGGTGTTGAGCGCGACAGCCAGCGCTCGGCCATGAACCCCGTCCAGTCCGGGTGCCTTGTTGCCCGTTCGAGCACGTTCCAGTGCCGTCCCAAATTCGCCCTCCGTGACAGGCGGAACGTCTTCTTCCTCCAAATCATCTTGTGGCGCCATTCTCGGCGGTTGTATATTCTCCGCCGCCGGGAACAATGCGTCCACCATCTCCTCGACCTGCCGAGGCTCCATGGTCGCAGTGAGGGGTGGTGCCCAGGGCGTAAGTTTGTGCCGTACAAACTTGTACGGCCTGCCCCATGGATCTTCGTTAAGGGACTCGATCCACCCCTCATGCGCCGCCTCTTTTGCCCGACTGATGCTCGCCGATAAGGCACTTGACATTTCCCGGTATGTGGCGTACGCCGCATCCTCCTCCTCTGGGTTACGGCGTCGCCTGCGTCTAATCCTTTGAAATCTGCGCCTGGCTGCGAGGCACCAGGCATTCGCCTGGGCCACCTCGTCACTCCACCAATATACACTACGACGAGGCGCACCCGGACGCCGCCTCGGCATGGAGGCATCGCAGACTCTAGACAATGCACCCCGCAGCCAGTTCGCCTCCTGTGTCACTTCCGGTGATGGGGTCGGGTGGACCCACGTTTCCAGTTCAGCCTGAATTTCGGCTGCATCGATCCTCAGTTTTTTGAGTGTCCAACGGGGAGGATCCCCGGGGGCAGCTCGTCCTACTTGTATATTGGGCAGGAAGGCGGAGACATCATATCGGATGTAGCGATGATCCGATAGAGTCTCAGCGCCTTCCTCTACCCTCCATCCGGAAACGCGGGACCCAAGGTCAGGAGTCGAGAACGTCACATCGACAACTGACCCTCCCTCTCGTCTTACGCACGTATGTGCATTACCTCTGTTGAGGACGACCAAACCCTGCAAGGCAACCCACTCCTCCAGGACATCGCCCCGCGGATTACTGGCTGAGGACCCCCACGCCGCAGACTTGGCGTTTGGGTCCCCAGCGACCAGAACATATCGCGCCACCCTGTTACCGAGTAGTATGCTCAGGCCCCTTAAGTATTCCTCGAAGTCGGCGACAGTGCTATTTGGAGAGAAATAGCCGCCGACAACGAGGACATCCCTTATGTTTGCCGCCACCCAGCCACGACCTTTGGTTATATTTCGCATGGGTGGGGCACCACTTCCCGGTCTTGTTACGAGTGCCACTTTGCCACTCGTGTCTCCAGCCCAGTTCCCGCTGTTTGGGACTCTATATGGTTCCGCGACCACCCCTACATGCGTGTCCCACTGTGCCATGTTTTGTGAGAGCAGATCTTGAGCTCGGGCACAGTGGTTGATATTAGTTTGAATGAAACGACACTGGTTCATAATTGGGTCGCGGAAACATTAACCATCTCGCCCGCACCTCCTGCACTTGGAGGGTTGGGGTGGGCGGATTGTGAGAGTTTTTCATCAGCCGGCGCCTTTTGCTTGGAGGCCACACATGTCTTGCGACCACCTCGGTGGTCAGCCTTTCTGCCCGCCGCCGCACACACAGTGCAGTGCGGCTTGGCGTGGCAGTTGGAGGCTTTGTGGCCTATTTCGCCGCAGCGATAACACTGGGCACTGCGGTCCTCCGTGGAAGCACAACAGGGCCGCACGTGCCCAGCTTCCAGGCAGCGAAAACATTGGAGCGGTCGCACAGGGAGGAGTTCTACCCTAGCTAGCGACCACCCCACGGTGATCTTTTTGGTTTTGGTCACCTTTTTGGCGGCCTGAATCGGGCACTTTACCCAAACCGTTCCGAGTCTTCGTGGAGAGTCCCTCTTGATCTCCCCACAGGTGACTGCGGCTGCGTCACACTCTCCTAATTCCGCCACAGTCTCGACTATCTCTTCTCGCGTTACCGAATCATCGAGACCTGTCAACCGCAACTCGGCCGCCTTCGTCGGCCGTGTGACCCTAACTATGGTTGGGTCAAGGGCTTCCCATAGTTTCGAGGCCAAAGCATCTGCTTTTTCCTAGCTGCCCGTTAGCTCCATCTTGCAGGCGCCTGTAGCAGCCGTGCGGAATAGCACGCCCTTGATGCCCAGGGCTTTTATGCTTATGTGCTTCTTGGCCTCGGCTATTAAATCCTTGTAGGATATACCCTTCTCTTGCCCCTCGGGCTGGATCGTTAGAATGATCGCAGCATTTCGGGGCGTACTCAGTTTTTTGGGCTGTGTCCTCTGCCCTGCTCTAGGAGGTGGTCCCCTCTCTTCGCGGCCCTGGGACCGTGGACGCAGCTGTCGAGCCGCCTTACGAGGTATGACCCTCGTCCACCCCTCCTCATTGTTGTGCGGGATTACTGCCATGTCCGCATGTTCCGCGTCCGGAACCCGGCGCGCGGCCATGTTGCCCCTCTTCTTTTTCTTCTTCTTAGAAGAAGAGGGGCCTACCTCCTCCGTGCCGTCAGCAGACGTGCTGGGCACTGGTTCCACGGGTTTGGATGTTGTAACCCGTGGAGGAGGCGGAGAGGTCTCGACCGCTGCGACCACCACCTCCATGTCCACTGGGGTGTCGACAGCCACCTCAGCAGCCGGTACGACAGGGCCCTCTCGGACCACCACCTTATTAGTTCCTGCCTTGCGCAGGGGAATCCTTGTCGGCATTGAAACCTTGGGCTGAGACTTGGCACTGGTTTTTGCCGGTATTGTCGCGGTCGCCGCCGCCCTGGCGTACGTTTTGACCCCTGAGGTCGAAGGGACAGCTGTTTTTGTCCCCAAAGCCTTGTTAGGTACGACGGGCTTGGCGGCGGGCACCACTCGCACTTCCTTCCGATTAGTTGTTGCCACCGCGCGAGCTGGCGGAGCAACTGTTGGCGTGGCTGTCTTGGGCTTAACAGCGGCCTTCTCTCTAGCCCTATCCGCCGCGAGCGGTGGGCGCATGGTTGGGGCAGGCGGTAGGCGGTCGTCGATGCGTGCCGTAATCATGTTACCGCAGCACAGCATAGCCTCACTCAACCACACCTGCTTCTCGTCCACTTTCGGGTTCGCCGGCACTGGAGTTTTGAGTGTGGCTGAGGTCTCTTGGATGAGTAACCTCAGCTTCTCTATGTCCTGCCGCAGGCCGATGACCTCAGCTTTCAGCTGGGCATTGTCCTCATGGAGGCGAGCGTTAGCCGCTTGAAGGCGGTCATTGTCCGCCTGCAGACGCCTCGACTCCTCTGACGTCGAGAGGGCTGCCAGATCTTGTACAGCCTCTTCAATTGTCTTGGTGGCCACTTTAAGGCCACCTTGCAACTCTCCCTTTAGATTTTTGGACTTTCGCCCCACGTCCTGTATGTATTCCACGCAACCGTCCACCTTTCTCATGATTTGCGCGGCGGGGGGAAAGCCCTCTTCCTCTCCAGCTGTGCGGAGGTCCGGTGTGGACTCTGACTGGCCCTGACGATGGCTCCTAGTGAGTCGGCACAGTTTCACTGTGCTGGCGGCCAGCTCTTTTTCCGCCTCGAGCCACACCAGTGCCTGCTCCGCTTTCCGGAGGTCCTCCTTGGACTTGGCCAGCTCGGCGTATTCACCCGTAGTGACAGGCCTTCCTCTCCCACTTTTTTGGCTCGTCGAGCTACTGCGTGAAGCAGCCCGCGGCATCTTGACCCCATCTGCCTCATCCGAGTCCGGGTCCGACGAACCACTCTTCCTTCGTCGTTTGCTCCCGGCTCTGGCAACAGTGGTACGTGTGGAGTTGGTGGAACTGGCGATTGAGACATTATCGTCCTCACGCCCCTCACCCTCACACACGTCCATGTCGAGAGACTCCACTGAGCCTCGTCCTTCCCTTATCAACACGTCTTCAATTACGACGACGGGTTGTTTCGCCTTACTGGCGGTCATGCTCCCGACTTGTGAGCCGATCCGCTCTTCTCCCACCTTAGACACACTGTCTGCATCCTTTGTCTTAGGACCAGATCCAAACGTAAGGATCATTCCTAATGGCGATTGCGTTTTTGCATTCTCCTTCTCATTCGAATTGCTTCCCTGCCCCTCAAACTGCGTTACCGTTTGAGAGGTCAGGTCCACTGAGCTCCTCGTACTCCTACTACTGCGACCTTTAGTGACACGAAGGAGCGGTATACCGCTCCCTGAGGCCTTCCGCACATCCGTACTCTTCTCCACTACTGCCGGAACGACAGATTGGGCGCAGAATTTGCCCCCCCCGTAATACGAGGGGCAGACCGCCTCCCCCGAAGGAGCGACGGTGCGGGATTCCCCAGCTGACAAAGTCGAGCTGGGACCCGCCCGGGGATTCATTTTATTCTTGCGACTGTCCAACATTTTGTTTTACCGTTCACTAATCGTCTAGGAAAAGGAAGAAGAAATAGGGATATATATGACAGAAAAGAGTATTATAAATGAACCAAAACAAAACGAAGATGATAACAAAAGAACAAAACAACCAAAAAACAGAATAGATACGAACTAAAAACAAAACCAAAACGAAACAAAACAAAAACAATATATATTTTACAACAGAGTGGTGCCGCTCTTCGTCTCACCTCTCCCCGTGCGCCCGCCCGGCATGGGAGGCCCTGGCCGGTATGGCCCCACGGATACTTGAGGCACTCAAGCCCCCTCACCACGGCAAGGTGGCGGCACAGTCGAGGGGGATATATAGATAACCTTTTTTTTTTTTTGGTGCCCGGGGTAAAAATCCTTTGTGGACTATCCCCATCGGCCACGGGGATGATGTCCGAGGGGGGGGGTGTGGGAATCTCCCCCAGAGTGGGGGCCTACCCACTAAAACATCCCCGGGGTGCTCTCTCTCTCGCGTCCATGTCGGTGGCATTGCGGGAACTTAGCCTACTGGGGCCCCGTCCGCTATGCCACAGACTGGAGGCTCATCGCCTCCTCAAACCCCCGCTCCAACGAGCCCCGACGTCCTGCCGTGAGCACAACGAACAGGACGTCGTCCAACATCTGATCCCCCGTGGGGCAGGCATCCCCGCGCCCTGCCCCGGGATCCTCGGCCTATTCGGCCCTCTGCCTGGCGGGACCGGCCCGGCTACTCGGGCCCGCGTCAACCGCCTGCCCAGTCCGCGCAGCGTCGGTGTCCATGGGCGCCACCGAGGCAGCACCCCTGTCCACCCCGCCACGCCTCGGGGGCCGTTTCCGGTCACCCCTAGACTGGGCGCACGACCCGCTGCCCAGCCGGTGCTCATGGGGTAAACCCATGTCTGCACACAGCGGGCAGCGTCGTTGTTCGGCCTGGCACTCACGTGCCGTGTGTCCGGGCTCGCTGCACTTGTAGCAGCGAGCCCCTCGCCCTTTGTCCTGATTAGGACACGACACACCTACCACCACATACCACCACCGGCTGTGGCGACTGCCTTAGCCACGTCAGCGGCCTCTGTCGCATCGTCAAGGTCCCGGATCTGGATATCCCGGAATCGCATAGGGCGCAGGACCCGGACGCCCAGAGCACCGAGGGATGCTCCAAGGCTCTCCGCGAGCCTGTCCGCCTTCGCTCCGCATTCGGGGCCGGACAGCTCGTAGAGCATCCCCCCCATCCTCGTCCTTCGGGGTCGCATCTCCTCCGGGGCGATCCCCAACACCTCCAGATTGACCGCCCCCTTGGCAGTGGCCAACACCTCGGCGTAGGTGGCCTGCGACCCCTCCGGAATTGTCAGGGTTACGGCCTCCGTCTTCGTCCGGTCCTTCCTCCGCCGGCACTTCGCCCCTCTACCCTTCCTCGCCTTGCGTGGCGAAGGGGGCGAGGGACGGCTCCTCGGCTCGTTCTTCCTTTTTGGCGCGGCCCTTCTGGCCGCCACCGTCGCCCATGTGTCCCTCCTGGGCTCCCTCGCTGGAGCCGCACTGGGCATCGCGCGCGACGGAACCGCAGGGAGGTCCGCGACTGGTGGCACAGCCGTGGCCCTCTTCCGCCTCTTTCTGGCCCTATTCGGGCCTTTCCCCGCCGGTTTTGGCGCCATGTGTCGCTCACTGCGGGCCGCAGACTTATCTGCCTGCAGAGGCGGCCGAAGCCGCTTCTCCGGCAGCAGACGGTCCGCGATGCCCGCTAGCTTCGCGTCCATCATGGCGCCAATTTCTCTCATAGTTAGTGGGGGCGCACTTTCCTCCTGCGGGGGTGCGCTCTCTCCCTGTGGGACCTGAGGGGGCCGGTTTGCCATATTCGCCCGCAATTGGTCCAGCTCTGCCCTCATGCCTTCTACCTTCTCCTGTAGCCTCTCCGTGTCGGAGGCCTTCCGCACCAACCCGCTCACCGCCCCGAGGAGCGAGGAGGTCGCCGCCTGAATGGCCTTAAGGAAGTAGCCCTTGGGTCGCCCGTATCTCTTAGTGACCTCCAGGAGGATGGCAAGGTCATCTTGTATAATTGTGCCGAGGACTTTAGCACTCGGCTCTCCTGGAGGCACTTTCTCCCTATTGGCCGTCACCTTGGAGATTACGTCCGCAAGCTTGGCCCTTGAGTGCACCATTCGCGCCAAAAATGTATGCGGGGCGCACGCCAGTGGCTTCGGCAACACCCCTTCTGCCTCTTCCTCCTCTGGCTCCTCGTCACGCAGCTTTCGGTACTCATTGTACGCGTAGCGGGCGTGCTCGTGGTAGAAGCCGCTGTTAATCTCCGGTCCATCTGCGGGGTCCTCCTCCGGCTCCCCTGCCTCTGGTGCCTCCCAGTCACTGGTGGGAGGAGTCTGCGATCTGCACGCCCTACCCTCTACTGCGCGTTTCATGAAGCGCTTGTTTCTCCGTTGAGGGTCCTGGACGTCCGAGTCGCAAGTCTCGGACGTGATTTCCCCTCTCATCGGTGAACCATCTCGACTCTGCGAGGCGCTCGCATCGCTCAAACCCTGACTGGGGAGCGGGCTGCTGAGCCGCTTCGCAACCACCCCTTCCTCCATGGTGAATTCCTCCGATGCGCGCTTGCGCATCGCGCGCGTCACCCGTCTCTCAATCACATCATCCGTCAGAATGACGGACGGTGCGCCCAAATTGCCCCCCCCCCCCCCCCCGTATACATGGGGCAGACCGCCCCCCCCCAGAGGGAGGAGCGGTGCGGGATTCCCCAGCAGCCACCGGCTGACTGGGACTTAAAATTAAGTTAAAATAAAATTGAGTGGGGACTCGGTTTAGCGGCCAACTGAATTGAGCGCCAACCCGAGTATTTTATATTTGGTATCACTGACTTACGCATGGAAAATCTAATGTAGTGTGTTTTGCTGGCATTTAATGTTAGTAGATTTTGCTGAAGCCATTTATTAACAACATTAAATCCCTGTTGTGCGTATCTAAAAGCGTCTTCTTGACATTCAGCTGAGAAAAGAAGAACTGTGTCGTCAGCGTAAGATATGATTGTGCCATGATCCAGCCTTAAATTGCAGAGGTCATTCATATAAATCAAGAACAAAGTCGGTCCTAGTATACTTCCCTGAGGAACGCCAAAGGATGTGTTTTTTTGATCAGCGCTCGTCACGTTACCAAGCCTTACGCATTGGGTTCGGTCTGTAAGATAACTGGTAAAGAGTTTCAGTTGAGTGCCTCTTATACCTATCATTTCAAGCTTGCGCAATAGAATGGGTACGGAAACTGAGTCAAAAGCTTTCGAGAGGTCCAGAAAGATCCCGAAACTGTTTTTACCATTGTCTAGTTCCTGAGCTAGGTAGTTAGTCAACTTATGGACAGCATCTGCAGTTGATATCTTAGGTCGAAAACCAAACTGATATCTGGACAAAATCGATTTTCCTTCTAGGTATTTCATTAATCTATTATTAATTATTTTTTCTAGAATTTTGGACATAGATGGTAGTAAGGATATTGGTCTATAATTTGTAACTTGGTCTTTACTGCCTGATTTGTATATCGGGATGACAATAGCTTTTTTAAGGCACCCGGGAAAATGTCCTGAAGATAAACATTTTTGGAAAATGTTTGTAAGTGGTGGTACTAAAACATGCTTGCATTTTTTTATGATCTTATTGGGTATATTATCCCAGCCGGTGGCACAGTCATCTTTCAAGCTCATAATTATATTTTTAACTTCAGTTTCATCAGTGTTGAGTAGTGCAAAGGAAGTTAAATTGTTGTTAAATGTAAGCCGAGTGCTCGCTAGGTGTTGTGATTGATTACTAATGTTTTCGGCCAGGCACTTGCCAGCGTTCACAAAGAAATTATTTATTAAATCAGCCGATGTCGACTGGGATGAGTGCGCTTTAAGTAGGGGTGAGGAAGATTCGTGCTGTTTTGTTGTGTAGGTAATGTTTTTTATACACTCCCATATCTTTTTACTATTAGTTCCCGCTCTTTCAAGTACATTTTTATTGTAGTCTATTTTTACTTTTTTTAAAAGATCATTGCAGAAATTTCGATATCTTTTGTATGTTATTTGCAGTATTTGATTATGTGGACTTGATTTAGCTTTGTAGTGCAGTTTATCTCTATGTTTTATACTGCGAATGAGCCCTGGCGTAATCCATGGCTTTATGTTAAAGATTTTGTTATTCAGTCGAATGTGGGTTGTATTTTTGTGTACTGCTTGCTGAACAGTTTCTATTAAGTAAAGCATACAAAACTGTGGGTCAGCGGATTGATAAACTGGAGCATAATCGATATTGCGCAGTTCTTCTTCAATTTTGCTTATATTTAATTTAGTAACTATGCGCATGTTTTCGTCTTTCGGTAGTTTGCAATTTAAGGTTAGTAGGACAGCCTTGTGGTCTGTTATTGTTGAATTAATAACAAGTGTTAGTGCAGGAAAGCGGGTTTTAATTATGCTGTGGTCCAAGCAGGACCCACTGTTATGTGTGGAATGCGTATGTGCCGGGAGTAAGCCATGAAAAGAACATAAATTGAGATACTCTTTAGCAGTAGCATCGGTACTTTCTGGCATTATATTAATATTGATGTCACCTGTTAATATTATGTTTTTAAAAGTAGATAACTTTTGTAAGGTTTCATTTAAGGACTCTATAAAGTTATTTATATTATGGAATGAGGGGGGTCTATACAATGCTAATATTGCAAATTCTGATCCGATTTTGATCAGTAATCTATTACAGTCATTTATATTTGGTTCTTCTACACAGACATTAAGGTAACTTTTTGCATAAACTATCACGCCATCGTTTTGATTATAGTTTACATTGGTCTTGTACATACTATATCCCGAAATTTGTGGTACGTTATACTGCTTGGCAAGCCAACATTCCGTTAAAACAATGACGTCACAGCTCACGCTGATTCTTGCTAGTAATGTACAAAAGTTATCGAAGTTTTTATAGATACTGTGTATGTTTTGTGTTAATATGGTTAATGGATTATTGTGCAAGGAAAGATATTGTTTGCAATCTTCCACCTCACAAATCGTCGATTCCGATACAGTGAAGTTATCCAGGTCATTAACTAAATTACAATTCATATTATCAAGATACAGATTAGATTAAAAAAGTTAAATAAAAAGAAAACGTAGAATTAAAGTAAAAGTGCAATTGTTTACAGTTTGCGGCGCTCTTAGGCGCCTCCATAGTCTATTGAATTTATATACCTTTTTTCTGCCATCAATTTCGCCGGACAGTCAACAGCCCCCGTACTATGATTGCTTGGCTTCTTGAAGTGCCAGCAGGTAGCGCATTTTGGAGCATCTGCCTTATTTGTGCATTCTTTAATTGAATGACCTTGACCGCCACAGTGGCCGCAGGTATGGCTGGATTCCCTACAAGACTTCGCTGCGTGCCCATACTGCTGGCATTTAAAACACCTTGTAACTAAGGTAAAGTCCCTTACAGGACAGGAAGACCAATTTATGAAGACCCTTTCTTTAAAAACTAAGGCTTTTCGAATGTCTGCAGTGACTTCTATTATATAATTGCAGGTCTCAGCGTCTTTTTTGCCTGACTTGTGGCTTAGCTTGATGTTAGACAAGAACTTAGCAAGATCGTAATTTTGTAAGTTATCTGCCAGGTTTTGATGATATATGCAGTTAAAAATCTCCTTCTCCTGCATAGTTGTGGGCACTCCTATAATAACTACTTTCGGTTTCCGTTTAAAGGGCTCATCAATCATAAGACCCGAGTTCGTTAGCTGTGCAGATTGTTTAAGCTTATCGATGTCCTCTTTTGTGTCTGTGCTGATTATGACACCGCCGTTTCTAGTTTTACGCATGCCTCTCACATGGAGTTTCATAAGCTCTGGGCAAATGATCTTTTGTACCAAAGATTTGGTGTCGTCACTAGATTTTAATTTATCGTTCGGATAAATGGCGACCGAGCTTAGTGTTGATGGCTGAATGTAGTTTGAAGGGCCTTTTTTAACCATATCGGCAAAAGAAGATATAGCCGGTTTTGTTGATTCTTCTACACAGAGTTTAAGGTCTGTCAGCTTCTGCGATAGGTCGATTTGGTTTTCAAGGTGCTGGATAGAACTTTTTGTTTGGAGTGCTTTTTGTTTAAGAGCCTGGTACTGCACTGCCATCTGCGAAGACCCGTGGCCCACTTTCCGGCACAAAGAACTAACTCTTAGTTTTTGCTCCGAGTTCAATTTGCTCTCAGCTGTAATAGAGCACACTTCATTAAGGCATTGCTCAATGGATGTCATCCAGTTCTGAATTTCAGAGGTCGATATAATTTCGATTGCTTCCATCGGTTGGGGTGCAGGTGAGCGAGGCGGGGAACGGGCAGTCCTGGTGCTCCGATTAAAAGGACTATTGTCCATTTTAAACAGATTTTTTATATTTAGCTACTATACACTATACAGTTTTGCGATGTCGCATAATTGTTTATGTTATTACCGAGTGCGTCGGTCGAAACGAGGTCACGACTCAGAAAGTGATTAATTTATTATTATAAAAACTCAATTAAACACGTCTGTACAACACCAGTATTGTTGTCGTAATCGATACTGTCTCTGCAAACGTCCGAACCGCGGCCCAGGCCGCCTCAGATGCGGCCATTTTGCGCAGGACCGTTTGCAGAGACAGGTCAACTCCGATTGTGGCGACGAGAGTCGCGCGCTCCTCTTGCCACGCCGGGCAGGCCGTCAAGGTGTGCTCCGCACTGTCCACCGAGGCGGCACAGTGGTGACAATTTGTGTTGGGCTCTCGCCCCGCCCTCTCACACAGATACCCCAGAAGCATCCGTGCCCCGAGAGGATCTGTGTGAGGTGATAAGATAACTCACCGTGCCGCCTCGTTACCCAGCTGTCGAGCATGGGCCCTAGGGCTCCCACCAGCCGATGCCCGGCTCTGGGTTCCCGCAGTATCTCCATCCAATCTATGAGCAGTGTGCTCCTCTCCTCAATCCTCCAGCTCTGAACAACGTCCGCCGTGGGGCGGTCGCCGTTGGCCCGGGCCTCGGTGACTCTGACGTGCAAGGCGGTGAGGACCCGGACTTCAAGCTCCCACGGCGGAGTGCCGGCAAGAGCACACGCCGCCTCGAAGGAGACACTGCGGTACCCTAAGGGGGTTATGCGGATCGCCATGAGGCGTTGTGGCCGCCTCAGGAGCGCGCGATTCTTCGGACTGAGGGCGTCCGCCCAAGCGGGCGCAGCGTAAAGGGCCATAGAACGAATGACCGCCGCGTACAGTTTTCTGCAGGCGGCGGTGGGCCCACCAGTATTGCTGAGCAGCCCGCTCAGGGCGCCCGCAGTCCTCATCAACCTCGGCACCAGCCGGACTAAGTGCTCATTGAAATTGAGCCTGGGGTCCAGAGTGACGCCGAGGTACCGCATGGCCTCCCTGACGTCAATCCGCACCCCAATGTGCGACCCGGCTGGTGGCTTCCTCCTCGGCCCATGAAACAAGAGGGCCTCCGATTTGTGGAGGGCTACGTCGAGACCCAGCTTCCGAATACGGTGCACCAGGTGTGCGACTCCCGCCGTAGCCCTCAGTTTCGCCGCGCGGAAGTCGCTGCCACGCGCCGTTACAAGAGTGTCATCCGCGTAGCAGGTGACAGCGACTCCCGCGAGAAGGTGTCCGCGCAGGACCCAATCGAACCCGAGAGCCGCAACCCAAGAAACGACAAAAGAAAAACGAAGTAAAACTAAAGACAGAAAAGATTAAAGAGAAACAAAACAGACAAAAACAAATAACAAAGTAAATAAGAAGAAGTATAACAAAACAAAATTAACAGAAAGATAGAAATGAACTTAAGGTGAGGACTCGGTTTGACGGCCAACAGAGTTGAGCGCCAATCCGAGGACCTCATGGTGCGCCGCAGCGGTTTACGACTCGCAAGGCAGCTCTGAGGACAGAGGAGTCCCCGGAGCCGCAACCCGCCACGACGCTGGGTGCCGCTCTTCGTCTCACCTCTCCCCGCGGGCCCGCCCGGCATGGGTGACCCTGGCCGGTATGGCCCCGACGGATCTTTGAGGCACTCAAGCCCCCTCACCACAGCAAATATATATAGATTACCTTTTTTTTTTTTTTTTTTTTGTTCGCCCGGGGTAAAAATCCTTTATGGACATCCCGTCGGCCACGGGGATGGCCGAGGGGGGTCTGTGGGAATCTCCCCCAGAGTGGGGGCCTACCCACTAAAACATCCCCGGAGTGCTCCCTACTCGCGTCCTTGTTGCGGCATTGTGGGATCTGTTCTCAGGACCACGCCGCCGCAGACAGGAGGCCCACCTCCTCAACTCGCGCTCGCTGAACGAGCAATCGACGTCCTGTCGTGAGCACCCGCACAGGACGTCGTATCTTCACAGATCCCCTGCGGGGCGAGGGCATCCCCGTGCCCTGCCCCGGGATCTGCGGCCGGACTCGGCCTACGACACGGCGGGAGCGGCCCGGACTATCGGGCCCGCATCCACCGCCATGGGCGCCGCCGTGAAAACAGCGCCTTCCACCTCGCGCCGACCAGGGCGCCTGCTACGGCCGCCCTTGGTTTGGGCGCACGACCCGTTGCCCAGCCGATGCAGATCGGGCAGCCCCAGATCCGCGCACAGCGGGCAACGTCGACCTCGGGCCTGGCACTCGCGTGCCCTATGGCCCGGCTCGCTGCATTTGAAGCAGCGAGCCCCCCTCTCGCTCCCTTTATTGGGACACTGGGCCCCCACGTGGCCGCACTCGAGGCAGCGGAAGCAGTATGCCGCCTTTGCCTCGAGTGCTTCCACCCTCGCCCGTCCCCAGCCCAACACAAAGTGGCCGGAGGACAGCAGCCGCTGGGCTGCGGCCAGGGGACAGCGCACCCAGGCAACTCCCAGGCGCCCCGGCGCGCGGCTTATGCCGCCAACCTTGACGGCGTCCACCGCGCACCCCCCAGCCGAGGCCAGCTGCCTCGCAACGTCCTTGGGGTCCGTGGCATCATCAATGTCCAGGACCCGGATCTCCCTTGCTCTCACGGGCCTCGAGACCCGGACACCGAGAACGTCCAAGGACGCGCTCAGGCGCTCCGCCAGCCTGTCCGCCTTCTCCTCACAACCTGGGCCCGAGAGCTCGTATAGCGTCCCGCCCGTACGAGTTCTCCGGGCCCGCATCTCCTCTGGAGCGACACCTATCTCCTCGAGCTTAACCGCCCCTTGGGCGGTCATCAGCACCTCGGCATACGTGTGCGGTGACCCCTCAGGAAGAGTGAGGGTCACCGCCTCCGTCACCGCCCTCTTTCTCCTCCGCCGGCACTTCGCCCCTCTGCCCTTCTCCGCCTTGCGTGGCGAAGGGGGGGAGGGACGGCTCCTCGGCTCTCCTATCCCTTTACGCGGGGCCCTCCTGGCCGCCACCGTCGCCCAACTGTCCGTCCTGGGCTCCCTCACTGGAGCCACACTGGGCATCACACGCGAGGGAACCGCAGGGAGGTCCGCGACCGGCAAAACAGCCGAGGCCCTCTTCCTCCTAGGTCTCCTCCGTCTTGGCGTCTCCGCCGGTTTCGGCGTCATGGTGCGCTCGGGGGCAGCCGACCTATCCGCCGCCAGAGGCGGCCGGAGCCGTATCTCCGGCAGCAGCCGGTCCGCGATACCCGCGATCTTGGCGTCTACCATGGCGCCGATCTCCCGCATGGTCAGCGGGGCAGTGTCTTCCTGTGGGGTAGCGGGTGGGGTTTGGATTCGGGCGGGCCGGCTCGCCATATCAGCTCGCAGCTGATCCAGCTCCGCCCTCATTCCCTCCACCCGTTTCTTCAGACTCTCGGTCTCCGACGCCTTCTGCACCAACCGGTTGGTGGCGTCCAAGAGTGACGCGCTCGCCGTCTGGATGGCCTTGAGAAATAGGCCCTTGGGTCGCCCTGATCGTTTGGTAACCTCCAGGAGGATTGCCAGATCATCTTGGACCATTGTGCCAAGAGTTCCGGCGCTAGACTCCCCTGGAGGTACCTTCGCCCTGCTGTCGACGACCTTGGAGATCACGTCCACCAGCCTCGCCTTTGCGTGGCACATGCGTGCTACGTTCTTGTACCGGACGTCCTCTGGGTACGGCTCCGGCTCCATATCGCCACACTTTATTGCTCGCTTCAGCTTTTCGTACTGCCCGTACGCGTAGCGCGCGTTCTCATGATAGAAGCCGCTACTCAGCTTCAAGTCCTCCGTTATGTCGTCCGGCCCGCTCGAGTCCTTCTCCTCCCACGCACTCGTGGGTGGGGTCTCCGACGGACGAGCCTTCCCCGCATATGCACGCTTCATCATGTGTGTCGACCTTCCTGACGGCGTCATTCCGGCCAAGTCGCTTGACTCGGACTCTTGCCCCCTTCGCCCTACTGAGCTGTCCCGACTCAGCGGAATGTCGCTCTCGCCGGACTGCTCTGTCTGGCCGGGGAGCGGACTGTTTAGCCGCTTCCCAACCGTCGCCCCTTCCTCCATGGCGGACTCCTCAGATGCGCGCTTGCGCATCGCGCGCGTCTCTCTCCCTTCCACTGCCTCGACCGTCAAATCGACGGACGGAACGCCCAAACTGCCCCCCCCCGTATACATGGGGCAGACCGCCCCCCCCAGAGGGAGAGACGGTGCGGGATTCCCCAGCAGCCACCGGCTTGCTGGGACCCGCCCGGGGAGTCTTTTTGTTCGAACGCTTATCCATCATTATACTCCTCCTACACGTCACCCTAAGCACTTTCCCCCCCGCGGACTCCCGGGAAAACCCGAAAGCCGCACCCCAGGAGCTAAAAGAGAAAACGAAGAAAACGGAAAGATAGAAAAGACAAAAGACAACGAAACAAACAACAACCAAATGAACAAACCAAACGAAGTGTAATTAAACAGAACAACCAAAAACAGAATTAAATTAAATTGGGTAGGGACTCGGTTTGGCGGCCAACCAGTGTTGAGCGCCAACCCGAGGACCCTATGGTGTGCCACGGCGGTGCGTCATCCAAAGTCAACTCTGAGAGCAGAGAAGACCCGGAGCCGAACAACCGCGACACTATGTAGGAAATGGGAAAGACAGGAAACAGGGTAAAGGGAAAGGAGGGAAGGGAGAATTATACGGGAAGGCGCATGGCTGTTTCGGCTACGTCTGTCCAGAAGAGCCAGACCAAAAGCAGGCGGCAACCACGAGCAGGATAACAACCACACTTGCCTTGGGTTTCGACGCAACAGTGGTGCTCCACCCAAGACCAACACCCCTCACATTGCCGGGAAAGACAATGGAGTACGGTGAAAGACGAAGTCACCAGGTCTTACCAGTAGCCTCTGTGACTTCCCCTTCCACCCGCCCATATATAGATTACCTGACCCATGGTCCCCCAACGCGATGTATTTTTTTTATTTTTTTACTTTTTATATGATACTTGGTCATTGTGTCGGGGGTTTATTTAATTTTTTAATAAAAATTTTATTTTTTGCTTTTTATATAAAAAGTAAAAAATAAATACTTCACGTTCTCCCACTGAGTGGTCACCCAACGCGAAGTATTTATTTTTATTTTTTACTTTTTAAAGGTTATTGTGTCGGGGGTTTATTTAAATTTTTAATTTATTTTTTTACTAATATCGAAAATATTAATGCTGGTAGTTCAATAGACAGTATTCGAAACGAAGTATCTGAACATGTAGCGAACAATCAGGCCAAACAGAAAGAAACCTTTGATAAACATCGAGAGAAAGCCTAATATACAGTAGGTAAGCGAGTCAGAGTAGATTACTTCTAGTGGACAGAGTAGAAAACTTGTACCAAAACTCTGTGGTCCCTATCATAAAGTCGAAAAGTTGGACAATGATAGGTATCTAATTGAGGATACTCCATTGTCTCGACAAGGAATTTCGTCGTTTATTTAGAGGTATTTACTCAATTGACAAGATTCAACCATGGTTTGGTGTTCCGTATGATCACTGCTGAATCCGACAACGATTCTGAAAACGACTAAATAATTGTTACGTTTGTTTACAAGAAGCCTGTAGAGTTACAGGTAACTTCTTGGCCGTCTAACGATAATAAATGTAGTATTCAATAGAATGACGTGTCTAGCAATGCTGAAGACACGTAGGGGCCTTAGTATTGATGTCACTAACATTAAGGAACTAGTATGATTCTATTTAACGGAGGAGACATGAAGGGGCTTCATCCTCTGATGATTAATACACTATATTAGTTTTAATATAAATTTAAATGGGGTGAAGACATGAAGGGGCTTCATCCTCTTATGATATCTAGTTCTAATATAAATTTAAACTATTAACCTAGTTTATGATATTGTTTGTGAACCTTAGCAATAATGTTGTTGTGTTAGTTACCTTGTACTGTCTTAATATGTATTTTAATCATCGTCATTTTCTTTTTCAATTCTTTCTCTTTGATTTCACGAGACGTGAATAGTTCAGGAAAGGCCGACTGTTAGCTATTTAACTATTATTGTATTGTAGCATTGATTATTGTATACGTCATGTAAAGTAATTATAGTAAGTATTTAGTTCATATCAACTCCATGTACCCAAATTGGTTGTAGCAATCGTTACTGATAAATTAGGCGTGGATATATTTAAATAGAAACGATTCCTAAGAAAAATGCACTTAGCGTTTATTATAGTAATTGGAGGTTAACAAAATCAGCAAGCTTGCACGGGCGGAACAGACAAGATTTTTTTGGTGTTGCCAATTATTATGTGTGGCTGCGTTCTCATATTACTAACAGTTACAAGGTATTTAGAAGTGTTGTCAAGTGATAAATAACGTGTGAAAACCATTTTGGGAACGTGGTAGTTGTATGCGCGATGTCGTCGAATCAAGTCGTTCTCTTGAGAATGAAGAAAAGTGTTTAAGTAACGATAATAGTGATTATTATTACAGTGTATATTATAACTACCTAGTAGCATTTATTTCGATTTCCATGACGATTATAATATGTACTAGTGAAATACAGTAAATACAATAGGTGCCAGCCACGATGTTGCGAATACCTGAGACGAAATTCTACATGCTTTGTTCCGCGAAATTTGATTTGGAAGATGAGATTCCTTCCTTGCTACTTAAAATGACTGTGATCAAATCATCATCATCATTTCAGCCAAAAGAAGTCCACTGCTGGACATAGGCCTCTCCCCAATAAGTATAAATAATAAGTGATCAAATAATAAGTATAAATAAACTCGTAGTGAGAAAGAAAATGCCTAATGTGAATGCTGTATGTTATATAATTTTTTAGTTTACAACGACATAAAAAGATGAGTTATAAACTGATAGCGTAATGGCGTAATGATACACAATACCTATGTTGTATATCATATCTTCGGTACTCTCATTAGCCATCGCTCGATAAAAACAATTGGGGATTCTGGGATCATGCAGTTCGAGCGAAGCGAGAACAAATGATTCCAGAATCCCCAATTATACCCTACTAGCTCATTTCATGGTTTTCTAAGAAACACGCATGCGTGGCGTTGTCAACTGCAGAAGCAGAGTATATAGCAGGAGCTCAGGCAGGTACAGAAGTTGTTTATTTACAATGAGTCTTGTCCAATCTTCGCGCCAATCCTATTTTGTACTAAACTATTAATTAATAATCAAAGTACTCTGCGACTTATTGAAAGCTATGAGAATAGTAAACGTTCTAAACATATTGAAATCAAAACCTGAATATGTACAATGTAACAAAAACATTCCTGATATTTTAACTAAAGCTTTGCCATTTAATCAGCACTCATATCTAACTTACAAAATGAAACTTGTGTAAAACTGTATTGTGAAATTAAATATTAATGTAAGACTTGTTAAAACTAAGACCATATGGTACAAGAAATTATCATTATAACTGTAACTAAAACCTATAAACACAGTAAGATGTAATTAAAAATATTTGTATTATTGTAACTTTGCAAAAACTGAATTTTGTAAAATTGTCTACATAAGTATATTATAATTATTAATACTTATGTAATATTATTACATAAGTATGTTATAATTTGTAACCTTCGTAGTTTAAGTAAATAAAATTGTTCAGTCTGATTTAGAGAAGTTGGAAGTAAAATGTTACTATTTTATGAAAGTTAAGAGTTGTATAAAATTAAATTAATATCATTATGTATAAGTATAACTCGTCCCCGTAGTTGGAAAATTAAATAACTCTGATTTTGTAGTTCTGAGATAAACGCGATTTAGTGGGTTTTTTTCAGTTACTTTACATTTGTTAAAAAATGTGAGACAATTTTATATTTTATGGATCTGATTACCTTTTACATTATGCTTTAACAAACTGAACTCTATCTTTAACTATAACTAAAAAACACATAAAAAATCAAGTTGTTTAATTTTGCCACACCTGTTATTTATAACGTAACTAAAATTAGCTACTTATTTCGGCTATTTATTTAGTTTTCCTACAAGCTAAATACATACGTTATATTAAAATTTGGTGAAATAAATGCAGTTATTGAATTTATCGGACCCGAAATCTTTTAAAATGTAAAATTTATTGGCTTTGGCCGTTACTATTACTTTGATATTTTTTAACTTTTATTGGTCTCATATAAAAAAGAAAGCTGTATTATGATATTATTTAAGTCATAGTAAGGAAGAAATAGAAAAGTATAATACAATTTAGAGAAATAAAAGATTGAGTATATGAAAGAATCTTTCGCAGCTTCCCAAACGCTGCCCACCTGAGTTGGATACGATTGACCGCTCTCTCAAAGTTGCAGTTACCTAACTGGGTAATTATAATGGTCAACAACTTCGAGGACAGAGCCTCCGACGTCAATAGGAGTGACTTGAACATGGGTATGGGACATGATATTTGTCTTCTCCATGTTTATTTTAAGGCCTACTCGTTCGGAGGCTCGACAAGGGTCATCGAGCATCGTAGTGAGACACTCCATGATCTCAGCCCTTACGACTATGTAGTATCTCGTCAGCAAATCGAAGGTGAGTTATGTACTCACCGTGTACGTTAATGCTCAGCCCTTTCAAGTCCAGACTGAAACCTTTTCGGAAACCGGCTTGTTCGGGGGGCTGGGAGTCGTCGAGCCTGCATGCGAAACGATTGGTAATGACCCTCGAGAACAACTTGTTGACATGGCTCGGTTCTTCAACAAGGTGTTATCACCCTTCTTGAAGAACAGCACCACCACACCTCTGTTCCATGGCTTTGGCGTTCGTCCTTCGAGTATGACGGAATTAAACAACGTCCGAAGGGCCCTACGGAGCGGTTCCCCACCCGCCTTCAGGAGTTCTGCAGTATTTCCGCCATCACCTGGTGCCTTGTTATTCTTAAGTTTCTGGACGTCGTCCCGGTCGTCCCGGATTTCAGCCTGAGTGAGATTAGAATGGCCCCATTCTAATCTCACTCAGGCTGACGTCCGGGATGACTTCAGTGTAGTGCCGGGTTAATGTAACTCGAGGTTCGTTTACTAGATTTATGACGGGTTTCTGTGTAGATGCGTAAAACCGTCCATAGAAACTCTTGACCTCACCCAAAATCTCGGACGTGCGAATCCTGCCGTCATCAGTCTTCAGCACGTCGAGCAGGCTTTGCCCAATATACCTATTGAAAACCTATTGAAAACTTTGGAGCCTCTGTTGCGTTCAATAGCCTCTTTTACATTTGTGTTGAATCGGCGTATATCACGCTTCAGGGACTTTGAGATCTGTTTATTGAGCCTACGATATTTCATCGCATCATCTGAAGATTGCAGCACCATTTTCCGTCGTTCGTCCGATTCACAGATTCAGGGTGAAGTCCAAGAGCGCTTTGGCCGTCTTCTGGCGTTGGGTCTTACAGAACTTCGACCCCACTGTATGGACAGTTTCTAAGAACCTGTCATTATAGTCGTCCACGTCAACGCCTAGGCTAATAAAATGGTTTTGGAGTTCTTGCTGGAAGCTTTCGGGGTTTTGAGTCTGTACTGGGACGGGACGCAGCGTGGACCTCACCAGGCGCGACCTTTCAAGCTTGACGTCGATATTCAATATGCCTTTCAACGGTGATCGCCTCCGGTTTTGACTTTATTGATCACATAGACATCACTGAGTATGTGCTTTTTCATCGACATGATAAAGTCCTTATGTTCCGATGCCGAAACCCAAATTGCCCCACATGCAGCTCATCTCCGCTCCGCTTGCCCAGTTTCGCGTTAAAATCCCCCATGACAACGGTATGTTCTAGAGCCATATATGGCCGAGGAAATGTCCTCTTACATGATTTCTACCGCATCGTCAGGGTGCGCCGAGGTCGGTGCGTAAACCTGTATGACGTTCAGCGAATAACGCTTGGTTATTCTGATTATGAGGTATGCAGCCCTGGTCGACACACTCTCGATCTTAACAACGTTGTTCATAAGGGACTTGTAGACGATAAACCCCAAACAACTTTGGGACTGTTAGTCGTCCTGCCAGAAGTAAAGCAAATTGCTGGATTGGAGAGTAATCATGTCCTCCCTCTCTCTTCGAACTTCAGACAACCCTGCTATATTCCATCGCAACTGGCTCAACTCTTTCTCGAGTTCTGTGATCTTCTCGTCAGTCCGCAGTGTGTTGTGTGTTGCCAGGTGCAACCGTCGTTTGTGGTGGTAGCCGGATCTCTTCCGCGGATTCTTACCACCCCGCATTTCGCGCAAAATTCTCTTAAAATTTAATGGTAACTATCCTCAGGTGCATTTTGTTTAATTTAATTATTTAAGTTAAATTGCAATTAAAAACAACATAATTTATTTAAGTTTATTTGACTTGCATCTTATAATTAATCATTATAAAGTTGTAGAAGAAATAGATCAATTATTTATAAAATATGTACGTTATAATCAGAATTCTGAATAGCAGAATTAAATAAATAGAGTTATTTAGTTTTCCTAGAACTAAGTTAGTTTCGTGAAAGAATTTTTATGTTGAGAAAAAATTCAACAACTCATGTTATTTAATTTATTTGACATTCAACTTATCATTGACCATAGTTATTGATTTATTTACTGAGTTATTTATTTTTCCTTAAAAAAAATAGTGCTTGTCTGAAGATATTTATTATTCCATCTGTCCGACAAAAATGGCTTTCTTTTTGGAATGGAATAAGATACGAAAATGCCTGTAAGGCTCAAATATGCGGCATGTTTTAGGTATTTTGAAAATAGGGAAAAGTCAATATCGCCAAAATCGAACTTATTTAATTTTCCAACTACGGGGACGAACTATGGTAGAACTTAAAAATTTTGAGTTTTGATTTTGTTGTATAAAATTTATAAAACTAAGTAAAATCAACATATAAGCTTTTGGGAAATAATAAATGTTTATGATTATATACAGGGTGATTTGAGCATATGTGTTATTCAGAATATTTGAGATGTGAAATTAAGAGGGGGTGTTGTAAATATCGTATCGAATAGTCAAATATAGTTTCCCATCTCTAATCGTTATATTTTGTGCCTATGCTCAACTCTATTATCTCTACCTTTTGCAAAAAAAATGAAGAATGAAGATGTCGTCTTTTAATGTGCGCTCCATAAAACTTAAATATAAATCCCATTATTATACTCTTTGATAAATCCTGTCCAAACTGTCCTCTGTCAACGCGGAAGCTCGAAAGATAGTTCTGTTATAACACTTAGGGAATCTAACACTATTAAAAAATTGTTGTAATTGCTAATTCTATTAATTCTCCGCAATGAATGATAAATTGCATATGCCTCTGCCGTATATATGGAACAGACTTCATGCCGAATAAAGCTTTGCAAGAATTGAGTTTGTGGGTCATACAGAGCTGCACTCACATAGCAAGCCCCCTTACTTCCATCAATGTATATAATATAATATTTTTGGTTGCCTTCCAAAAATTGTTTCATATCTGAATTGTTAGTTATTTTAGTTTGAATCACTGTCATTGGGTGTGATATACACTGATAAGAGAAAGAATAACATGGCCAGGGATATTGCTTTCTTATCTTTGAAAATTGTCCATCTAATTCCAGTAATATTTGAGACAATGTTGGAGAACTGCCATTCAAGAGATTTGCTCCTGCTGACAGTGTTCCAGGAATTGTATTTTCACAAGGTAAAATATTATTTATTATTTGTCTGTTATTGGTGGATAGTAGTTAAACACAAAATCCTTTTGCAAGAAATATTCTCTTAATCTTAAAGGCATCAATGTTCTCTCAACTTCCATGGCCCTTATGGGAGTTTAGCACATAGCACCAGATATAATTTGCAATGCCCTATTCTGCAAAATGTCTAATTTATGTACATGAGAACTATTCATATATGCAAGAGAACTATAAACAAAATGACTTCTTACAATACATTTATACAAAATTGATAATATTTTAAGGTCTGCCCCCCAAGACACACCTGCAAGGCATTTCATTATGTTTAGACCTTTAAAGGCATTTTTTGAAACATATCTAATATGTTCTTCAAATTTCTGTCAATAATCATACCTAAAAATTTCTTGGAATTTAATACACTAATAATCTCACCATTATAAAAAAACATTTGAAGTTGGATTACCATCACCAAAAAAACAATACACTGCTCTTTGATGGGTTAAGTGTAAGAAGTTATTATAATCTATACTAATATATAAAGCTGCAGAGTTTGTTTGTTTGTTTGTTTGTTTGTTCGAACGCGCTAATCTCAGGAACTACTGGTCCGATTTCAAAAAATCTTTCAGTGTTAGATAGTCCATTTATCGAGGAAGGTTATAGGCTATATTTTATTTTCAAAAGAATTAGGGATCCGTATGAAAATTGCGATTTTGTAAACCAAGGTGTAAAATCGAACCTATTTATGCGTGCGCCGCAAAAACTATTGACAATAGAACAAAATGATGTACTACGGGTTTGTAGGTCTTATAAAGATCTACAAAAAAGTCCGCGAGAGCACATATCTAACTATCATAGTTTAGTCACAATAACCACTTTTATATTCATAAAAAAAATGACTCGAGATAAGCACGGGTTAGAAGCCCACGCGAGCGAAGCCGCGCCCAAAAGCTAGTATTGGAATAAGGTACTTGCACTCAATTGAACCAAAAATTTCAATGTGGTCCTTGTTATGTATATCAAAGTGAAAACTTAGAATAAAACATTCCATTTTAGAATTATTACAATAGAAAAAAGAGATAGTGTGTTTTTGAGACCTACTTGCGTTTAAAAAATCATATCTCAAAAATTAAAGCCTTAACTTATCGCGTGTTGTGAAAGGGGGCTAGACGGAAAAAATTCTTACGAAAAGTTGTCACGACACTTTTTCTTCGCGTCGCGCCGCGCGGCTCGGATTTAACAAAACCACTAAATAAACATGAATTTGTTATTGTAATACCTACAAGTGTTATGTTTATTATGAATAGAGCTATTTATTGAAGTGTTTTGTTTATTATGTACAATGCATTAGTGCGAAGCTCGCTTGAATATTGCAGCAGCATATGGTCACCATTTTACACCGCACACATTGATAAAGTAGAATCAGTCCAATGTCGCTTTCTCAGATATTTATGTATAAAAAACGGTATTAGAATAACTATCCCTGAATACACAGACCGTCTGATCCATTTCGGATTGTCAAGTTTGCAAGAGAGACGTAATATTGCCGACCTACTTACACTTCACAAGATAGTAAATGGCGCTACCGATGCTCCCCTGATTGACTATGTTCATTTTAGAGTAACGCAGCGATCGCTACGACACACTCCTGTGTTCGATGTGCCATATGCCACACTTAATACATCCCTTAACAGCCCCTTTATCCGCATGATAAGACTCTATAATGGTTTATGTGAAAAAATGGGAGATGCTCTTGATTTATTTCATATGGCATATACCTCATACAGAAGGACATTAAGGAAGAACTACTTATTATTAGATGCTCAGTAATCGATCCTGAACGACTTGCTGATTTATTATTCTCAATTATCTTAATTTGTAACTTTGTAAATTAGTAATAAGTATAATTAACCCCAGTTTTTGAGTTATTATTATTATTTTTTATATTAATATTTTTTTCCTCATCTAATTATTTTTAAGTAGGTATATATATCCATTAAGTAATTTAATTTAATTTTGCTTAACATTTGCACTTAAATTGTCTAATCACAACTCTGTGCTTATTTCTTCTATAATTAAATGCTATGCATACCTGTAATTAACATAATTACTATATTAATGTATAATTCTTGTTTGTCATCTTATTAATGGCAGTGTAATTTATGTTGTTGGTGTGCTCATGAAATAAATAAATAAATAAATAAATAAATTATTATTCAACTCCATTGTAGAATTATTACAATAGAAAAAAGAGATAGTGTGTTTTTGAGACCTACTTGTGTTTAAAAAATCATATCTCAAAAATTAAAGCCATAACATATGGTTTTTTTGCTTTATGTACAATGTGTAAATGGTGTATATTATGGAAAAAAATAAAAGATACAACAGTCTAATATAATTACATTAAATAAATTTTAATTAAAATTTGGGTGTGCAGCAGAGTGTGTAATGGAAATCGGTGTTACCTTAATCATGGCAGTCATATATGTCTCACCAAATAACAAATTAATAGATATTCAGGAGTTCATTCATCGAGCACTGCTAGAGTATTCTAAAGATGTATCTCGAACGCTTAGCAGATACAACAAAAATTTAGATAAAGTTCTTGTTATGGCTGGAAGAGGAATATTGGAAATGACAGTATAGGTAACTAGGAGGATTAGGAGAATAGAGGAAGGAATAAAGGGTCGTCAACGCCCTTAACTCACGACGCTGTCGGATAGGCAACCATTTAAGTTGATTTCTTGACGCGGAGACGTGGTCGTACTTGCGAAGATTGAATACGAATCGAATGCAGTTATTAAGAAGACGGTCAAGTTTATCGAGGAGATCTGCATTCAGGTCAAAGTAGCACACATCACCATAGTCAATAATGGGGAAAATCAAGGTCTGTACAAGCATCGCCTTCGTGCCGGATGGAAACAAGTTTTTGAACCGGTAAAGGAACCGTAGCATTCCAGTGACTTTCTGGCAAATGCTGGTGACTTGAGTACGCCAGCTGAGAGTGCTGTCGATGTGTATGCCAAGGTCCTTAACCGATGTGCTGAAAGGGATAATAGTGCCGTTAAACTTGATGTTCGGTAACGTGGTGCTATCTACCCGATTTACTAGTCGGGAGCTCCCAACAATGATAGCCTGACATTTGGACGCGTTTACAGCCACGCCAAACCTATCTGCCCAGCTCTTAACACTATCCAGATCCCGGTTAAACTTGTGGATTATACTTGGTAAATTATCAAAGCTGGTTTTTCGATATAGCTGTAAGTCGTCAGCATACAGATGATACGCACACTGAAGTTCAGGTGTGAGAAGGTTAATAAAAAGAGAAAATAGAAGAGGGGAAAGAATGCCGCCTTGTGGGACGCCGGTTTCAAGCGTTTTCCACCCTGACGAAGCTTCATCAGTGCGAACACTCTGCTGGCGTCCCTGAAGATAGGAGGAAAACCATTTTTCCGCTTGCGGAGAGTCCATGAGATGAGAAAGGATACATAACAGGATGTCGTGACTGACGGTATTAAAGGCATTGGAAAAATCGACGAGGACGAGAACGGTAAGTTTGGCATTCTCCATACCCGCCCTAATATCGCCAGTCACTTTTAGGAGGGCAGAAACTGTGCTGTGGCCCGGTCTAAAACCCGATTGAAACGGGCTAATTAAGCTGTTAGTATGGATGTAATGACTAAACTGGTTATGGACACAGGCCTCTAGCACTTTGGATAGGAAAGGAAGAATGGAAATAGGACGGAAGTGGTTGGGAAGCAAAGGATTAGACACCTTGGGGAGAGGACGCACATATGCTTTCCTCCATATGTCGGGAAAGACACCAGATGCCAATGAGTAATTAATTATGTGAGATATAGGGGAAAGAAGGTGATCGATGATAGTAGTGATCATGAAGCGGGTGATATTGTCATACCCCACAGCTTTGGATTTAATGGATAGGATAATCTTTTTGATCTCTCCAACATTGACGGTAGAAAAGTGGAAAGGTATTATATCAGGACGCGTTAGACCAGATAGATAAGACAGAGTAGAGTTCTTAGTTTCATGATCCAAAGAAGATATTGTTGTGAAATGATAATTTAGATCATCTAAACTAACTGAGCTAGGTGGGTCTAAATGCCGCGGTTTGCCGATACCAAGAGTTCCTAAGAATTTCCAGATATCGGCAGAGGAAGACGAAGTGATATTACTGAGAATATGGCGGCGTTTAGCGTCACGTACCATCTGATTGCATCTGTTCCTAACCTTCCTATAAGCACTGCCATTGCTATCAGAACGGTTCTTCTTAAACTTCCGAAATGCTCGATCTCTGAGGCGAAAAGCCATTTGTATACCCTCGGTCATCCAAGGTGCAGCTGGACGTTTCAATTTAACTGGCTTGACCGGGGCATATTTGTCATATAATTTGACAATGACACCATTAAAGATGGTGACCTTATCGTCGATCGATGTAGCCTCCATCAGAGGTGCCCAATCGATTTCTGCCGCGTCCTTGTTCAATTTGTTAACATCCACGCGCGCAAAGCAACGCATGCACAAAACCCTGGGTTTTGGTTTGGGAGGTTTAAGGGTGTAGGCGAGGAAGATGAGGTCATGATGTGAAAACCCAGGCGCAGCATGTTGTCCGTGGGAGGAGACAAGGGAAGGGTTGGAAGTGAGAATCAGATCGAGCCAAGAGTCGTCAGCAGTGGTACTATAATGCGTAGCTTGCAGAGGTAGCACATGTAGGCTAGCCGATTCAAGGATGTGCAGGAGCTTTCTGGACCGAGGGGAATTTTTGGATAGGAGATTAGTGTTGAAGTCACCCATAATGATATAATGTGCATACTCTGAACCCAAAGATTCAAGAACTGACTCGAATTCAGTGAAGTAATCAGTTGAGGGAGGACAATAGACTACACCTAATACAGATTTGACTCCTCTAATGGACACTTCCAGAAAAAGAAATTCTGCCGAGGCAGTGTAGTTTGAGGGAGATGAAGCTAAGACTTTATATTGAAAATCGCTACGCAAGTAAATGGCTACTCCACCTCCTCCCTTTCCAACACGGTCATTCCGTATGAGAATGAAGCCAGGCAAGGGATAGGAGGTTGATGGTAAGTTTGGTTTGAGCCAGCTCTCGGAAATCAGGATGGCGTGAACCTTATTAGTGGAAAACGTATCGAACAATTCAGTATGATGGCTGGGGCTGGCTACTTTGCGCGTTTATGTGACACACTTTGAAGAGCCGATTAT
Organism: Clostera curtula; assembly: GCA_905475355.2. NCBI lineage: Eukaryota > Metazoa > Arthropoda > Insecta > Lepidoptera > Notodontidae > Clostera > Clostera curtula. The sequence continues at coordinate 3,018,569 of FR997821.1, forward strand.
TCTGGTCACTAAATGATTGTTCCAGTAGTTCGCAGAGGGTACCAGATAGTGAGCAGAAACTTTCGACACCAGATGAAACAATAGAGTCGTTAGCGGAACGGAAGGAATTATTAGCAGATACTGAAGACATGTATACTTATACTATAATAAATATATATATGTCGTGGATTGATGAAGTTATGGCGCGAGAGACAGTGCCATCTAAGGATTATTTTAGTGAACCAATAAATTATTACCGGAAACGCAAGTGGCGCGGCGCTGCGCCGTTCCGCTTGGACGCGATCGTCGGCAGAGCGAGTATAAAAGGGGCCGTGGCTCAGTGGTCTCAGGACGCATTTCCATCGAGCGCGCCGCGGAGAACGGACCTCTGTCTTTCGACAGTCAGTGCTGCCCAGTTATTGGACGTGGAACGTTGTCTCAACTAGTACAGTCTTAATTGTGGTGGACAGTTTACGTCGGACAGTCTTGCATTACGCTCAGTGTCGACGCACGTGTTTGTTTCCATAATGTAGGAAGTCGTTAGTAAAAGAAAATAAAGTTACTTTGATTTAAATTATCTTTCGTTCAAGTACCCAAGTCAGTGCCCACATCCATCTTAAACTAAGTCAGATCATGATGAAGACTGGATGCTTCACATCTCGGCCACCCATCCATGATCCAGTGAGGGTATCTGCGACATCAGAAGTGGGATGTAACTCGGTCAGCCCACGTGGAGAAAACAGTGAAACTAACGTGAAACAGTGTAGTGATAATGTGTGTGCGAAATGACCGATAATGGCGATTCATTGTCACTATAAAGGAAACATTAAGCTACATGAAGATTGTTCTAAACTGAAGATCAGAAGCGGCAGTCATAGTGCGGCGATTAACCAAGTGGGAATCACTTGCTTTCATTGTGATGGACAAGGACAATCGTCGTCTAACTGCCCTGAGCGGAGCAGCAGGAAGGCGAGCAACAGTACTGCGGTCAGCCAGGTCAAAGAATAGTGAGTGGATCTGTAGTAAGCGCACCAGCTGGAATTTTACGTCACCCCAGTGAGCAGTTTCCATTTTATTACTCGGGTAAATTGTATGGTATACGACTTTACGATAGTGTGACTTTGACCGGTATAAGATAAACTTCTATCATGTCAACTTCATAAATTTTGGACACTGTTGAAGTTGATAAAATTGTTACATTTGCGATTTTGTCCCTCTAGTATGAAGGTTCAAAAGCCCAGATGTAAGGTGGGTTAAGAATGAAAGTCTGGAGAACCTTGAAATAACCAATTTATTGCCTTCTTAAAAAACTCGCCCTATCACAACATGCATTTAGGAATGTTTAAAATTACTATTAAAGTTCTCATATTATGAGAACTTAAATAAAATTTAACAGATACCCTACTGGTTAAACCAGCCAGCCTAAACTTCAGTCGGTAGAACTATGGGGTGAGGGTTGGGATAGGATTTCCCCCCCACAGGCACTTCATCACAAAAAGAGCAGGAAAATATTCCGCTACCCTCAAATAGTTTAGAAGCATTTCTGTCGAAATTAACTACCCCGATCCAATGCACCACCACATACTTTGACGGTATTGGTTCCGTTTGATCCGGATGACCCGAATTCTGACATAATGGGAGGGTGTCGCTAGTCGGACACCATAATTAGTAGCAAAATTTGATAGGTGTCGATTTAATCAGATTTAGATTTCAGAACCAGATTTCAAGCGATCGAAGTTTCAGTCGGCAACGGTGAAATGTCACAACTGCGGTGAAATAAGTCACCGAGCGTCCGATTGCCGTTCCAAAGGGGAGATGAAAGGCAAGGCAGCCAGTGCTGCCACTTCAGCGTCAAGCTCTGCGGGACCGCGACCGCGGTCGGATATAGTCTGTTTCAGATGCAGCAACGCCGGACTGTTGGCTACGAACTGTCCACGTGGCAACAGCAGAGGAGCTGGCGCGGCAGGAGGCGCAGGCAGTTCCAGAGCAACGCCTGCAGCGGCGACGAGTAACGAGAGGCGTGTGGAGCTTGCTATGTCAGCAATCAGCGGTACGCTGATGAACACTTGTGAGTCGTATCCATTTTATTATGATTCTGCTGCCGAATGCTCTCTCATCAAAGATTGTTGCGTCAAAGCTTAGTGGAAAGTGGTTAAAAAGCATTGTCAGGTTGACAGGTGTCGGTCATAGTAGTGTGAAAAGTAACCTACAAGTTATATGATTAGTGATTTACGATTAGAGAGCAAAGCGACACAGAATATTGAGTAAAATGCAAATTATGATAAAAATCGATTTGATCAAAGAGAAAGCGCTTTACTCTAAGCGAACGTAAAATGTCCCCATTATCGTGTCAGAAAGATCCCGATCACCAAGTTCCTCGAGAATTAGATGTCATAGTTGATGACAGTGGTAGCGACACCACATGTGATTAAGAATGGCTTGTATACTCATACTCGAAGTTTTGGACTGCACCTCATGACTGACATGGTGGCGATGGGTCTTGACTGCACCTCATAAGTGAAATGTGGCGAGAGCCTCGACTGCACCTCATTTAGCATGAGGATGAGTCTGTAAGAAATCGTTGGTGCGATTTCGGTCTGTGTTGGTGCACAGAGATCTTTTGTGCTGGTGCACAGTGATGGTGTTAAAAATTCATGAGTTGAGTATACATTGCTTAAGGCTTAATTATTGCTTAAAAAAAAAAAGGAATGCTTAGAATTACCTTGTTGGTCGGATCTTTTCCATTCAATAATATTGTGCAGAGAGCACTGTGTATGTAAACTTAATAATTTAAAAGTCATGAAAATTGATTATTGTCCCTTGATTTAGGAGAAATCAAGTACCAGTGAGAAACTGTTACCTTTGGCACCTTTGGATAACCGAGCTTGTTTACTCTGCGAGTATATTTTGTCCACAGGTACTACACCCGAGGACGGGTGCTAGTCAGGGATGGCCGTGTCGTGGATTGATGAAGTTATGGCGCGAGTGAACCAATAAATTGTTACCGGAAACGCAAGTGGCGCGGCGCTGCGCCGTTCCGCTTGGACGCGATCGTCGGCAGAGCGAGTATAAAAGGGGCCGCTTAGTGGTCTCTGGACGCATTTCCATCGAGCGCGCCGCGGAGCACGGACCTCTGTCTTTCGACAGTCAGTGCTGCCCGGTTATTGGACGTGGAACGTTGTCTCAACTGGTACAGTCTTTATTGTGGTGGACAGTTTACGTCAGACAGTCTTGCATTACGCTCGGTGTCGACGCACGTGTTTGTTTCCATAATGTAGGAAGTCGTTAGTAAAAGAAAATAAAGTTACTTTGATTTAAATTATCTTTCGTTCAAGTACCCAAGTCAGTGCCCACATCCATCTTAAACTAAGTCAGATCATGATGAAGACTGGATGCTTCACATCTCGGCCACCCATCCATGATCCAGTGAGGGTATCTGCGACATCAGAAGTGGGATGTAACTCGGTCAGCCCACGTGGAGAAAACAGTGAAACTAACGTGAAACAGTGTAGTGATAATGTGTGTGCGAAATGACCGATAATGGCGATTCATTGTCACTATAAAGGAAACATTAAGCTACATGAAGATTGTTCTAAACTGAAGATCAGAAGCGGCAGTCATAGTGCGGCGATTAACCAAGTGGGAATCACTTGCTTTCATTGTGATGGACAAGGACAATCGTCGTCTAACTGCCCTGAGCGGAGCAGCAGGAAGGCGAGCAACAGTACTGCGGTCAGCCAGGTCAAAGAATAGTGAGTGGATCTGTAGTAAGCGCACCAGCTGGAATTTTACGTCACCCCAGTGAGCAGTGTCCATTTTATTACTCGGGTAAATTGTATGGTATACGACTTTACGATAGTGTGACTTTGACCGGTATAAGATAAACTTCTATCATGTCAACTTCATAAATTTTGGACACTGTTGAAGTTGATAAAATTGTTACATTTGCGATTTTGTCCCTCTAGTATGAAGGTTCAAAAGCCCAGATGTAAGGTGGGTTAAGAATGAAAGTCTGGAGAACCTTGAAATAACCAATTTATTGCCTTCTTAAAAAACTCGCCCTATCACAACATGCATTTAGGAATGTTTAAAATTACTATTAAAGTTCTCATATTATGAGAACTTAAATAAAATTTAACAGATACCCTACTGGTTAAACCAGCCAGCCTAAACTTCAGTCGGTAGAACTATGGGGTGAGGGTTGGGATAGGATTTCCCCCCCACAGGCACTTCATCACAAAAAGAGCAGGAAAATATTCCGCTACCCTCAAATAGTTTAGAAGCATTTCTGTCGAAATTAACTACCCCGATCCAATGCACCACCACATACTTTGACGGTATTGGTTCCGTTTGATCCGGATGACCCGAATTCTGACATAATGGGAGGGTGTCGCTAGTCGGACACCATAATTAGTAGCAAAATTTGATAGGTGTCGATTTAATCAGATTTAGATTTCAGAACCAGATTTCAAGCGATCGAAGTTTCAGTCGGCAACGGTGAAATGTCACAACTGCGGTGAAATAAGTCACCGAGCGTCCGATTGCCGTTCCAAAGGGGAGATGAAAGGCAAGGCAGCCAGTGCTGCCACTTCAGCGTCAAGCTCTGCGGGACCGCGACCGCGGTCGGATATAGTCTGTTTCAGATGCAGCAACGCCGGACTGTTGGCTACGAACTGTCCACGTGGCAACAGCAGAGGAGCTGGCGCGGCAGGAGGCGCAGGCAGTTCCAGAGCAACGCCTGCAGCGGCGACGAGTAACGAGAGGCGTGTGGAGCTTGCTATGTCAGCAATCAGCGGTACGCTGATGAACACTTGTGAGTCGTATCCATTTTATTATGATTCTGCTGCCGAATGCTCTCTCATCAAAGATTGTTGCGTCAAAGCTTAGTGGAAAGTGGTTAAAAAGCATTGTCAGGTTGACAGGTGTCGGTCATAGTAGTGTGAAAAGTAACCTACAAGTTATATGATTAGTGATTTACGATTAGAGAGCAAAGCGACACAGAATATTGAGTAAAATGCAAATTATGATAAAAATCGATTTGATCAAAGAGAAAGCGCTTTACTCTAAGCGAACGTAAAATGTCCCCATTATCGTGTCAGAAAGATCCCGATCACCAAGTTCCTCGAGAATTAGATGTCATAGTTGATGACAGTGGTAGCGACACCACATGTGATTAAGAATGGCTTGTATACTCATACTCGAAGTTTTGGACTGCACCTCATGACTGACATGGTGGCGATGGGTCTTGACTGCACCTCATAAGTGAAATGTGGCGAGAGCCTCGACTGCACCTCATTTAGCATGAGGATGAGTCTGTAAGAAATCGTTGGTGCGATTTCGGTCTGTGTTGGTGCACAGAGATCTTTTGTGCTGGTGCACAGTGATGGTGTTAAAAATTCATGAGTTGAGTATACATTGCTTAAGGCTTAATTATTGCTTAAAAAAAAAAAGGAATGCTTAGAATTACCTTGTTGGTCGGATCTTTTCCATTCAATAATATTGTGCAGAGAGCACTGTGTATGTAAACTTAATAATTTAAAAGTCATGAAAATTGATTATTGTCCCTTGATTTAGGAGAAATCAAGTACCAGTGAGAAACTGTTACCTTTGGCACCTTTGGATAACCGAGCTTGTTTACTCTGCGAGTATATTTTGTCCACAGGTACTACACCCGAGGACGGGTGCTAGTCAGGGATGGCCGTGTCGTGGATTGATGAAGTTATGGCGCGAGTGAACCAATAAATTGTTACCGGAAACGCAAGTGGCGCGGCGCTGCGCCGTTCCACTTGGACGCGATCGTCGGCAGAGCGAGTATAAAAGGGGCCGCTCAGTGGTCTCTGGACGCATTTCCATCGAGCGCGCCGCGGAGCACGGACCTCTGTCTTTCGACAGTCAGTGCTGCCCGGTTATTGGACGTGGAACGTTGTCTCAACTGGTACAGTCTTTATTGTGGTGGACAGTTTACGTCAGACAGTCTTGCATTACGCTCGGTGTCGACGCACGTGTTTGTTTCCATAATGTAGGAAGTCGTTAGTAAAAGAAAATAAAGTTACTTTGATTTAAATTATCTTTCGTTCAAGTACCCAAGTCAGTGCCCACATCCATCTTAAACTAAGTCAGATCATGATGAAGACTGGATGCTTCACATCTCGGCCACCCATCCATGATCCAGTGAGGGTATCTGCGACATATATATGTCGTGGATTGATGAAGTTATGGCGCGAGAGACAGCGCCATCTAAGGATTATTTTAGTGAACCAGTAAATTGTTACCGGAAACGCAAGCGGCGCAGTACCTTCCGCTTGGACACGATCGTCGATAGAGCGGATGTAGCGAGACGGCGGCTAGATGGCGCTAGTAAAACGTGAACCGGATGCACCATTGACAGCGATAGTCTTTATAAGGAGCTGCGCTGTTGAATCGAGACGCATTTCCATCGAGCGCGCCGCGGAGCACGGACCTCTGTCTTTCGACAGTCGGTGCTGCCCGGTTATTGGACGTGGAACGTTGTCTCAACTAGTACAGTCTTTATTGTGGTGGACAGTTTGCGTCGGAAGGTCTTGCGTTACGCTCGGTGTCGACGCACGTGTTTGTTTCCATAATGTAGGAAGTCGTTAGTAAAAGAAAAATAAAGTTACTTTGATTTAAATTATCTTTCGTTCAAGTACCCAAGTCAGTGCCCACATGCATCTTAAACTATGTCAGATTATGATTAAGACCGGATGCTTCACATCTCGGCCACCCATCCATGATTCCAGTGAGGGTATCTGCGACATCAGAAGTGGGATATAACTCAGTCAGCTCACGTGGAGAAAACAGTGAATCTAACGAGAAACAGTTTAGTGATAATGTGTGTGCTTCTGTACGCGATGGAAATAACTGATAATGGCGATTCATTGTCACTATGAAGGAGACATTAAGCTACTTGAAGATTGTTCTAAACTGAAGATCACAAGCGGCAGTTAAAGTGCGGCGATTAACCAAGTGGGAATCACTTGCTTTCATTGTGATGGACAAGGACAATACGCGTCTAACTGCCCTGAGCGGAGCAGCAGAAAGGCGAGCAACAGAACTGCGGTCAGCCAGGTCAAAGAATAGTGAGTGGATCTGTAGTAAGCGCACCAGCTGGAATTTTACGTCACCCCGGTGAGCAGTTTCCATTTTATTACTCGGGTAAATTGTATGGTATACGACTTTACGATAGTGTGACTTTGACCGGTGTAAGAAAATATTATTTGAAATTCTTTTACATGTTTACCTGTTAATTACTTGCGATACGAAGTTTAGATTGCTGTGCTTGTTTAGCTTGACAGTTCATCGGTCTAGCGTCATATTTTCGCCAGTTTATAGCAAAGTTTTCCAAGATTATGACACCATTATATGCCTTGATTTGCATCGGTAAGGTAGCCTAAACATGAGGCGATAGGACAGCAGATCCAGATTTCAAGCGATCAAGTTTTCGGTCGGCAACTGTGGAATGTCACAACTGCGGTGGAATGGGTCACCGAGCATCAGATTGGCGGTGAAAGGCAAGGCAGCTAGTGCTGCCACTTCAGCGTCAAGCTCTGCGGGACCGCGGCCGCGGTCGGACTTAATCTGTTTCAGATGCGGCAACGCCGGACTGTTGGCTACGAACTGTCCACGTGGCAACAGCAGAGGAGCTGGCGCGGCAGGAGGCGCAGGCAGTTCCGGTGCAACGCCTGCAGCGGCGGCGAGTAACGAGAGGCGTGTGCGTGTGGAGTTTGCTATTTCAGCAATCAGCGTTACGCCGATGAACACTTGTGAGTCGTATCCATTTCATTATGATTCTGGTGCCGAATGCTCTCTCATCAACAGATTGTGTTGCGTCAAAGCTTAGTGGAAAGTGATTAAAAAGCATTGTCAGTTTGACAGGTATAGTTGTGTGAAAAGTAACCTACAAATTTGGTGATTAGTGATTTACGATTAGAGAGCAAAGCGACACAGAATATTGAGTAAAATGCAAATTATGATAAAACTCTAAGCGAACGTAAAAATGTCCCCATGATCGTGTCAGAAAGACCCCGATCACCAAGTTCCTCGAGAATGAGATGTCATAGTTGATGACAGTGGTAGCGACACCACATTTGATCAAGAATGGCTTGTATACTCATACTCGAAGTTTTAGACTGCACCACATGAGGAACATGTGGCGATGGGTCTGCAAGGAATCGTTGGTGCGATTCCTGTCTGTGTTGGTGCACAGAGCTCTTCAATGAGATTTTAGACTGCACCTCATGACTGACATGGTGGCGATGGGTCTTGACTGCACCTCATAAGTGAAATGTGGCGAGAGTCTTGACTGCACCTCATGTAGCATGAGGCGATGAGTCTGCAAGGAAACTCTTCAATGAGATTTTGGACTGCACATGACTGACATGGTGGCGATGGGTCTTGACTGCACCTCATAAGTGAAATGTGGCGAGAGTCTTGACTGCACCTCATGTAGCATGTGGCGGTGAATCTGCAAGGAATCGTTGGTGCGATTTCGGTCTGTGTTGGTTCACAGTGATGGTGAAAAAATCATGAGTTGAGTATACATTGCTTAAGAATTGTTTTAAAAAAAAAAAAGAATTCTTAGAATTACCTTGTTGGTCGGATCTTTTCCATTAGATGATATTGTGCAGAGAGCACTGTGTATGTAAACTTAATAATTTAAAGTCCTGAAAAGTGATTATTGTCCCTTGATTTAGGAGAAATCAAGTACCAGTGAGAAACTGTTACCTTTGGCACCTTTGGATAACCGAGCTTGTTTACTCTGCGAGTATATTTTGTCCACAGGTACTACACCCGAGGACGGGTGCTAGTCAGGGATGGCCGTGTCGTGGATTGATGAAGTTATGGCGCGAGAGACAGCGCCATCTAAGGATTATTTTAGTGAACCAATAAATTGTTACCGGAAACGCAAGCGGCGCAGTACCTTCCGCTTGGACACGATCGTCGATAGAGCGGATGTAGCGAGACGGCGGCTAGATGGCGCTAGTAAAACGTGAACCGGATGCGCCATTGACAGCGATAGTCTTTATAAGGAGCTGCGCTGTTGAATCGAGACGCATTTCCATCGAGCGCGCCGCGGAGCACGGACCTCTGTCTTTCGACAGTCAGTGCTGCCCGGTTATTGGACGTGGAACGTTGTCTCAACTAGTACAGTCTTTATTGTGGTGGACAGTTTGCGTCGGAAGGTCTTGCATTACGCTCGGTGTCGACGCACGTGTTTGTTTCCATAATGTAGGAAGTCGTTAGTAAAAGAAAAATAAAGTTACTTTGATTTAAATTATCTTTCGTGCAAGTACCCAAGTCAGTGCCCACATGCATCTTAAACTATGTCAGATTATGATTAAGACCGGATGCTTCACATCTCGGCCACCCATCCATGATTCCAGTGAGGGTATCTGCGACATATATATAAATATACACTATACTTCCGGTCGGCTGTCAACTAGAAAGCGTTTCGTGTGTAGTGCAGTGAAAAAATTAAAATACATGTGATAAAACCAATATTCCTTCTTAAAAACATATGATACATACTATTCTGAGTTCACGGCAAGTGATTTGCAAAAAATAAACAGAAATAAGTGGTGTATTAATCTTAAAAATTCGTAAAACATACGGTTAAATTTATAATACATAACTATAAATAGAGACAGTCAATAAAACTACCAACCGAATAAACTCGTAAACCGTGGGTAAAATCAAAACTTATGTGACAAGTGACAAACAATTAATTGTTACCAGAGTAAAAAAAGTAATATAGTGATACCAGCTTAAAATAACTCTACCAAATAGTAGAAATTAAAATCATGGAGAGACATTTGGAAACATTAATTGAAAAAATGAATGAGCAGATGAATCATCAATTGAATGAACTGAAACAAGAGTTCCAAAAACAAATAACTGTTCTAACTGGGAATTTTTTAAAAAGTATGGCTGATACGATGGATCAAAAATTAAAACCTATTATGCAAAAGAATTTAGAATTAGAGAAAGAAGTAAATACAATGAAGAACAAAGTATATAACTTAGAAAAAGAAATAAGAAAAAACAACATATTATTGCACGGAGTTAAGGAAAATGAAAACAACTACACCGAACTGATGGATCTGGTTTTGGGAACTTTAAATAACAAAGACATTGGGCTAGGCTACTTTGACAAATGGGAAATAAGCGAAGTCCGAAGACTGGGGAATAGAGAAGACAAAAAGAAAAGGCCTATTCTTATAAAATTTACATTAACATGGCGAAAAATCGAAATTCTTAGAAACAATAAAAACTTCCCTGAGGGTATCTATGCTACTGAAGATTTCCCTAAGGATATATTGGAAATTAGAAAAGAATTAAAATTAAAACAACAAGAAGAGTTTAAAAAAGGGAATTTGGCCATCATCCGATATGACAAGCTTATAGTCAAAAGAAAACTCAATCAAAACATAGGGAATGAGAAAAGGAAACGATCACCTTCGAAAACTCCAACACATACGGGCAGAAATATCCCACCCACAACAAAAGCTCCAAATAAAATACATAGAACCAATGCTTTTGATTATATGAACCGCCCTAAAACCAACTCATCTGGTCCAAGCAAAGAATGACAAACAACACACATCAGTCACACACCCCGGAAGTCAAACGACTTACCAGTAACAAAAAATAAAAACCACAAATATCTTTCCCCAATCCGGACTGCGGTCACCGTGGGGAAGTACGACCGCCCCCCTCCAGTGAACAAAACCACACAAAATATATCTGATATTGAAGTGAAATCTAACCAACACAACCAAAAGAGGAACATCAACATTGCAACTTTAAATGTTCTTACCCTTAGAACTGACGAAAAACTTCTAGAACTGTATACTGCCTTAGAAACAATAAAATGGGACATCTTAGGCCTTAGCGAAGTTAGAAGACTAGGAACTGCAATAAACGAGTATGAAGAATACATTCTATTTTACATAGGAGAAACAAAGCGACAGTATGGAGTTGGATTTATAATAAAGAAGGAACTGAAAAAAAATATCGTGGGTTTCACAGGTGTGTCCGAAAGAATTGCTATACTGAAATTGAACCTACCCGGCTACAAGCACAACTGGACCATAGTCCAGATCTATGCACCAACTGAGATGGCAGATGTTGCTGCTAAAGATAAATTTTATGAGGATCTGGCAAAGGTACTTGAGGATACGGGTAAGAATATTATAGTCATGGGAGACTTTAATGGAAAAATTGGTAAACAAAGAAAAGGTGAAGAACTAACCATCGGAAAATATGGTATAGGATTAAGAAGCCCCAATGGACAAAGACTAATAAATTTAGCTCAGGAGAACAATTTAGCGCTTATGAATAGCTTTTTTAAGAAAAAGGAATCAAACAAGTGGACCTGGCAATCGCCCGATGGTACTTACCTCAACGAAATAGACCACATAGTTAGTAATCAACCAAAGTCATTCATAGATGTAAACGTAATTAAGCAATTTAATTTTCATACTAACCACAGAATGGTCAGGGCAACTCTGAAATTAAAAGAGCCAAACAAAACAAGAAAGAATTTCAACCATACTACTCACATCAACTCATACACAAATCATTCAAAAATACAATTTAACGATAAGAGCATACAACAAGAAATGTATGACACAGAAATTAAGAACATGTTTAAGACAGAAAGGCCAAAACTATCAAAGAAAAATGTAATAAGCTTACAGACTAAATCCCTAATGGGGGAAAGAAAACAGCTTTTGAAACATAAAAAAGATAAATCTACTCTAAAACTGATAACATTACTGAGTAAAGAAATAAGTAAGAATATAAAAAAAGACAAAGCAATAAGGAAGCTCGAATGTATCAACCACCACATAGCAAAAACAGGCGGTATTAAAAAAGCTATGAAAGAACTTCAGGAATCTAAATCCTGGGTACCCAAAATGTTGGACAAGAATAAAAACCAAGTCACATCACGAAAATCCATACTTGAGATTGCAACCAACTACTACAGCGATTTATATTCAAGACGCAGCACAATAAGTATCAGTAATGAAGACTTAGAGGATAATGATACTGAGGAGATTCCACCCATTCTAAAATGCGAAGTAGAACATGCAATCAGAACACAGAAAAATGATAAAGCTCCTGGCCCTGATAATGTAACAAATGAAGTATTAAAACAAACACTACCTGACAACTTGACACGTCTAACAGAGCTTTTTAATAAGATCTTAACCTCGGAATACATACCTATACAGTGGACCATGAGCAACATCATCCTTATCCACAAAAAAGGAGACAGAAACGATCTAAATAACTACCGTCCAATTAGTTTAATGTCTTTTTTTTTTTTTTTTTTTTTTTTTTTTTTTTTATGTAAGAGCAGGCAGATGACTGCATTCCGCCTGATGTTAAGTGGAAATGCCGTCCAGAAGTGGGGATACCTAGTGCTAGACTGTAAGTATAGCATTAGCCATCCCCACCCTGCCGGCCCGCAAGATGCCTCTTCACGCTTCGTTTGAAAGACCCCATATTGTAGGTAGGTGGAAATACGTGCGCAGGGAGGGAGTTCCATGCTTTTAGGGTGCGACAAAGGAACGAGTTGCTAAATTTCACTGTCACAATTTCATTGTCTGTCATATATAAGGTATTTGCTAAAATTATACTCAACCGCATTACAAAAAAACTAGACGAACAACAACCAAGAGAACAAGCGGGGTTTAGAGCGGGGTTCTCCACAATTGACCACATACACACTTTGAAACAGATCATTAAAAAATGCGAAGAGTATGGCTACCCATTGTATTTTGCATTTATTGACTACAACAAAGCTTTTGATTCTTTAGATCATAACTACATCTGGCAAGCCCTCAAAAACCAGGGCATTGAAAAAAAATACATAAAATTGATTCAAAATGTTTACAAAAATAGCTCAGCCCAAATCAAAATGGAGACTTTAGGAAAAGCTTTTCCAGTCCAAAGAGGAGTACGTCAAGGTGACCCCTTATCCCCTAAAATCTTCACGAGTGTTTTGGAAGAAGTATTCAGAAATCTATACTGGGAAGAATGGGGCATAAATATTGATGGAATAAAAATAAATAACATGAGGTTTGCTGACGACATTGTATTAATAACAGACAATTCAGATAGCCTACAACTTATGATTCAGCAACTTGCCAATAAAAGCAGAGAAGTGGGCCTAACAATGAATAAAACAAAAACAAAAATTATGACAAATAGATGTAGAACTGAGATAATTGTTGAAGGCGAACCAATAGAGTATGTACAGAACTATATATACCTTGGACAACTAATTGCATTTAATGACCAAATGGCACAAGAAGTCGAAAGAAGGGTCACAAGCTCCTGGAGGAGATATTGGTTGTTGAAGGACATAATGAAAAATAAGCAATACAGCATGGCAGTAAAAAGGAAAATCTACAACACTTGTATCCTACCTATACTAACATATGGATGCCAATCATGGGCAACCACAAAAAAGACAGTTGAAAAGCTACGGACATGCCAAAGACGCATGGAAAGAAGTATATTGGGTTATAGACTAATAGATAAAAAAAGAGCCAAGGACCTAAGGCAAATAACAAAATGGGAGGATGTCGAAACTAAAATAAAGAAGTTAAAATGGAAATGGACAGGACACATGATCAGAGACAACAAAAAATGGACAAGCAAAGTAACAAATTGGACACCACGGTTCAATACCAAAAGGAAAAGGGGCAGACCACACAAAAGGTGGTCAGATGATCTTAAAGCAACTGCTGGACCCCTATGGATGAGAGAAGCAAGAGACCGACAAAATTGGAAATCACTGGAGGAGGCCTTTGTGTCAAAAGAACACGCTGAGCAGGAGACTGATGTGAATTAACTTTTATGGCTTATATGTTTGCAATTAAGTAGTATTTTTTGTAATTTTGCAATTATTTTCTTTATATATGTATATCTTGCTTGGCAAATAAAGGCTTTGAAATTGAAATTGAAAATATATGTCGTGGATTGACGAAGTTATGGCGCGAGAGATAGCGCTATCTAAGGATTATTTTAATGAAATAATAAATCGTCACCGGAAACGCAAGCGGCGCAGTACCTTCCACTTGGACACGATCGTCGATAGAGCGGATGTAGCGAGACGGCGGCTAGATGGCGCTAGTAGAACGTGAACCGGATGCACCATTGACAGCGATAGTCTTTATAAGGAGCTGCGCTGTTGAATCGAGACTCATTAATATCTGAGACGTCTCGGGGTACGGACCACTGCCTCAGACAATCAGTACTGTCTTTATTGTGGTGCGCTGTCTACGTCGGACAGTCTTGCATTACGCTCGGTGTCGACGCACGTGTTTGTTTCCATAATGTAGGAAGTCGTTAGTAAAAGAAAAATAAAGTTACTTTGATTTAAATTATCTTTCGTTCAAGTACCCAAGTCAGTGCCCACATGCATCTTAAACTATGTCAGATCATGGTGAAAACCAGATGCTTCACATCTCGGCCACCCATCCATGGTCCAGTGAGGGTATCTGCGACATCAGAAGTGGTATGTAACTCAGTTAGCCCACGTGGAGGAAACAGTGAATCTAACGAGATACAGTGTAGTGATAATGTGTGTGCGAAATGACCGATAATGGCGATTCATTGTCACTATAAAGGAGACTTTAAGCTACATGAAGATTGTTCTAAACTGAAGATCACAAGCGGCAGTCATAGTGCGGCGATTAACCAAGTGGGGATCGCTTGCTTTCATTGTGATGGACAAGGACACTGCGCGTCTAACTGCCCTGAGCGGAGCAGCAGGAAGGCGAGCAACAGTACTGCGGTCAGCCAGGTCAAAGAATAGTGAGTGGATCTGCAGTAAGCGCACCAGCTGGCATTTCACGTCACCCCGCTGGATTGCTAGACGGACTCCGTTACAGCACGGTCAGCTCCGCAGGAGGCAGGGGCTGGGCTCGAGGAACGGGTCTCGCGTCCAGGCTCCAAAGACGCCTCTGGATCCGGCGAGACGAATCTCTCGAGCGGCCGCACCTGAAATCGGCCGCAAGGGGGATTCTATTACAAAGGGAATCTATCATGCCTTCCAACAGAAGGAGGAGGGCCTAAACGGGAAGTCCAAAGGTCAAAACTTTAGCCAGTCCACGTGGCCGTCCGCCAACACAACACAATGAGCCACGCGGTCCATTTGCATAACCCGGCGTGGCGAGACAATAAGAAATACAAAGGATTAGTTATAATGCGTGTAAAACTCACTGTTAAAACAATGGTGGTTAAAACAGACGCTTCTCTCTGCTCTGACCGGCCGGCGATGCGTCCGCCTATTTCACTGGCGAATCCTTCGTTACACGGTGTCCTGTAACACATCAAATGTTCACAGCCCAATCCAAATAACTTGGAAGGACCCGGAGATCTCTGATTTCAGAGAGATTCCCCTTTGCCACTCACCTGTCTCGCGACGCAGTTACGTCCGTCGCCACAGCAGGTTTATCCTGTCATGGCTCCATTGCCAAAGCAGGTGGAACACCTATAAAATCTCTCCAGTATCGGATTTCAGAACCAGATTTCAAGCAATCGAAGTTTCAGTCGGCAACGGTGAAATGTCACAACTGCGGTGAAATAAGTCACCGAGCGTCCGATTGCCGTTTCAAAAGGGAGGTGAAAGGCAAGGCAGCCAGTGCTGCCACTTCAGCGTCAAGCTCTGCGGGACCGCGACCGCGGTCGGATATAGTCTGTTTCAGATGCGGCAACGCCGGACTGTTGGCTACGAACTGTCCACGTGGCAATAGCAGAGGAGCTGGCGCGGCAGGAGGCGCAGGCAGTTCCGGAGCAACGCCTGCAGCGGCGACGAGTAACGAGAGGCGTGTGGAGCTTGCTATGTCAGCAATCAGCGGTACGCTGATGAACCCTTGTGAGTCGTATCCATTTTATTATGATTCTGCTGCCGAATGCTCTCTCATCAAAGATTGTTGCGTCAAAGCTTAGTGGAAAGTGGTTAAAAAGCATTGTCAGGTTGACAGGTTTCGGTCATAGTAGTGTGAAAAGTAACCTACAAGTTATATGATTAGTGATTTACGATTAGAGAGCAAAGCGACACAGAATATTGAGTAAAATGCAAATTGTGATAAAAATCGATTTGATCAAAGAGAAAGCGCTTTTGCTCTAAGCGAACGTAAAAATCCCATGATCGTGTCAGAAAGACCCCGATCACCAAGTTCCTCGAAATTAGATGTCATAGTTGATGACAGTGGTAGCGACACCACATTTGATTAAGAATGGCTTGTATACTCATACTCGAAGTTTTGGACTGCACCACGTGAGCAACATGTGGCGATGGGTCTACAAGGAATCGTTGGTGCGATTCCTGTCTGTGTTGGTGCACAGAGCTCTTCAATGAGATTTTAGACTGCACCTCATGACTGACATGGTGGCGATGGGTCTTGACTGCACCTCATAAGTGAAATGTGGCGAGAGTCTTGACTGCACCTCATGTAGCATGAGGCGATGAGTCTGCAAGGAAACTCTTCAATGAGATTTTGGACTGCACATGACTGACATGGTGGCGATGGGTCTTGACTGCACCTCATAAGTGAAATGTGGCGAGAGTCTTGACTGCACCTCATGTAGCATGTGGCGATGAATCTGCAAGGAATCGTTGGTGCGATTTCGGTCTGTGTTGGTGCACATTGATGGTGAAAAAATCATGAGTTGATACTCAATATATACATTGCTAGATAACATTGCTTAAGAATTGTTTTAAAAAAAAAAAAAGAATTCTTAGAATTACCTTGTTGGTCGGATCTTTTCCATTCAATAATATTGTGCAGAAAGCACTGTGTATGTAAACTTAATAATTTAAAGTCATAAAAATTTATTATTGTCCCTTGATTTAGGAGAAATCAAGTACCAGTCAGAAACTGTTACCTTTGGCAGGATAGCCAAGCTTGTTTACTCTCAGAGTATATTTTGTCCACAGGTACTACACCCGAGGACGGGTGCTAGTCAGGGATGGCCGTGTCGTGGATTGATGAAGTTATGGCGCGAGAACTCAAACTCAAACTCAAAAGGAACTTTATTTACGTAGGTTTCATCACAAAACTCTTATAAATCGTCATATTTACAAACACCATTATCATCTTACAGCCCCTGTCCCACACTAGGTGGTAGTCTCCACACACACCTATCAGTCGTCATACCTACATTCACACCTTTCACACACAACTCCTCATTCCTGCAATCCCTCCATCTCCCCTGATCGCTCACAATCCCTATATGTTCACTCACATTCATGCCGAAACTACCACCGGTTCGGAAGGCTGCTCTACAGAGAAGAGCCGGCAAGAAACTCTGTAGTTGCTTTTTTTAAATTATTGTTCGTTTACAAAAAGCACTAAACAGCATAGTGAGAGCAAGTTCGCAAGATGAGAGAAACACGCTACATGTTTACGCAAAGAATGACGGATAGACCTTGACAGAGCCAATAAAAAAAAAACAAAAACAAATCCGCGATTAAAGGTCTCCATTGCGTCATTGCTCACACATACAGTGTACAATATATGACATTTTCTAAATGCTACGTACAAAATATTTCGCCAATGAGATATAGTATTGAAGGGGCCAAAGGAACAGAGCACAGGCACAAAATGACAGTTGCTTCCAGGCATCATTATCACACATATAGTCGTTGACGCGGTAGTACCCTTTATTAATTAGTGTAGTTTTAACAAAATTTTTGAACTTTATGAAGGGTAGATTTACAATAGCGTCAGGAATTTTATTGTACAGGCGAACACCGAGGCCTGCAAAAGATCCATGGGCTTTTTGCAGTCTGTGGTGAGGTATCATTAGTTTATGCCCATTTCTTGTACGGATAGTGGACGTAGTGACATCACAGTTGGTCTTATACTGACTGATATTCTGTCTCACAAATAAGATATTAGCAAGGATAAACTGCGATGCCACAGTCAAAATTCCTATATCACAAAACTTATTTCTAAGTGATTCCTTGGGTCCTAGATTGTAAATGGAACGCACAGCACGCTTTTGTAATACAAATACAGTTTCAATGTCTGCGGCGTTGCCCCAAAGCAAAATACCATATGACATGACGCTATGGAAGTAACCAAAGTAGACAAGTCTCGCGGTATCCACGTCGGTGAGCCGTCTTACCTGTCTCACAGCATAAGCTGCTGAACTAAGTTTATCAGCGAGTTTATGAATGTGGGGCCTCCATTGTAACTTGGAATCTAAAGTAATGCCCAAAAACTTTGTAGATTCTTCTAGGTCCAAATTTTTGTCATTTAATATCAATTTAGTAACGCTACTTTTTGAGTAAGAGGTAGTAAACCTAATGCATTTGGTCTTAGCTGCATTCAACAATAAATTGTTTACAGTGAACCACTGAGATATTTGCACGAGTGCGCTATTTACATCGTCAAAATTTGTTTTCTTACGGTCAACTTTAAAAATAAGCGATGTATCATCAGCAAATAGAACAATGTTGCAAATATCTTTTACAAAGAAGGCGAGATCGTTTATATAAATAAGAAATAAAAACGGACCCAGAATAGACCCCTGTGGCACGCCCATTGTTACTGTCGAACCAGTAGATTTGACTCCATTTATGTCCACAAACTGCATTCTACTACTCAAGTATGACGCAAGGAGATTAAGCGCGTTAAACTTGATACCATAGTGTTGTAGCTTTCTCAAAAGAGTGTTGTGATGTACACAATCGAAAGCTTTAGATAGATCGCAGAAAACACCAATAGCATCTTGTGAGTTTTCCCATGCATCATAGATGTGCTTTAAGAGTACAGCACCGGCATCAGCCGTAGAGCGACCCTTAGTGAACCCATATTGTTCACTATGTAACAATTTATATTTGTGGAAGTGTTGCAGTAGCTGTTTTAAAATGATTTTCTCAAAGATTTTACTTAGAACTGGCAAAATGGAAATAGGTCTATAGTTGCCAAGCTCTTTCTTATTGCCAGCTTTGTAGAGTGGGATGATTTTACCATGTTTCATTAAATTTGGGAATACACCCACATCTACACACTCATTAAATATATTAGCAAGCTGAGGAGCTATATCTGAAATAACCCCTTTAATCACAACAGTTGATATATCCCACAAATCACCCGTTTTCTTCAAAGTAATACTATTAAAGGCTGTAACAATGTCAGAAGGGGTCACATAAGTGAACCTGAGCAAGCCCGACGTCTCTCTAACATTATCCTTGAGCAGCATCTCAGCCTGGACAGAAGATGAAGCCAAAGACGTGGTGATTTCCTTCGGTATACTTTCAAAAAAAATATTAAAGCATTGAGCTACATCGAAGTTGGTATTTATTACACTACCATTATTATGCAATTCAAATTTAGATTCAGGTAGCTTTGCTTTGCCAGTTTCGTTATTAATAATGTTCCAGGTGGTTTTAATTTTGTTACTGGATTTTCTTATTTTACGACTAATGTGTAGAGATTTAGCCGTATAGCAAACTTTTTTAAACAATTTTGAGTAGGACCTAACGTATTCCTGAAAGGCTAAATTAAAATTAAATTGTTTCAAAGCGTATAAATTATATAATGTATTCCTACTCTTATAAATACCTGGAGTAGCCCATTCACAAAACTTCAACTTATTACCTTTAGTGTAGGTTTTCAATTCAAATATACGATTGAACTCGATCTGAATAATATTAAATAATTTTTCGTATTGACTATCCGGGTCACCACGCACGTGAGCCATTGCCACAGTTTTCTTAGCTACAATGTTTTGGAATTTGTCTTTTTTCCTACCTGTAACTGGTCGAGCAGAAAATGTGAATCGATCGTCTGCTTTATAGTTGGGAAGAGTAATTAATTGCCTGCAATGATCAGATGGGAGATCATTAATGATAGATTTATTTATCAATTGACAGTTACAGAAGAAATTGTCCAAACACGTAGATGAACTATTTGTTACTCTAGTTGGCTCGCTAAAAGAGGGCGTAAGTCCATATGATTTAAAAAGATTAATAAATCTACAAGATAATGATGATTCAACTAACAAATCTATATTAAAGTCACCACATATTAAAACATGTTTACTGCAGGAAGTGACTTTCTTTAAAACATTTTCCATGACGACCTCAAAAGTATTATAGATCCCAGAGGGTGGCCGGTAAACGCAGACAATAGTGTAGTGAACGAGTTCTATACACGATAATTCAATGGTACGTTCTATAGAGAGATCAACTATATCCTTGCGTTCTTTACCTTCATGAGACACAAAGATAAGCGACCCACCGCGTATGGCATGCTTTCTACAAAAGGCACTTATAATACTATGATTTCCATTCCGTCGACCAAGCTCATGCTTCTTCAGCCAATGTTCAGTTACACAAAAAATCTGAACATTCCTATGCCCTAAAAATAGGTCGATTTCTAAATCTTTGCTAGCCATGCCCTGCATGTTCTGGTGAACAATTCGTAAAGCAGAATGCATGGCTGTTGTCTCATCTAGTTGTTTAAACATCTAGATGTGTCTAGAGAACTGTGAATAGCACAGTCTGTCAAAGTCTTAGAACTAGGGTTACATAAAAAAAATTCTGTGACAGAGTCAGCAGGTTGAGATAGCGCTATCTAAGGATTATTTTAATAAAATAATAAATCGTTACCGGAAACGCAAGCGGCGCAGTACCTTCCGCTTGGACACGATCGTCGATAGAGCGGATGTAGCGAGACGGCGGCTAGATGGCGCTAGTAGAACGTGAACCGGATGCACCATTGACAGCGATAGTCTTTATAAGGAGCTGCGCTGTTGAATCGAGACTCATTAATATCTGAGACGTCTCGGGGTACGGACCACTGCGTCAGACAATCAGTACTGTCTTTATTGTGGTGCGCTGTCAACGTCGGACGGTCTTGCATTACGCTCGGTGTCGACGCACGTGTTTGTTTCCATAGTGTAGAAAGTCGTTAGTTAAAGAAAAATACTTTGATTTAAATTATCTTTCGTTCAAGTACCCAAGTCAGTGCCCACATGCATCTTAAACTATGTTAGATCATGGTGAAAACCAGATGCTTCACATCTCGGCCACCCATCCATGGTCCAGTGAGGGTATCTGCGACATATATATAGATAGATATATAGATAAAATTGACAAATTTTAATACAAAATTTCCTCCCCTATTTTATCCCCTTGGGGGTAGAATTTATCAAAATCCTTTCTTAGCGGAAGCCTACGTCATAACATCTACCTGCATGCCCAATTTCAGCCCGATCTGTTTAAAATTGTCAATTTTTCATACAAACTTTCATCCCCTATTTTATCCCCTTGGGGGTAGAATTTATCAAAATCCTTTCTTAGCGGATGCCTACGTCATAACATCTACCTGCATGCCAAATTTCAGCCCGATCTGTTTAAAATTGTCAATTTTTCATACAAGCTTTCATCCCCTATTTTATCCCTTTGGGGGTAGAATTTATCAAAATCCTTTCTTAGCGGATGCCTACGTCATAACGTCTACCAGCATGCCAAATTTTAGCCCGATCTGTTTAAAATTGTCAATTTTTCATACAAACTTTCATCCCCTATTTTATCCCCTTGGGGGTAGAATTTATCAAAATCCTTTCTTAGTGGATGCCTACGTCATAACATCTACCTGCATGCCAAATTTCAGCCCGATCTGTTTAAAATTGTCAATTTTTCATACAAGCTTTCATCCCCTATTTTATCCCCTTGGGGGTAGAATTTATCAAAATCCTTTCTTAGAGGATGCCTACGTCATAACATCTACCAGCATGCCAAATTTCAGCCCGATCCGTCCAGTGGTTTGGGCTGTGCATTGATAGATCACTATGTCAGTCAGTTACCTTTGAGTTTTATATATATAGAAGATAGAAGATAGATATATAGATAAAATTGTCAAATTTTAATACAAAATTTCATCCCCTATTTCATCCCCTTGGGAGTAGAATTTATCAAAATCCTTTCTTAGCGGATGCCTACGTCATAACATCTACCTGCATGCCAAATTTTAGCCCGATCTGTTTAAAATTGTCAATTTTTCATACAAACTTTCATCCCCTATTTTATCCCCTTGGGGGTAGAATTTATCAAAATCCTTTCTTAGTGGATGCCTACGTCATAACATCTACCTGCATGCCAAATTTCAGCCCGATCTGTTTAAAATTGTCAATTTTTCATACAAGCTTTCATCCCCTATTTTATCGCCTTGGGGGTAGAATTTATCAAAATCCTTTCTTAGAGGATGCCTACGTCATAACATCTACCTGCATGCCAAATTTTAGCCCGATCTGTTTAAAATTGTCAATTTTTCATACAAACTTTCATCCCCTATTTTATCCCCTTGGGGGTAGAATTTATCAAAATCCTTTCTTAGTGGATGCCTACGTCATAACATCTACCTGCATGCCAAATTTCAGCCCGATCTGTTTAAAATTGTCAATTTTTCATACAAGCTTTCATCCCCTATTTTATCGCCTTGGGGGTAGAATTTATCAAAATCCTTTCTTAGAGGATGCCTACGTCATAACATCTACCAGCATGCCAAATTTCAGCCCGATCCGTCCAGTGGTTTGGGCTGTGCGTTGATAGATCACTATGTCAGTCAGTCACCTTTGAGTTTTATATGTATAGAAGAAGATGTATTTTAGTTAATTTTTATATTTATAATCTTATATATATTTTAGTTAGTTAATAATTACATTACTTAAATGATATTATATTGTTTCGTTACGGCAAAACTAAACGGAAGAACCAATTTAGTATCGATGTTCAATTCTCAACCGATGCGTGTAGCGAAACGCAAATGTCAATTTTGACGTTTGCAATGCACACCACGCCATCAAGAATTCCTGTTAAGCTTCTCCTTGGAACCATCGCAGGTGGAAGGCTCATCGGTGCTGTAGCAGTCCAGGTAATGCACACACCATTGTATTTGCTACTAGCATTTAGTTGAGTTTTTAACATCGTTTCTTTTAACGAAGACGTTACTTTTTCCTGGTAGCAGAAAGCCACCATCGCTATTTCGGTCGGGGTGCGACATTATTTGGTGCCGAAACCCGGGAGCTTCCACTAAGGCGTTTGGTTTTTTCTGGTTGAAAATTTGCTAAACGGTTAATCATAAAATAATACGTTTTACCTCCTGCATTCTAATATGTAGGTACATCATAAAACTCCAAGCCAGAAACGTTACCATCGAACAGGAATTATCTTTTTACACTTTATCGTCAAGTACTCACTGTAAGATCTCATTATGCAAACATTTTATTCATATTGGTGCTTAATTTCAACAGCTTACAGTGATTACTTAACTCCGTAATTCGATTGTTCAACTCATAGGCAGCCATCATTACACGTTCAATCTGGATCGCGATCCTTGATCGTGATCATTGATCGCGATCCAGATTGACTATGTAAGGTATCTGATTGAAGGATCGTGAATTCGGATCAGAAAATATCTGGATTTTTTTCAATCCATGATCGCGATCCATTGATCGCGATCCAGATTGATCGTGTAATGTAACATGCGTTCAAATTACGTCAGTCTGCGTTCGCACCGCGATGAAGTCGGACGACAACAACGACGTCGACGACACTGCAAAGTGTCTGAAACTTTAGGAATTCAATTAAATATACACGACCAGAACCGTCAAGAAATCATCAAATAAAAATGTGCACATTCACATATTATGTCAGTTTAAAAATGGATGTCCGTGTCTGTGTGGTGACGGATTTAGAACACACAGTGTCACCAACCCATACCATCCCGAGGGTGTCGTAAGAGGCAACTAAGGGAACGCAAACGAAAGGCAAATCACGTAGCCGCAAGAGAAGGAACACTTGATACAAACCCTGTGCCAACCCGTCTGGCCAGCGTGGCGGAGTAGGCTAATTTCCCTCCAGACATTTGGAGGAGGCCCGACTCAGTAGTGGGTCACTCATGGGCTGAAACGACGAAAAATTAAATTAAAAATTTAAATAAACCCCCGACACAATGACCTAAGTTCCCTTTAAAAAGTAGAAAATAAAATACATCGCGTTGGGGGACCGCTCCTACTTATTTATTACGTTTTTTTTTTTTTTTTTTTGGTCGCCCGGGGTCAAATCCTTTATGGACTATCCCGTCAGCCACGGGGATGGCCGAGGGGGGTGTGTGGGACTCTCCCCCAGAGTGGGGGCATACCCACTAAACATCCCCGGGGTGCTCCAACTCGCGTCTTGCTGCGGCATTGTGGGATCTGTTCTCAGAACCACGCCGCCGCAGACGAAGAGGCCCTCCTATCTCCTCAGGCTCTTGTGAGCTCTCGACGTCCCGCCGCAAGCACAGACGGCAGGACATCGCTTCCCCTCAGATCCCTCGTGGGGCAAGGCATCCCCGTGCCCTGCCCCGGGATCCCCGCGTCGCCTCGGGACCTAATCTCCCGTGGGTGTGGGGCGATCC
This sequence comes from Clostera curtula, assembly GCA_905475355.2. NCBI lineage: Eukaryota > Metazoa > Arthropoda > Insecta > Lepidoptera > Notodontidae > Clostera > Clostera curtula. The sequence continues at coordinate 3,043,000 of FR997821.1, forward strand.
ACTGTGCCCCCACCCGGAGGCTCCGGTTAAGGGGGTAGATGGCGCTCGTGCGCCAATCTGCGGCGGCCCGTACGAGCGCGCCGCATCGGATGCGCTTCGGGCGCCCTCTCCCGATCACGCTCCGCATCTTCCTTACTCCCCATTACTGTCTCTGCAAACGTCCGAACCGCGGCCCAGGCCGCCTCAGATGCGGCCATTTTGCGCAGGACCGTTTGCAGAGACAGGTCCACTCCGATTGTGGCGACGAGAATCGCGCGCTCCCCTTGCCACGCCGGGCAGGCCGTCAAGGTGTGCTCCGCACTGTCCACCGAGGCGGCACAGTGGTGACAATTTGTGTTGGGCTCTCGCCCCGCCCTCTCACACAGATACCTCCCGAAACATCCGTGCCCCGAGAGGATCTGTGTGAGGTGATAAGTTAACTCACCGTGCCGCCTCGTTACCCAGCTGTCGAGCATGGGTCCTAGGGCCCCCACCAGCCGGTGCCCGGCTCTGGGTTCCCGCAGTATCTCCATCCAGTCTATGAGCAGTGTGCTCCTCTCCTCGATCCTCCAGCTCTGAACAACGTCCGCCGTGGGGCGGTCGCCGCTAGCCCGGGCCTCGGTGACCCTGACGCGCAACGCAGCAAGGACCCGGACTTCAAGCTCCCACGGCGGAGTGCCGGCGAGAGCACACGCCGCCTCGAAGGAGACACTGCGGTATCCCCTTATTATGCGGATCGCCATGAGGCGTTGTGGCCGCCTCAGGAGCGCGCAATTCTTCGGACTGAGGGCGTCCGCCCAAGCGGGCGCAGCGTAAAGGGCCATGGAGCGAATGACCGCCGCGTACAGTTTCCTGCAGGCGGCGGTGGGCCCACCAGTATTGCTGAGCAGCCCGCTCAGGGCGCCCGCAGTCCTCATCAACCTCGGCACCAGCCGGACAAAGTGCTCGTTGAAATTGAGCCTGGGGTCCAGAGTGACGCCGAGGTACCGCATGGCCTCCGCGACGTCAATCCGCACCCCACCAACAACAATGTGCGACCCGGCTGGTGGCTTCCGCCTCGGCCCGTGGAAGCAGAGGGCCTCCGATTTGTGGAGGGCTACGTCGAGACCCAGCTTCCGAATACGGTGCACCAGGTGTGCGACTCCCGCCGTAGCCCTCAGTTTCGCCGCGCGGAAGTCGCTGCCACGCGCCGTTACAAGAGTGTCATCCGCGTAGCAGGTGACAGCGACTCCCGCGAGAAGGTGTCCGCGCAGGACCCAATCGAACCCAATGTTCCACAGGAGTGGGCCAAGCACCGACCCCTGTGGAACACCGCGACCTATGGAACGGGTCACCCAGCCCTCCCTGGTGGGGAACCTGATGCTCCTCCCACTCAGGTAAGAGCCCAAAAGCCTCCTCAAATACGGGGGGAAACCGTGGTAACGGAGGCCCTCCCGTATGATCGCCCAGGGGAGAGTGTTAAAGGCGTTGGCGATGTCCAAGGACACCGCCAGCACCACGTCACCCTGGGCGATCGCCTCCTCTGCAATACCCCTGACGCGCCCAATCGCGTCGAGCGTGGACCTGTTGCGCCGAAATCCAAACTGCACGTCGCACAGATCAGGTCCAACGCTCTCCAGATGCTGGACGAGACGGTTGGCAACGACCCTCTCAAACACCTTCCCGATCTCGTCCAGCAGGACTATGGGGCGATACGCCGAGGGCGCGTCAGGCGGTCGACCCGGCTTCGGAATCAGGACCAGCTTCCCAGTCTTCCACCGACTGGGGAAGTGGCCCTGTTCAAGGCAGGCATTGAGCAAAGCCCGCACTCGGTCCCCGAGGACGTCGAGGGCGACGACGAGAGCCCGCCCCGGCACGCCATCCAGGCCAGGGGCCCTGTTCTTCTCCCGCGTGCGCTGTAGAGCGAGATCGAGCTCCGACTCGGAAATCGGGGGGATTCCAGCGCTGCTGCTGCTGTCCCCCACCGAGGCCACAAACGGCGGCCTTGTGTCGTCCGCGGCGGGGAACAGAGTCCCCACGACCCGCTCGAGTTGGTCAGGATCCAGGGTTATCGTCGCGGCCGGCGCCCACGGCCGCAACTTTTGCCGCACCTGCTTATAGGGGCGGCCCCATGGATCCTGATTCAGGAGCTCGATCCACTCGTCGTAGGCCCTCGCCTTCGCACGCGTGATGGCCAGGGAGAACGCCCCGATCACCTCCCTGTAGGCGGCGTAGAGGCGCGCCTCGTCGTCCTCATTCCTATGCGCCCGACGGCGCGACCTAGCGTACGCCCGTCTGGCGCGATTACTCTGCGCCCGGAGCTGGGCCACCTCGTCGCACCACCAGTACACCCAGCGACGGGGCCTGTTGCCCCGAAGCCTGGGCATGGATGCGTCGCAGGCCTGGGTAAGCGTCCGGTGAAGCCACTCTGCCTCCGTCGCCGCGTCAATTATGACAGAGCCGTCCGTCGGCCACGACACTATGAGAGCGGCCTCCCGGAGCAAGTCCTGTCTCAGGAGCCGGACCGACCACCGCGGGGGATCCCCGGGGGTCGGCCCTGTCGACGCTACTGGAGTTATGAAGGCCGAGACATCGTATCGGACATAGCGATGGTCCGACAGAGTCTCGGCGCCCTCCAGCACTCTCCAGTTGAGCACGCGGTCGGCAAGGACGGGGGTGGCCAGGGTTATGTCCACAATTGAACCCCCGTCGCGCCGTACACACGTGTGCGTCGACCCCCTATTCAGGACCACCAGGCCCACTGAGGCGGCCCAGTCCTCCATCTCCGCTCCGCGGGCGTCGGTCCTGGGGCAACCCCACATCACCGATTTGGCGTTGAAGTCGCCGGCCAACAGCAGATGCCTCGGTCCCCTCCCGGCGATGAACGCCCCCAGGTCGCTCAAGAAGACACCGAACTCGGCGAGCGACCTGTTCGGGGAGAAATAAACCCCGACGACAAAGGCATCGCGTATGTCGGCGGCGACCCAGCCCGTCCCCCTGTGGACATTGCGGAGCGGAGGCGCTCCGATCGCCGTCCTGGCGGTCAGCGCCACCAACCCACTCAGGTCCCCAGCCCAACCGTCGCCGGAGGGAACCCTGTACGGCTCCGACACCACACCCACGTGGATACTGTGCTGTGCCAACGTCTGCATCAGCAGATTTTGCGCGTTGGCACAGCGATTAAGGTTTATTTGCAATATGTGGGTGTGGTCCATTAACGGTCGGACTGCGGTTTCTCCTCGGCCGGACCCCTTGCACCTGAGGGTCCGGCTGTTGCAGGCTGCGGCGCTGAGCTGCGAGCCAGCTCGTTTTGCCTGGCTTTAGGGGCCACGCACGTTCTGCACCCCGACGTGTGATCCGCACTCCTGCCCGCCGCCGCACACACGGTGCAGTGCGGCTTGGCGAGGCAGGTGCTGGCGAGATGGCCGGGCTGACCGCAGCGATAGCACTGATCGCTGCGGTCCCACTCTGAATGGCAGCATGCCCGAGCGTGACCAGATTCCAGGCACTTGAAGCACCGGAATGGCCGCTCGGGCAGCAGCTCTATACGCGCCGAGGACCAGCCGATGAGAAGGCGGTCCTTGGCCGTTACCAACTTGGCCACTGGCAGGGGACACCTGACCCAGATGGACCCCAGACGCCTCGGCGCATCCCGCCGGATGTCCCCGCAGGCGAAGGCCGATACGTCGCAGTTGCCGGCCTCGGCCAGCGCCTCCGCCACTTGCGCCTTGGTGGCCGCGTCGTCCAGGCCCGACACTCTCAGCTCCGCGGTCTTGGCGGGCCTGGAGACCTTGACCAGGGAGGGATTTGTCACCTCCCGTAGCTTGGCCGCGAAGCGCTCCGCCCTCTCCTCGCTGTCCTGGCCGGGGATGACCACCATCCGCGCACCCGTGATGGTGTGGCGGAATCGGAGGTCGTCAATCCCCAGCTCCCTGACCTTGATCCGCTTTTGGGCCTCCGTAATTATGGATTCGTACGTGAGGCCCTGATCAACGGCCGCAGGCAGCAGGGACAGAACCACTGCGGCCGTGCGGGGGATGCGGAGTTTTCGGGGCTTCGGCCCTTTCTCCCTCGCTCGCGAGCTTGCCCGGCGGCCCTCAGACTGCGTCTTCTTGGCCGCCTTCCTGGAGCGGACCGTGGTCCACCCCTCCTCGTCCTTATTGGTGCTAGGAGGAGCATGCGCCGTGCCGCGGTGTTCCGCTGCCGCAGCTTTCCTGGCCGCCATGCTCCTCTTCTTCTGCTCGCGACGCCTTTTGGATTTGCTCGGCCGCTCCGCCGACGCACTGGGCGGAGCGGCGCGAGGCGCCTCAACTTGGCGAGCGGGGGCCGCCTCCACAGGCACCTCCTCCACCTCTACCACTTCCACCACCTCCATGGACTCCTCGTCCGGGACAGCCGGAGGAACCGGTGTCTTGGGGAGGGTGGGAGGCGGTGTCGCCTTTGGCTTGGCGCAGGGCGGACTGACGTGCACCAGCGCCGTCGTCACAACCTTTTTGGGGCCCGACACCTTACCGACCGGTGCGGCCGGCTCTTTGGTCTTCACGGGGGCCCCAGGGACCCTTGTTTTCTTAGTCGGCGCAGCGGTCACCCCCGCGTAGGAATTGGGCCGCTTCAGCCCAGCAGCCGGAGGCGCCGTGGTCTTCGCCTTAGTAGCAGCCAGGCGCGCCGTTAGGGGCGCACCTGCCGCCCGAGTCTTCGCGCCAACTGTAGTCGGGGACGTGGTCTTTGCGCCGGCACCAGTCGGAGGCGCCTTCTGGCGCGTACCTGCCGTCTGGGTCTTTACGCCGGCGACAGCCGGAGACGCCGTTGGACGCTCACACTCCACCTGCCCCCCCCCCCCCGCCTACCGGCACCGGGAGGTGACTGCGGGTGGGCCCCTTCGCCTTCTGCGCCTTCGCCTTCTGCACTGCCTGTGGGGGGGACAGAACCTCCCCGTGCGGCACTGAAACACCCTCGCGCGCCCTGTCGGCAGCAAGTGGGGGTCGCCTGTCTGGGATTTTGGCGCCCTCCATCCTCGCGTCGACCATGGCGCCCACGCGGATGAACAGGTCCCTCTCATAGGCATCCCTGTCCGCGAACACGGGGTCACTCCTCATTTCGTTGAGCTGCCCGACGAGCTCTTTGACCTCTCGACGGGAGTCCGCCAGCTCTTGTGTGACCAGGTCAAGCTCCGTCTGGAGCCTGACCGTCTCCTCCGTGCTGTTTAGGGCCGCCAGCTCCGTGACCGCGTTCGCGATTACAGACGAGGCCGCTTTGATGCCGGCCACAAACACCCCTTTGAGGTTCATAGATCTAGCGCCAACCTCCCGGAGGTAGCCGACGCTAGTCGTCACCCTTTCCACCAACTCGGCGGCGGTTTTCGGCCCGTCCGGGCAGTTAGGATCCGCCACGCACAGGGAGTCCGGCAGACTACACGTGCTTCGGCTGCGGCTCACATGCCGGTAGAAATCCGCTGTGAGCTGCGTGAGCTGTGTGTCCACGATCTCCTTGGCGAGATCCTTCTGTGCTTGGGCCATTTCCAATGCCGCCTTCATCTTCCCGACATATTCCCCCGTCGTGGGGGGTCTCCCTCGGTCTCTGCTGGACCCGGCGGAAGCACCGCGCCCCCTGCTGGAGGACCTCGACCCAGCTCGGGGAATCTTCTTCGGCTCCTCGGGCTCGGAGTCCCCACTGGAACCACCGCGTTCCCTACGGCGCTTGCTAGGCCGATCAGTGTCTTCGGCACCCGGCAAGCTGGCCGTCTCCATTTCTTCCGTTTCAGACGCGCTGTCCACGACCACGGCAGACTGCAGCGACTCTTTTGAGTCTGCCCGTTTCACCTTGAACCCGTCGTTGCTTATGACGACAACCAACTCCTTCGCTATCCCAGCCACGACTTCACCTCCCTGCCGCGGAAACTCCGTTACGGTTTGCTGGACAGGGGGTAACGCTACTGAACAATCTTCATTACTCGCACTCTTAACTTTACTCAGATTTCTCTGGCTCCTTCTGACTCCTTCATTCTTTCCCAAAGTGGAAAGGCAATTGGTGCCCCCCCCGTATGACGAGGGGCAGACCGCCTCCCCCGAGGGAGAAGCGGTGCGGGATTCCCCAGCAGCCACCGACTGACTGGGACCCGCCCGGGGATTCTTTTCCATATTGCGCTTTTCCATATTGGTTCTTTTTCTCCTCTTTACGTCATCCTATGCGCACCCCCCCTGCAGACTCCCAGGCGAACCCGAGAGCCGCAACCCAAGAAACGACAAAAGAAAACGAAGTAAAACAAAAGACAGAAAAGAGTAAAGAGAACAAAACAGACGAAAATCAAAATAACAAAGTAAATAAGAAGAAGTATAACAAACCAAAATTAACAGAAAGATAGAATTGAAATTAAGGTGGGGACTCGGTTTGGCGGCCAACTAGGTTGAGCGCGAACCCGAGGACCCCATGGTGTGCCACGGCGGTGCGTCATCCGAAGTCAGCTCTGAAGGCAGAGGAGACCCGGAGCCGAACAACCTACTTATTTATTTATTACCTGACCCCTGGTCCCCCAACGCGATGTATTTTATTTTCTACTTTTTAAAGGGAACTTAGGTCATTGTGTCGGGGGTTTATTTAAATTTTTAATTAAATTTTTATTTTCTGCTTTTTATAGGTACACGCTTATTATGATGTAGATGTATAAGTTGTCAATACATAGATTCTTGTCGCTTTCTAATTTTCTCTCCCCACCACATATATTTGCAGATATTGGTTATCCCCCCCCCCCCCGGTTACCCCTAGAGCTTTTTCAGGGCTCAACTGATTTTCATGGAACACATTATTTTGTAATGTGCACGTGATGCGCTTTCATTTGAGACCCCACTCGATTATAATTGCAGACTTTCGGTTATTCTTCCCCACTTTCACCCCCCATAACTTTTAAACGACTTAACTGATTTTCATCAAACATGTCTAAGAACACTCGCCCGTAACTCACCTGTCATACAAAAAAACTGTATTGAAATCGCTTCATCCGAGCTACGGTGCCACAGACAGACAGACAGACAGACCGACAGACAGACAGACAGACACGTGAAACTTATAACACCCCTTTTTTTGCGTCGGGGGTTAAAAAATGGATGTAATACCTAGATATTTTTACTACCTAGATATTTTTACCGTCGATATCAAAAACAGTCCGTGTCCGACGGATTTCGAATACATAGTGTTACCACCCCATTCCACCCTGAGGGTGTCGTAAGAGCCGACAAAAGGAAATGATAAGGCCATAACATAGGCGCAGGAGAAATGAAAACTTGATACGTAACACTTTGTCAACCCGTCTGGCCTGTGTGGGAGGGACAGTAGGCTAATTAACCTCCATATAATTGGAGGAGGTCCGTCTAAGAAGTGGGTCATGTATGGGCATGGTAGAAGTAGAATATCAACCACATTTCAATGTAGTTAGTAGATGTGATGATAATATTTTTGGTCCATGGAATTTCATCTAACAAGTTCAAATATCTCTAGATGTTCCTACTAAGGCATGGTTTAACCTGTGGCATACTACTTACCACACACATACATACACACTTACACACATACATACATATATACATACACATATATATACATACATACATATGTACATACACACATACACACGCTATTATTTATATATAGACACACAACTTATTTATACATAATACACAAGCCATGTTATTGTCGTGTCGTGCAATGAGGTTTTGCAGCGGTACGACAATAACATCGCACAGTACAACGGTGCCTCGGAGACAACGCCAGAGTTTTTTATGCGCGTTCCTGCGCCCGCTCCGAGCCGACCGATTTGAGCCGAGATGAGCCGAGCGAGCTCGCCCGGCGACAGTGTCCAACAGCCCGTTTGTGACGCGAGACGTATGCCTTATGCGCTGTGCTTTACCTACTCTGCAATCTCGCGAGCTAGTCCGCTTATGCTTTGTCTTACTTGTTTATCTGTCTTTCGCCTTCTGATCGTAAGGTTCGGTCCTCTACCGTGCTGCTATACTTCTGTGCATAGTGTAAGTTAGTGCAAATACAGATTGTGCCTGTGACTCGGTGCCTTTTATTTCCGCCGTAATACACCGCACCTAACCGGAACAACAGCAACCCTAGCAGCCAACCAGAACCTGATACCGGCAAGTGTTACATATATGCTTGCCAACTAGTGGTGACGTGGTAAGCGATTGCATTTATTTCTACACACGCCGACCCACACATCTACACCACAAACCCAACGTTTCCTCTTCACGCGTTTCTTTAGAGAACAAGCATTTATTAAGCAATAATTATTGCTGCACAAGATGTTTTCTAATTCAGATCCATTTAGTAGTTGTGAATGCGTGTGCATTCGACGGTATCGAACAGCGGACTGATGTGATCTGGATTAACCGTCTAATGTCGCGAACAACCACACCAATATTCGTCAATCTACTACGATCCGTGACCTTGCTTGAATCGTGATCCAGATTGAACGTGTAATGGCTGCCATACGTACATCATACATGTTTCGCAATCATCTAATCTAGTTTTCCAGTTCAACCCTGACCTTCGTTTGGAGCGGTCGACTTTTTGCACGCTCTGCACTAGAAAATTAATTAAAATTTTCTGCGATTTATTTCTGACCTCTATAGCGTTACTACCCGTGTACTACTACCCGCGCGTGTGCTGTGACATTTTGGACGTCCTAGGACCTTATATAGACACCGAAAAGTGCCGAAAACTGTGTTTTTCTCGTGACCCAGTTCACCCAGTGACTTCGTGACCCTTTGTGCGGCGAACCCTGAGGATGCAAGCTACCTTGACTATCCTGGCTACGTACTAGAAGAGTCCTTCAAAGCCAAAGCCGGGGTATGCTTGTTTGTCAGGGCGGGTATCTGTTGTCGACGTCTCCGCTGCATGGAAGACCCTTCATTCTCTATCCTTGGGGTTCACGTGGACTTGGGTCTTCAGAGTCGAGTGTACGTTGGCCGCTATAGACCCCATAGCGGCGATATGGAGACAACCCAACTTTTCAACCACTTTAGCCAAGTGGCAGATGCCGCGCAGGAGCAATTTCCGAACGCAGAATTGGTATATTTAGGGGATTTCAACGCACACCATGATATGTGGCTGAAATCCCATTAAACAGACCATGCGGGAAAATTTGCTCATGCATTCGCTCTGACGCACGATCTGACGCAGCTGGTCGATAAGCCTACCAGGATTCCGGACATAGCCAGTCATGCGCCTTCTTTGCTGGACCTCCTACTAACAACACACCCGGCAGAATACTGGGTCGAGGTCCAGGCGCCCCTAGGTTCTTCCGATCACTGCTTAATATCCACCAAAGTCCCGTGGGCCAACCCTCCACGACCAGTAGCAAGTACTCGTCGCATTTGGCACTATGGCTCTGCAGACTGGGATGGAATGCGTGACTACTTCGCTTCTGTCCCCTGGAAGCAACGCTGCTTCAGAGAGAGTGATCCGACATTATGCACCGCTGCCCTTACTGAGGAGATCAAGTTAGGTATGGAATACTACATTCCGTTCTCGGATATCATCAGTAAGGATAGACGTAACCTCTGGTTCAACCGCGAATGCGCGGATGCTGTCTCTACGAAACAGTTAGCCTATCGCGCTTGGATCAGAGGTCGTGCTAATGACGACCCTGCTATAGACTCTCTGAAGGCAGCTTACAATAAAGCTTCCAAGTCCTGCAAAAAGGCCTACATTAGGGCGGATGCCCAGCGCATTGCACGGATTGGCCAGGAATTGCTTTCGCACCCCACAGGTTCACGTAGCTTCTGGCGTTTGGCCAAAAACGTGCAGAGCAATTTCTGCCAACCTTCGCTACCACCTCTGGCCCACAAGCCTCAGGAGAAGGCCGATCTTCTGGTGCAACTCTTTGCGGCTAACTCCCGAGTCGATGACTGTAATGCATCGCCACCAACGCTTCCTCACTGTAGCTTTTCAATGCCTGACCTAAAAATCAGGCAACGTGATGTACGCACTGCACTACAGTCACTTGATACACGGAAAGCTAGTGGGCCCGACGGAGTACCGCCTATAGTACTAAAGAGGTGCGCAGCTGAGTTGTCTCCCGTGCTCACGCGTCTTTTTCGGCTTTCCCTTAGCTTGGGAAGTGTCCCGGCATCTTGGAAGGAAGCCATTGTGCGGCCGATACCCAAAAACGGGAGATCGCGCCGACCCGGGCAGCTACCGGCCAATAGCTATCACCTCAGTGATGTGCAAAACAATGGAACGAATAATAAATAATCAACTAATCCATTACCTAGAAGATCACCACGTAATAAACGATCGCCAATATGGCTTCAGGCCGAATCGGTCCACAGGTGATCTTCTAGCGTACATCACACATCTCTGGGGTGAGACTATGGACAAGCGTGGCGAAACGCTAGCAATTCTTTCCAAGCTTCCGGCATATGGTCTGCCTGCTCAGCTCTGCACGTGGATTGCGAGCTTCTTCCACGGGCGTAGAATACGTGTTGTTTCGGATGGATGCTCATCGCAACTCCTACCAGTTAACGCTGGTGTACCTCAGGGTTCCGTGCTATCCCCCACCCTGTTTCTTCTGCATATCAATGACATGCTTCCATTAGGTAACATTCATTGCTATGCAGATGATAGTACAGTTCATGCGGGATACTTCGGACATCCAGGGGCAGGGCCAGTGAAGACTGCCGAAAAACGAGTCAATTTGGTAATTGAACTTAACCAGACGTTGAACCACATTTCAGAATGGGGTTCTAACAACCTTTCAATGCCAAAAAAACTCAAACATGCGCGTTCTCCGCTAAAAATTCACCATTTCTTCCTCTCCCGTCTCTTCTGGGCACGACACTTGCGTTACAGAGTAACATCACCTTGCTTGGAATGGAAATCTGCTGCGACCTAAATCCTAAAAATTACATCGAGGCTGTGATCAAAACAGCCTCACGTAAACTCGGAGTCCTGAACAAGGTGCGGCGCTTTTCTCGGCTGAGCAGCTGTAGCTGTTGTATAAAACTCAGGTGCGGTCCTCCGCCGAGTATTGCTCACACCTCTAGGACGGCTCCGCTAAGTATCTACTTGAAGCTTTGGATCGGTTGCAGCGTCGAGCAATTCGCATTATAGGTGATGAGAATGTTACCATGAATCTCGAGCCCTTACAACTCCGTCGAGATATTGCTGCTCTGAGTGCATTCTACCGACTGTACCACGGGGAGTGCTCAGAAGAGCTTTTCTCCCTGATCCCTCCCTCTCCTTTCCTTTGCCGTAATACGCGTGCGGGCCTTCGGTGCCACCGTTACACCGTAGCCGCCATTCCATCGCGAACGAAGAAATTTGGCAACTCGTTACTTTGTCGCACCCTAAAAGCATGGAACTCCCTCCCTGGGCACGTATTTCCACCTACCTACAATATGGGGTCTTTCAAACGAAGCGTGAAGAGGCATCTTGCGGGCCGGCAGGGTGAGGATGGCTAATGCTATACAGTTTAGCACTAGGTATCCCCACTTCTGGACGGCATTTCCACTTAACATCAGGCGGAATGCAGTCGTCTGCCTGCTCTTACATAAAAAAAAAAGAAAAGCAACCGTTTTAATAATAATACTTTTTGCACATACATAAAAGTTATGCACAAAGGCGGACTTAAAGCATTTTCTACCAGCCTACCTTAGGGTGGTGCAGAAACGGAGCGTGGCAGGTGCACTACTACATTACGAAGATTTATCGTACATAAACATACATAGCATATACTGTAATAAGACATACATATATATATATATATATATATATATATATATAATATATATATATATATATATATAATATATATATATGTCGGAGATAGCGACGGCTGAGCGATAGAGTCGTCATCATCTTGACTTGGTACGAGGTTTATTACTTGTAACTTTATAATTCACAATATTAACCACAGTATAAATAACAATGTTCAGTTAACACACTTAGATAGACAAACCGACAGGTTCGCAACGGAGAAGTGTCTCGGTCCGTGTCCCAACGTCGACTGACTGATCGAGCCAACCTCACTTTCCATTACGACTCTGTCCACGTGCCGCCATTGCAAAACAACTGACGTCACCGCGTTTGCCGCACTACTGTGTTAAAAATCAATTGAGAAACTTAATAAAACGATATCGTTATCCACGACACGGCCATTCTGACGAAGCACACGTCCTCGTGTGTACTTGTAACAAAATAACCAACTGAGGCACATTTTCACGTTCGGCCAACCTGATGGTAATGGTCCGTAATCGTATCTTAAGAATCAAGTGAACAGAGATCACGTTAGCATACAAATAATTTCAACAACTTTAACACAAAAGGTTCCTCTAAGCCCATAATCTTTAAATCTCAATACTGATACTTTAAAACAGTAAGTTTAAAACAAAAAGTACACAACACATGGCCCAGCTGTCCCAGCAGCTAGTGACAATTCACGTGTCACCCATATCGTCATCGCTCCAAGCAATACGACCAACACTTTAACTAGAGTCCACGACTCCCAGGCCACACAGGACCATACAAATAGTATCTCTCGAAACCCGGGTCCCCGCCACACCACTAGCTGCCCATCGCGCTCTGTACAACTCCGAGAGTTGCAGTTACGACTACAGACTAGTGCGTGTAGTGCGACCTAGCCAAGGTATGTGTTCTTATTTACTGTTGGAGCCATCCTCCTCACCATCTTCATCAGACAAATTTAACTCAACGGACACACTGCTTAGAGGAATCCTCCTTATACAGTCCTGAGCGTATTTTTATGTTCTATTACCGGTCAAAGATTTCAGGAAATAACGATCACCATCAAGTAACTCCACATTTTTTTAAAGGTCCCTTGTATTTCGCGTCTAATTTAGTTTGGTTTCTCTTCGTTCTGAATTTAAACTAAATTACCAACATCAAACTTTACCACTTTAACTTTTAGTTTTATCAAATTTTACTTTTTCGTAACTGGCACTCTTTTCTATGTACGTGGCCGCTTGCTCTCTTGTCTTACTAATGTCTACTGCCGGTCCGGAATCATTCAAAGTTAATAGGTTAAATGGTCTAGCTAAACGTCCTATCAGAAACTCGAGTGGACTCGCTTGTATTACACGGTGGACAGAGGAATTCAAAACTAATTGCACGTCTTCTAACGCTTCATGCCGGGACCTATCAGACGCTTCTACCACGGTCAGCATACTTTTTAACGCGCTCATTGTTCTTTCTACTTGGCAATTAGCGCGACTTGACTAGCTATCAAACGTAAAGAAACACCGTGAAACTGACAAAAAAACTTTGAATTCTTTGTTGGCAAAGCATCGTCCCAGATCTGCAATAACTAACTGGAGCTCCAACTAAAGACGCTTGATTTAAGGGATTTAATTGTTCTAGCCAAATCTATTCTCAGGGTATGATATAAGGGAACAAATTTTGTGACCGCATCAATTAAAACTATGACGTACTCCTTGCAATCGCTTTTTCCACTTAATTTGCCAGTTAAGTCAACGTGCAGAGTATGCCACGGGATACTTATGTTAGGAATTGGATGAAGTCCCGCTTGTGGGCGACCTGATTGCGATTGAGATAGTTTACAAGTAATACAACCATAGACAAACTTACGAACGCACTTAGCCATGTGCTCGAACCAATAGTGATCAACCCTTTCAAGAGTCTTCTCAAATTCAAGGTGCATACGTGATTCGTGCACGTGGTTAATTACTGACCAGCGGAAGGCCCGGGGAACAATTGGAAGACACCGGGTCAGATTATTTCTCTGTACCTTGCGATGTAGGACACCTGAGCGCATGTTGGAAATGTCGAGTGGTAACAGATGATCTTTAAGTTTACCTACTATGGATTGAATTTCTTGATCACGTATCTGCTTTACCAAAAGCCAGTTCTCCGACGCCAGCGAGGTTAACGCGCATTTGTTCAACTTTTGTGAGACTACGGGCATCTGGTCATGGTAAAGTATTACGAGAGAAGAAATCAACATGAGCCATACGACGTCCCTCACGATAACTGATTTGAAAATCAAAGGCCTGCACCAAGGCCCACCTAAGATGCACACGTGGCGTGATATCGATTTTATTGCGTGAAGCTTTTAGTGAATTACAGTCGGTAATAATCTCAAAATATAACCTGCAAGTAATGTCTAAAGTGTTTTACAGCATTTACTACATCTAGAGTCTCCAACTCGTAAGAGTGGTATTTGGAATCTGCTATGAGGGGCAAATTAAACCTATAGGGGACAGTGGTGGAATCTAACTTTCGATAGTCGACCACTATACGATCAAAACCGTCACGCTTCTTCACTAATAAAATAAGACTATTAAATGGAGACTGACTAGGACGAATGATATTAGTTTCCATTAGTGCACTAACCTTAGAACGCACTAATAACCTTTCGTCTGGGCTAAGCCTATAGGGTAGCGATAAACAGTGCGGTTTGAGTAACATGTTTCGGCCACTCCTGACCAAGTTTTTTTTATTTTTATTTAATTTTTTTTTTTTATTTTCTCAAATATAACCAGATATCAAACGTCAATTTCTCAATCTCAACGAGCGTCCAATCTGTGTGTGCCTTCACGCCGTTTAGTAAACAGATTCCATATTAAAAAATGGCTACCTCGCCTTTCATAGTTCATTGGGCCACCTTGCCATTTGTTGTCCACTTGGCCACCTCGCCGTTTATAGTTCAGAGAGCCACCTCGCCCTTGACTGTATATTTGGCCACCTCGCCCTTCACATGAATCCTGTTTAAATATCTAGATGGCCACCTCGCCATTTAGATACGTTTACCGCAGCACTGTTAAGATGTTTTGCATATGGCCCACAAGCCACCACGCTGTTACCACGACCCACCATACTTCAAACATACCACTCCAGAGAATAGTGCCACCCCATCATTTCACGTGGGCGTCGTACTCCCTCGGCGACTCACTCTCAGAAGGGACTAGACTCGATACAGACCATCTTTCGTATCATAAGTCTCGATGACCTAGTGGTTCAGTACTCCGACTTCTAGTTCAGAAGTTCCGAGTTCGAACCCTGGCTCAACCAATGCAACTTTCCGGAAGTTATGTGTGATGAGCATCGATGACTAACAAAGTTGTACCCCATGTATGACAAAAGGTTTTGCCACCTATTACATTTGGGACTGGAAAATTAATCCAGCGTGTCGAGGCATTATTGCCGCTGACCACACCCTCAGGTATTAAAGGCGTGAAGTTACATAAGCACATAGCCATATGATGTTTTAATTAAAGAAACTATTCCAAAGATCATACCGTCATTATTATCTGATAAGCATGGATCCAGCTCAATAGGGACATATGATTGGGGGAGTGGACGTAGGCGTTCTCTCGAGTATTTGTAAGTGCGATTAGCGTTCAAACTCTTAAGATGATATCTGTCACCGTCAAGTACCTCAATGACTTCATAAGGTCCTATATATTTAGGATCCAATTTGGTTTGATTCCGTTCATGATTTTAGACTAAAACATAATCTCCCACCGAAAATCTAGTCACATTTGCCTTATTTTTATCGAATCTTATCAAGCTGTGCATTATTTTTCATTAATTTGTCAGCTTGTTCCCTAATCTCTTAAATTTATCTCAACCCCATGATCGTCAATAGTTAATAAATTTAGTGGCCTAGCTACTCTATCTATTAGCAATTCTAATGGACTTGCCTTAGTTACCCTATGAATCGTGCCATTTATAGCAAGTTGGACATCATCTAACGCACCCTGCCATGACCAACTTCTACAACAGTCAACACATTTTTGAGGGCACTCACAACTCTTTCCACTAAGCTTTGACGCAACACAATGTTTGATGAGAGAGCATTCGGCACCAGAATCAGAATAAAATGGATACGACTCACAAGTGTTCATCAGCGTACTGCTGGGATTGCTAACATAGCAAACTTCCACATGCCTCTCGTTACTCGCCGCTGCTGCAGGCGCTGCTCCGAACTGCTTGCGCCTATTGCCGCGCCAGCTCCTCCGCTGTTGCCACGTGGACACTTCGTTGCCAAATGTCCGGCGCTGCCGCACCTGAAACAGACTAAGTCCGACCGCGGCCGCGGCCCCGCAGAGCCTGACGCTGAAGTGTGCAGTGGCAGCACTAGCTGCCTTGCCTTTCACCGCCAATTTGATGCTCGGTGACCCATTCCACCGCAGCTGTGACATTCCACAGTTGCCGACCGAAAACCCGATCGCTTGAAATCTGGATCTGCTGTCCTATCGCCTCACGTTTAGGCTACCTTACCGATGCAAATCAAGGCATACAATGGCTCCATAATCTTGGAAAACTTTGCTATAAACTGGCGAAAATACGACGCCAGACCGATGAACCGTCAAGCTAAACAAGCACAGCAATCTAAACTTCGTATCGCAAGTAATTAACAGGTAAACACGCAAAAGAACCTCAAATAATATTTTCTTACACCGGTCAAAATCACACTATCGTAAATTCGTATACCATACAATATACCCGAGTAATAAAATGGAAACTGCTCACCGGAGTGACGTAAAATTGCAGCTGGTGCGCTTACTACAGATCCACTCACTATTCTTTGACCTGGCTGACCACAGTACTGTTGCTCGCCTTCCTGCTGCTCCGCTCAGGGCAGTTAGACGCGTAGTGTCCTTGTCCATCACAATGAAAGCAAGTGATCCCCACTTGTTTAATCGCCGCACTATGACTGCCGCTTGTGATCTTCAGTTCAGAACAATCTTCATGTAGCTTAATGTCTCCTTTATAGTGACAATAAATCGCCATTATCGGTTATTTCCATCGCGTACAGAAGTACACACATTATCACTACACTGTTTTCTCCACGTGGGCTGACTGAGTTACATCCCACTTCTGATGTCGGAGATAGCGACGGCTGAGCGATAGAGTCCTCATCATCTTGACTTGGTACGAGGTTTATTACTTGTGACTTTATAATTCACAATATTAACCACAGTATAAATAACAATGTTCAGTTAACACACTTAGATAGACAAACCGACAGGTTCGCAACGGAGAAGTGTCTCGGTCCGTGTCCCAACGTCGACTGACTGATCGAGCCAACCTCACTTTCCATTACGACTCTGTCCACGTGCCGCCATTGCAAAACAACTGACGTCACCGCGTTTGCCGCACTACTGTGTTAACAATCAATT
Organism: Clostera curtula; assembly: GCA_905475355.2. Classification (NCBI taxonomy): domain Eukaryota; kingdom Metazoa; phylum Arthropoda; class Insecta; order Lepidoptera; family Notodontidae; genus Clostera; species Clostera curtula. Next base: position 3,060,120 of record FR997821.1, read on the forward strand.
GAGAAACTTAATAAAACGATATCGTTATCCACGACATATATATTATATAATACATGTCATAGATACATACATATATAACGACACACACAGGTTAAGAAAAAATAATAATAAGTTGAGAAAGAATAATAAATTCTGCGACAAACATCAAGCGAATTAGTAATAATCAAATACTTCCTAACTTCCTTCTTGAACGTGTAGCGACAGTCGACCATCCTGATTTCCGGAGGTAAGGCGTTCCATAATAGTATGGACTGTACAAAAAATGAACGATGTAGAAAGTCAGAAGAATGGGTGGGGCACAGTAGTTGCTGATTATGAGAGGAGCGCAAATTTTTGATATGGACGGAATAGGTATATTCAAAAAGAGAAGAAAGATAAGAAGGTGGGGTGGGAGAACAAAGAAAAGAGTGAAGAGTTGTCAACGCCCGTAACTCTCGACGCTGTCGAATAGGCAACCATTAAAGTTGAGCTCTAAACGCTGAAACATGGTCATACTTGCAAAGGTTGAAAACGAACCGAATGCAGTTGTTAAGAAGCCGGTCCAGTTTATTGAGGAGGTCTGCATTCAGGTCATAGTCGCACACATCACTATAGTCGATAAGGGGAATGATTAGGGACTGCACAAGCATTGCTTTGACGTTAGCCGGGAGAAGATTCTTAAATCGATAAAGGTAACGTAAAGCTCCAGTGACTCTCTGGCTTACACTAGCCATTTGAGCACGCCAGTTAAGGGTGTTATCAATAATCATGCCAAGATCTTTAATCTCAGAGCTAAAAGGAACGATAGTGCCATCAAACCTAAGACACGGTAATAAATTCTTATTCACTCTACACAGCATCCGAGAGCTCCCAACGATAATGGCTAGTCACTTAGTCAGGTTAACTGCCACCCCGAACCAAGCTGACCTTCACTACTTCGAGATCTTGGTTTAATTTACTGATAGTCTCAGGTAGAGTGTCCACACTAGCCTGACGATATAGCTGCAGGTCATCGGCATATAGATGATACGCACACTGAAGTCTGGGTCTTGTCGCGCTAATGGCCAAGTGGAAAGAGTTATGAGCACCCTCAAAAATATGTTGACTGTTGTAGAAGTTAATCCAAATAGGTCATGGCAAGATGCGTTAGATGATGTCCAACTTGCTATAAATAGCACGATTCATAGGGTAACTAAGGCAAGTCCATTAGAATTGTTAAAAGGTAGAGTAGCTAGGCCACTAAATTTATTAACTTTTGACGATCATGAGGTTGAAATAAATTTAAGAGATTAGGGAACAAGCTGACAAATTAATGAAAAATAATGCACAGATTGATAAAGTAAGATTCGATAAAAATAAGGCAAATGTGACTAGATTTTCGGTGGGAGATTATGTTTTAGTCGAAAATCATGAACGGAATCAAACCAAATTGGATCCTAAATATAAAGGACCTTATGAAGTCATTGAGGTACTTGAAGGTGACAGATATCATCTTAAGAGTTTGAACGCTAATCGCACTTACAAATACTCGAGAGAACGCCTACGTCCACTCCCCCAATCATATATCCGTACTGAGCTGGATCCATGCTTATCAGATAACTAGCTTTTGCCCGCGACTTCGTCCGCGTGGAATAATGACTTCCGGAAAAAAACAATTTTCGAGCATGAATTCAGATGGCTTATTAGCGTATTTCGTGTATAACTTTGGTGTTTCTGTACCGATTTCTATGATTCTTTTTTTTATTAAATAGGTGATAATGTTAACATTTATTAATTAGGGAAGATTGAGAGTGTTATAAACGTAAGAGTAGACAAATATAATCAGAAAGCTCTGAACTGCTAAGCTATCGGGAGTTACACGTGTTATTGTGAGTCAACCATAAAAGATAGACATTTGCTGTCGTGGAATATTTTTTATATAATTTTATAATAGGAGAACTTTGCAATTAAGGGGCACTATGCACAAAAATTATTAATTCAAAGTTCTCTCCAAAATAACTATGTAGGCGCTAGCCTACAGAAATTCGTTCCGTTCCTAATCTTTCCTCTTATATAGACTGCATCTCAAAATCCTTTCTTATGTGATTCCTACGCCATAACATCTACCTGCATGCCAAAGTCAGCCCGATCTATTTAAAATTGACAAATTTTCATACAAACTCTCATCCCCTATTTTATCCCCTTTTTTGAAGAATTTATCAAAATCCTTTCTTAGCGGATGCCAACGTCATAACATCTACCTGCATGCCAAATTTCAGCCCGATCTGTTTAAAATTGCCAAATTTTCATAGAAAAATTTCATCCCCTATTTTATCCCCTTGGGGGTAGAATTTATCAAAATCCTTTCTTAGCGGATGCGTACCTCATGACATCTACCTGCATGCTAAATTTCAGCCCGATCCGACCAGTGGTTTGGGCTGTGCGTTGATAGATCACTATGTCAGTCAGTCAGTCACCTTTGAGTTTTATATATATAGATAGATAGATAGATAGAAGATAGAAGATAGATATCCAAATCCTTTCTTAGCGGATGCCTATGACATAACATCTACCTGCATGCCAAATTTCAGCCCGATCTGTTTAAAATTGATAAATTTTCATACAAACTTTCATCCCCTATTTTATCCCCTTGGGGGTAGAATTTGTCAAAATCCTTTCTAAGCGGATGCCTAAGTCATGACATCTACCTGCATGCCAAATTTCTGCCCGATCTGTTTAAAATTGACAAATTTTCATACAAACTCTAATCCCTTAATTTATCCCCTTTTTTGAAGAATTTATCAAAATCCTTTCTTAGCGTATGCCTACGTCATAACATCTACCTGCATGCCAAATTTCAGCCCGATCTGTTTAAAATTGACAAATTTTCATACAAACTTTCATCCCCTATTTTATCCCCTTGGGGGTAGCATTTGTCAAAATCCTTTCTTATCGGATGCGTACGTCATGACATCTACCTGCATGCCAAAGTCAGCCCAAACTGTTTAAAATCGTCAAATTTTCATACGAACTTTTATCCCCTATTTTATCCCCTTGGGGGTAGAATTCATCAAAATCCTTTCTTAGCGGATGCGTACGTCATGACATTTACCTGCATGCCAAATTTCAGCCCGATCTGTTAAAAATTGACAAATTTTCATACAAACTTTCATCCCCTATTTTATCCCTTTGTGGGTAGAATTAATCAAAATCCTTTCTTAGCGGATGCCTACGTCATAACATCTACCTGCATGCCAAATTTCAGCCCGATCCGTCCAGTGGTTTGGGCTGTGCGTTGATAGATCACTATGTCAGTCAGTCAGTCACCTTTGAGTTTTATATACACCGTGAAATGGAAATGGTTGTTTTCCCGCAGGGAAATGATTTCCTCCCGGTAGTACAAACGATTTATAACAAAAAATAATTTAATTATTAATAAATGTCGGATTTACAATTGTGAAAAACAAAACTCGAAAGCGACGTCCTACCAATAGTAAGGGCAGCGCGCAGCGGGCGCGGCGCGAGCGACGCGCGGATCATTGCGCTATCAGCTGATACTTAATACCTTCCGTAGTCATAAGCTGTAGCACGAGGGCTTGTGTTAACGAAACACAAAACATAATTACCTAAAAGTTTTGCAATTTTTCCTTCATACTTTAACGGGCTTAGGACCGTCATAAATACTTCATTACCACACAGTCTTTCACACGCTAATCAGCCGGTGAAATGTAAAAAACATCATAAAAATAAACACCTACAATAGGTGTCGGCATTTTAACAGACGCTATTGTTACAACAACACAAAAGAAACTAACGTGGGAAACAAAAGCCTTTGTTTACTCCCCAGTACTTTTGGGAACCGGAATGCGATTCTTGAATTCACTCATTAGCGGCGTAACAATACTTTTTACCTTCAACTAACTAAATACGAAACTACTAACAAGTTTAATATCATACAAAAATTATTTGTATTATTGAAGTATTTACGGCTTATTAAAAAAAATGGAATCAACATATTTACAATGATTTTGATTAACTACGTCCTATGATTTTTTTGCTATTTACAAAGTAATTAATTACACTCACCGGTACCGAAGTAATTGTTCGAAGTGCAACCCATTTCGTTGAATGCACAATTGAGCACGTTTCATTTGATTGTCTTTCATTTTCACTAGAGTGTCTCTGTCACTTCTTACGATATTAAAAGCGTCCACTATCGCAGTTATCAACGCGTTGCGCGTTTCGTGTTCTTCCCGATACACTAGTCGCTTGAGCTCTAACCACAAATAAAAGTCCAAAGGCGTCATGAGTCCTTCACAGTTCAGCACTTTCCAAATGTAATATTGGCTTACGTTAAACCTAGCCGCAGCCATACGCGTACTCCGTCGAGGATCCCGTTCGAAGAATTCGATAATTTGTTCATCGAGCTCTGGCGAATAAACGGCCAATCGACCTCTGCCCTGTGCATGCGCTGGTGTCTTAAACTGTCCATGATCGAGTAGTCGCTGTGTTGCCGCTACGATTGTCCGGGCCTGTGGTACTTGGAGGTTCAAAATCCCGCGAAGACGGAGCGACTCCAAGTGTTGCGGCTCCGCATAAAGCCGCTGGGCAGCGTGGGAGTCATAATCAGCCCGAGCGTACAGTTGCACCATAGCGACGTACTCTAAGTTAGAATATTTGTAGTGCCGATTCATTTTTGCACTCAAACGCCACTACACGAAAACACAACGCGCGTGCGACGACAGTCGCCAATTCGCCGCGGCAATTCGCAACTAACTGAGGCGGCGCGGTTATAGCGGGTATAGGGAGTGGCGAGGGAGGGGAGGCTTTCACCGTGGTCGGCGGCGGTATCTCGTATGTAGATACCTACTTTAATATTATGTTTGGTGAATTACTATTGCTTCTCACGCTTTCGAGTTGATGTAATATTTTTTTTTATATTTGAAAAAAAAAAACCTTTTATTTTTTTATTTTATCGCTATCAATCGATAGTACTACTAATAGCAAATCGATCTGCCGCGGGAAAACAATGGGAAAAAAATCACCGTGTATATAGAAGATAGATATATAGATAAAATTGACAAATTTTAATACAAAATTTCATCCCCTATGTCATCCCCTTGGGGGTAGAATTTATCAAAATCCTTTCTTAGCGGATGCCTACGTCATAACATCTACCTGCATGCCAAATTACAGCCCTATCTGTTTAAAATTGACAATTTGTCATCCAAACTTTCATCCCCTATTTTATCCCCTTGGGGGTAGAATTTATCAAAATCCTTTCTTAGCGGATGCCTACGTCATAACATCTACCAGCATGCCAAATTTCAGCCCGATCCGTCCAGTGGTTTGGGCTGTGCGTTGATAGATCACTATGTCAGTCAGTCAGTCACCTTTGAGTTTTATACACCGTGAAATGGAAATGGATGTTTTCCCGCAGGGAAATCATTTCCTCCCGGTAGTACAAACGATTTATAACAAAAGATAATTTAATTATTAATAAATGTCGGATTTACAATTGTGAAAAACAAAACTCGAAAGCGACGTCCTACCAATAGTAAGGGCAGTGCGCGGTGGGCGCGGCGCGAGCGACGCGCGGATCATTGCGCTATCAGCTGATACTTAATACCTTCCGTAGTAAGCTGTAGCACGAGGGCTTGTGTTAACGTAATACATAATTATCGGCGCCGGTATCTCGTATGTAGATACCTACTTTAATATTATGTTTGGTGAATTACTAGTGCTTCTCACGCTTTCGAGTTTACGTAATATTTTTTTTTGATATTTGAAAAAAAAAACCTTTTATTTTTTTAATTTATCGCTATCAATCGATAGTACTACTAATAGCAAATCGATCTATCGCGGGAAAACAATGGGAAAAAATATTACAGCAACTCGAAAGCGTGAGAAGCAATAGTAATTCACCAAACATAATATTAAAGTAGGTATCTACATACGAGATACCGGCGCCGACCACGGTGAAAGCCTCCTCTCCCTCGCCACCCCCTATACCCGCTATAACCGCGCCGCCTCAGTTAGTTGCGAATTGCCTCGGCGAATTGGCGACTGTCGTCGCACGCGCGTTGTGTTTTCGTGTAGTGGCATTTGAGTGCAAAAATGAATCGGCACTACAAATATTCTAACTTAGAGTACGTCGCTATGGCGCAACTGTACGCTCGGGCTAATTGTGCGGAGCCGCAACACTTGGAGTCACTCCGTCTTCGCGGGATTTTAAACCCCCAAGTCCCACAGGCCCGGACAATCGTAGCGGCAACACAGCGACTACTCGATCATGGACAGTTTGAGACACCAGCGCATGCACAGGGCAGAGGTCGATTGGCCGTTTATTTGCCAGAGCTCGATGAACAAATTATCGAATTCTTCGAACGGGATCCTCGACGGAGTACGCGTATGGCTGCGGCTAGGTTTAACGTAACTTTTATGTGTAGCGTATCGGGAAGAACACGAAACGCGCGACGCGTAGATAACTGCGATAGTGGACGCTTTTAATATCGTAAGAAGTGACAGAGACACTCTAGTGAAATTGAAAGTCAATCAAATGAAACGTGCTCAATTGTGCATTCATCGAAATGGGTTGCACTTCGAACAATTACTTCGGTACCGGTGAGTGTAATTAATTACTTTGTAAATAGCAAAAAAATCATAGTACGTAGGTTAGTTAATCAAAATCATTGTAAATTGTAAGTGTCCATCGTGACCCAAGCAAAATAAATGATTTTAATTTGAATTTGAATAAGTTGATTCCAATTTTTTTAATACGCCGTAAGTACTTCAATAATACAAATAATTTTTTGTATGATATTAAACTTGTTAGTAGTTTCGTATTTAGTTAGTTGAAGGTAAAAAGTATTGTTACGCCGCTAATGAGTGAATTCAAGAATCGCATTCCGTACCGAAAGCTATGGCTCAGGGTTCCCGAAAGTACTGGGGAGTAAACAAAGGCTTTTGTTTCCCACGTTAGTTTCTTTTGTGTTGTTGTAACAATAGCGTCTGTTAAAATGCCGACACCTATTGTAGGTGTTTATTTTTATGATGTTTTTTTACATTTCACCGGCTGATTAGCGTGTGAAAGACTGTGTGGTAATGAAGTATTTATGACGGTCCTAAGCCCGTTAAAGTATGAAGGAAAAATTGCAAAACTTTTAGGTAATTATGTTTTGTGTTTCGTTAACACAAGCCCTCGTGCTACAGCTTACTACGGAAGGTATTAAGTATCAGCTGATAGCGCAATGATCCGCGCGTCGCTCGCGCCGCGCCCGCCGCGCGCTGCCCTTACTATAGGTAGGACGTCGCTTTCGAGTTTTGTTGTTCACAATTGTAAATCCGACATTTATTAATAATTAAATTATTTGTTGTTATAAATCGTTTGTACTACCGGGAGGAAATCATTTCCCTGCGGGAAAACATCCATTTCAATTTCACGGTGTATAGAAGATAATGACGGTAAGATCTTTGGACTAGTTTAATAGTTTCTTTAATTAAAACATTATATGGCTATGTGCTTATGTAACTTCACGCCTTTAATACCTGAGGGTGTCGTCAGCGGCAATTATGCCTCGACACGCTGGATTTATTTTCGAGTCCCAAATGTAATAGGCCGAAACCTATTGTCATACATGGGGCACAACTTTGTTAGTCATCGATGCTCATCACACATAACTTCCGGAAAGTCATTGGTTGAGCCAGGGTTCGAACTCAGGGCGGGTGGAAGGGGAAGTCACAGAGGCTACTGGTAAGACCTGGTGACTTCGTCTTTCACCGTACTCCATTGTCTTTCCCGGCAATGTGAGGGGTGTTGGTCTTGGGTGGAGCACTACTGTTGCGTCGAAACCCAAGGCAAGTGTGGTTGTTCTCCTGCTCGTGGTTGCCGCCTGCTTTTGGTCTGGCCCTTCTGGACAGACGTAGCCGAAACAGCCATGCGCCTTCCCGTATAATTCTCCCATCCCTCCTTTCCCTTTACCCTGTTTCCTGTCTTTCCCAATCCCTTTACAGCGTCGTGCCGGGTTGCGGCTCCGGGGACTTCTCTGTTCTCAGAGTTGCCTTGTGAGCCGCAAACCGCTACGGCGCCCCATGGGGCACTCGGGTTGGCGCTCAATTCAGTTGGCCGCCAAACCGAGTCCTCACTTAATTCAATTTTAATTTTAGTAATTATAAATTAATTCTGTCTTTTGGTTGGTTTTGGTTGTTTTACTTGGTTTTGGTTGTTGTTTCTTTGGTTCTCTGTAATCTGTTCTGTCTTTTTGTTTCCTTTCGTCTTCTTGTTTAGCTTCTGGAGTGCGGCTCTCGGGTTTTCCCACGGAGTTCGCGGGGGGGGGGGCGTAGGGCGACGCTTTGATAGGGAGTTAAATATTATGGAAAAACGCCTAAATGAAAAGACTCTCCGGGCGGGTCCCAGTCAAGCTGGGGAATCCCGCACCGCTTCTCCCTCTGGGGGGGGCGGTCTGCCCCATGTATACGGGGGGGGGGGGGGCAATTTGGTCGTTTCGTCCATCGTGACGAGGAAGGAGATGGGGTCTCTGGAGGAGACGAAGGAGATCTGGAGGGCGATGGCGCGCAAGCGCAAGCCGGTGGAGTCCGCCATGGAGGAAGGGGCGACGGCTGGGAAGCGGCTACACAGTCCGGTCCCCGGCCACAAAGAGCAGTCCGGCGAGAGCGACGTCTCGTTGAGCCGGGACAGCTCAACAGGGGAAGGGGCGAGGGATCGGGATCTTGCGACTCGAACCTCATTGCACCCCAACACAGGTCGGCGTACTATCCCCCTCAACTGTGCTGCCACCTTGCTGTGGTGAGGGGGCTTGAGTGCCTCAATGATCCGTGGGGCCATACCGGCCAGGGCCTCCCATGCCGGGCGGGCCCACGGGGAGAGGTGAGACGAAGAGCGGCACCCAGCGTCGTGGCGGGTTGCGGCTCCGGGGACTCCTCTGTCCTCAGAGCTGCCTTGGGAGTCGTAAACCGCTGCGGCGCACCATGAGGTCCTCGGGTTGGCGCTCAACTTAGTTGGCCGTCAAACCGAGTCCTCACTCAACATCCTCGGGTGGGCGCCGGCCGAGGGCTGACGCACCTCCTCTGCGGGGCCGTATGCCGCAGAAGGGGGCTGCGGGACGGATCGCCGGTGCGCTGCGGTAGATTGGGGCTGCGGGGACTTGGGTGGATGGGGACCCTGTCCCCAGTGTCTCGCTGCGAGCCCTGGACGGGGGCTCCGGGGACCTGGGTTGACGGTGGACCCTGTCCTAAGGGTTTCCCTGCGGGCCCTGGACGGCTGCGGTGCGCCGGTGTCCTCTGGTTGGCGCCGGCCCGAGGGCTGACGGGCCTCCTTCTGCGGGGCCGATGTCGCAGAAGGGGGCAGCGGGGCGGGTCACAAGGGAGGGAGCTCCGGGTGACCCGCGCCGCGGACGGAGGCGGGGGTGGAGGGGGGTCCGTGACGATGCGGGCCCCTTCTGCCCTCGCCTAGGAGGCCGGTGGTGGTTCGGGGGAGCCACCACCGACGAAAGCCTCGATGACTGAGGGCGTCCCAGTATACCGGGACGCCCTCTCTGATAGTCGCTTGCCCGCGTTGCGGGCACCACGCCGGGGCGTCACAGTAGAATGCGTTTACGCGAACTTGTGGCGCCCCAAGCGCGTCGTGTGAGGGTATGCCGCTGGGGTTTTAGTGGGTAAACGACTCTTGGGTAGACGACCCTTGTCGGAGTCCCACATAATCACCGACCTTTCCCCCGGGGTGCGGTGGTATGCATAAAGCATTTCCCCAGCGAAACCAAAAAAAAAAAAAAAAAGGTCGGCGTACTATCGCAAGCGCGCAAAGTGTGGGAAAGCCCGTCGGTCGCGGACCCCGCCCACCAGTGGGTGGGAGGAAGGAGAGTCCACTGGACCGGAGGACTTAACGCAGGACGGGGAAGAACACAGTGGCTTCTACCACGAGGGTGCGCGCGGTGCCTACAAGGAGTACCTGAGGCTCAAGGAGGAGGTGGAGGAGGCTGGCGAGGAGAACGTGGAGCAGATCCCAGAGGACGTCCGCGTTAAGGGCGTAGCACGTACGCTCAACGCCAAGGCGAGGTTGATGGACGTTATCAATAGGGTGACGTCAAACAGGGCGAAGGTGCCTCCAGGGGAGCCGAGCGCTAGTGTCCTTAGAGCTAGCATTCAGGACGACTTGGCTATCCTCCTGGAGGTCACCAAGAGGTCTGGGCGACCCAAGGGCCTGTTTTTAAAGGCCATTCGGACGGCGTCCTCCTCGCTCCTGGAGGCTCTGGAAAAGCTGACCCAGAAGGCGACGGAGACGGAGCGACTGGCGGAGCGGGTCGAGGCGATGAGGGCGGAGTTTGATCAGTTGCGGGCTGATATGGAGAGCCGGCCCCCTCACGTCTCGCCCACCCCTCAGGAGGAGCCCCCACTAACGATGAGAACGTCTGCTGCCGGAGAAGCGGCTTCGCCCGCCTCTGGAGGCAGACAAGGCTGCTGCCCGCGGGGTCCTCATGGCGCAGAGGGTGAGGGAGAGGCGAGCTGAGAGCGATGGGCCTCTCCAGCCTCCCCGGAAACCGAAGAAGAGGAATAGGCGGAAGAGGGCGGCGGCTGTGCCACCAGTCGCGGACCTCCCTGCGGTTCCCCCGTCTGTGAGGCCCAGTGTGGCTCCAGCGAGGGAGCCCAGGACGGAAACATGGGCGACGGTGGCGGCCAGGAAGGCCCCGCCCAAGAGAAAGGAAGGGCCGAGGAGCCGTCCCTCCCCCCCTTCGCCACGCAAGGCGAAGAAGGGTCGAGGGGCGAAGTGCCAGCGGAGGGGGACCCGGACGAGGACAGAGGCCGTAACCCTTACGATTCCGGAGGGGTCGCAGGCCACCTACGCCGAGGCGTTGGCCACCGCCAAGGGGGCGGTTAAACTGGACGAGCTGGGGATCGCCCCTGAGGAGATGCGACCCCGAAGGACGAGGACGGGGGGGATGCTCTACGAGCTGTCCGGCTCCGAATGCGGCGTGAAGGCGGACAGGCTCGCGGAGAGCCTTGGAGCATCCCTCGGTGCTCTGGGTGTCCGGGTCCTGCGCCCTACGAGGACCAGGGAGGTGGAGGTCCTCGACCTTGATGATGCGACAGAGGTCGCTGACGTGGCCAAGGCAGTTGCCCTCAGCCGGGGGGTGCGCGGCGGAGGCTGTCAGGGTTGGCAGCATTCGTCGTGCGCCCGGTTACCTTGGCGTGGCCAACGTGCGCTGCCTACTGGCCGCTGCGCATCGACTTCTGTCGTCCGGCCGCCTTGTGGTGAGCTGGGCCAGGGCGAGAGTGGTGGCACTCGAGGCCAGAGCGGAATTCTGTTTCCGCTGCCTCGAGGGCGGCCACGTAGGGGTCCAGTGCCCCAACAGGGAGCACGCAGGGAGAGGAGCTCGCTGCTATAAATGCAGCGAGCTGGGCCATCGGGCAAAGGAGTGCCAGGCCCGGGACAGACGCTGCCCGCTGTGTGCCGACATGGGTTTACCCCATACGCACCGGCTGGGCAGCAAAGGTTGTGTCCAGGCGAAAGGGGGCCGCGTCAGGCCTTCCCGACGCAGCGGGATGGTCCAGGGTGCTGCTGCGGTCGCGGCGGCGCCCATGGAGACCGAGGCCCCGCAAACTGGACGGGCGGACGGGAGCTCGACTAGCCGAGCCCCCACCGCCGGGAAAGAGGCCGACCATCTGGCCGACTGATCCCAGGGCGGGGCTCGGGGAGGCCCCGCCCCTTGACGGGATCAGGATGGGTGCCCTGTCATGTGTACTGGCAGGGCACCACGGAGTTCTCACTCCGCACCAGGACTGGCATCGGGAGGTCGAGCTTTAACATCTTCGCTCCCCCCCTCGCGCGTCTGGCTCGTGGTGCAGATTCTGGGCCCACGAGGCAGGTCTTGCGCGGGATTGTACACCCCGGGGATGTTTTAGTGGGTATGCCCCTACTCTGGGGGTGATTCCCACACACCCCTCGTCGGTCCTCCCCGGGACCGACGGGGATAGTCCATAAAGGATTTCTACCCCGGGCACCAAAAAAAAAAAGGCTTCGAACTCAGGGGCGGGTGGAAGAGGAAGCCACAGAGGCTACTGGTAAGACCTGGTGACTTCGTCTTCCACCGTACACCCTTGTCTTTCCCGGCAATGGGAGGGGTGTTGGTCTTGGGTGGAGCACTACTGTTGCGTCGAAACCCAAGGCAAGTGTGGTTGTTATCCTGCTCGTGGTTGCCGCCTGCTTTTGGTCTGGCCCTTCTGGACAGACGTAGCCGAAACAGCCATGCGCCTTCCCGTATAATTCTCCCCCTCCTTCCTTTCCCTTTACCCTGTTTCCTGTCTTTCCCACCTCCTACATAGCGTCGTGGCGGGTTGCGGCTCCGGGGACTCCTCTGTTTTCAGAGTTGCCTTGCGAGACGCAAACCGTTGCGGCGCATCATGGGGCACTCGGGTTGGCGCTCAATTCAGTTGGCCGCCAAACCGAGTCTCCACTTAATTTAATTTATTTACTTAATTTAATCTAAATTAGTCTGTTGTTTTGTTTGGTTTTGGTCGTTCTACTTCTTTTGGTTTGTTGTTTTTGGTCGTTGTTTGTTTTGGTTTTTCTTTAGTCTTTTCTGTCCTTTTATTTCTTTTCGTTTTCTTTGTAGTTTCTGGGGTGCGGCTCTCGGGTTTTCCTGGGGGTCCGCAAGGGGGTGCATAGGGCGATGTTTTGTTGTGGAGGAGAATTAACGATGGAAGTACGTCAGAAGAAAAATACTCCCCGGGCGGGTCCCAGTCAGCCGGTGGCTGCTGGGGAATCCCGCACCCCTGCGCCTAAAACCGCGGGGGTCTGCCCCACGTTATACGGGGGGGGGAGGGGCAATTCAGACGTTCCGTCCGTCGTTGCGACGGATGAAGTGGGAAGGAGCAGGAGGCGAGGAGCGCGTAAGCGCAAAAAGGAGAGGACATCCGAGGATAGCGAGAGAGCTGGAAAGAGAACAAACAGCCCTCTCCTCACTCCGGAGGAAGAGATTGAGGAAGAAGTGGACATACCGCCGGAGGAAGAGGTACCCGAGTCTGACGACTCGGAGTACCAGGACCCGTATGAGAGGGGGGAGGTCTACACAAGGCGAGCTGAACAAGGGAAGGCATGCCGATCCCAAATCCCGCTCACTAGTGAGTGGGAAGAGGAAGACCAGTCGGATGGCCTGGAGGACATCGTGAAGGCCGGTCCTGTAAAGAGCGGCTTTTACCACGAGTGCTCCCGGCATCTGTACAGGATTTATAAAAAGCGGTGACAGAGGGCCGCTGAAAATGGCGAGGACGAAGCGGAACTGGACCTGGTCTGCCCGGAGAACATCCGGGTCAAGACTATGGCGCGGGTGCTGAATGCAAAGGCGAAGGTGACGGAAATCGTTACAAGGATAGCGGCGAAGAGGAAAAAGTTACCTCCAAGGGAGCGAAGCGCCCAAACACTAGGCGCAGTCATACAGGACGACGTGGCTATCCTCTTGGAGGTAACGAAGACCCACGGACGTACCAAGGGAGTCTTCGCAAAGGCTATAGAGCTGGCGACGACATCCCTCACCAGAGCGACGAACCAGCTACACGAAAAAGCCTCCGACTATGAGAGGCTCTTGGAGAGAGTCGCGGACATGAGGGTCGAGATTGACCAGCTGCGGGAGGCAGTGGCCAAACAGTCTCGGCCCTCCCAAGTCTCGCAGACTCCCCAAGCGACGCAAACAGAGGACGAAGGACCAATGGGTGAGCCACCGCTAACAATGCGGGAGATCGGCGCCATGGTGGACGCAAAGATTGCGGGCATCGTCGACCGGCTGATGCCAGAGAGGCGGTTCCGTCCGCCTCTGGCGGCAGACCGAACCGGCAAGGGCGAGCACCACCTGGCGCCTAAACCTGGGCCGAAGAGGGTGACGTTCGACGCGCCACCCAAAGCGAAGCGGATCATGCGGAAGAGGACTGCGGCCGTGCCACCGGTCGCCGAAATCCCCGCCGTCCCTGCACCCGTGCCAAAAGTGGCCATTGCTAGGGACACCAGGAAGGACACATGGGCAGTGGTGACTGCCAGAAACAGGACGAAGACTACACAGCCGACGAGCCGTCCCTCCCCTTCGCCACGTATGGCGAAGTCGGGGAAGAAGAAGAGGACGAAGTCCCGGCAAAAGCCGGACTTCAGTTTAACGGAGGCTGTGACCCTCACATTACCCGAGGAGTCACAGCACTCCTACAGCGACGTGGTCACAACCGCCAGGGAGGCGGTAAACCTGCAAGAGATCGGGATCGCCCCTGGCGACATGAGGCCAAAAAGGACGAGGATGGGCGGACTGCTGTACGAGCTGTCCGGCCCAGATAGAGGTGAAAAGGCGGACCGGCTCGCGGAGCGCCTGAACGCGGTGGTAAGCGCTCTTGGCGTCCGAGTCGCACGCCCTACGAGGTTGAAGGAGCTGAGCGTCAGGGACATAGATGACGCCACCACGCAGGACGACATTAAGAGGGCAGTCGCCTCAGCCGGGGGCTGCTCGGCGGAGACCACCAAGGTAGGGAACATCCGCCGCGCGCCGGGATACCTGGGGGTGGCCTGGGTGCGCTGTCCTCTCACCGCCGCTCTGCGGCTCTTATCGACCGGCCACGTTGTAGTGGGCTGGTGCAGGGCGAGGGTGGAGGCACTCGAGGCAAAGGCGGAGTATTGCTTCCGCTGCCTCGAGTGCGGCCATGTTGGGGCACAGTGTCCCAACAAGGAATCAGGGCGAGGGGCTCGCTGCTTCAAGTGCAGCGAGCCGGGCCACAAGGCGCGCGAGTGCCAGACCCGGGATAGGCGCTGCCCGCTGTGTGCGGATGTGGATTTACCCCATACGCACCGGCTGGGCAGCAAGGGTTGCGTCCAGGCGAAGGGGGGCCGCGTCAGGCCTTCCCGACGCAGCGGGGTGGTCCAGGGTGCTGCTGCGGTCGCGGCGGCGCCCATGGAGACCGAGGCCCCGCAAACTGGACGGGCGGACGGGAGCTCGACTAGCCGAGCCCCCACCGCAGGGAAAGAGGCTGACCATCTGGCCGCCTGATCCCAGGGCGGGGCTCGGGGAGGCCCCGCCCCTCGACGGGATCAGGATGGGTGCCCTGTCATGTGTACTGGCAGGGCACCACGGAGTTCTCACTCCGCATCGGACTGGCATCGGGGGGTTGAGCTTTAACATCTTCGCTCCCCCCCTGCGCGTCTGCCTCGTGGTGCAGAGTCTGGGCCCACGAGGCAGGTCTTGCGCGGGATTGTACACCCCGGGGATGTTTTAGTGAGTAGGCCCCAGATTCCCACACACCCCTCGTCGGTCCTCCCCGGGACCGACGGGGATAGTCCATAAAGGATTTTTACCCCGGGCACCAAAAAAAAAAGGGTTCGAACTCGGAACTTCTGAACTAGAAGTCGGAGTACTGAACTACTAGGTCATCGAGACTTATGATACGAAAGATGATCAGTATCGAGTCTAGTTCCTTCTGAGAGTGAGAGTCGCCTCTTACGACGCCCACGTGAAAAGATGGGGTGGTACTATTCTCTGGAGCGATATGGCGGCCGGAGCCGTATCTCCGGCAGCAGCCGGTCCGTGATACCCGCGATCTTGGCGTCAACCATGGCGCCGATCTCCCGCATGGTCAGCGGGGCCTCTTCATGTTGGGTGACGGGTGGGGTTTGGATTCGGGCGGGCCGGCTCGCCATTTCAGCCCGAAGCTGATCCAGCTCCGCCCGCATCTCCTCCACCCGCTTTGTCAGCTCCTCCGTGCTGGATGCCCTTGTCACCAGTTCGCCCATTGCGCTCAGGAGCGAGGAGGTCGCTACCTGAACGCCCTTGAGGAATATTCCCCGTGGTCGCCCATGTCTTTTTGTGACCTCCAGGAGGATGGCCAGGGCTGCCCGTGAGCGACCCATGGCGCCGAAACCGGCGAGAAAGCGCCCTAGGAGGCCAAGGAGGAGAAAGGCCACGGCGCCACCAGTCGCGGCACTCCCGGCGGTCCCCTCGCCTGCGGAGCCGAGTTCGGCCCCAGCGAGGGAGCCCGTGGGGGGGAGCTGGGCGACGGTGGCGGCCAGGAGGGCCAAACCTGGAGTGACGGAGCCGAGGAGCCGTCCCTGCCCTTTGTCACTCAAGGCGAAGGCGGGGGCGAAGTGCCGGCGGACAAAGAAGATGGCGGTGACTGAGGCGGTGACCCTCACCCTTCCTGAGGGGTCGCCGCACACGTATGCCGAGGTGCTGGCGACCGCCCAGCGGGCAATTAAGCTGGAAGAGATTGGTGTCTCTCCGGAGGAGATGCGGCCTCGGAGAACTCGAGTGGGCGGAATGCTGTACGAGTTCTCGGGGCCAGGCAGCGAGGAGAAGGCCAGCAGACTGGCGGAACGCCTGAGCGCGTCCTTGGACGCTCTCGGTGTCCGGGTCTCGCGGCCCGTAAGATGCAGGGAGATCCGGGCCCTGGACATCGATGATGCCACGGACCCCAGGGACGTTGCCAGGCAACTGGCCTTAGCTGGGGGGTGCGCGGTGGACGCCGTGAAAGTCGGCAGTATCCGCCGCGCCCCGGAGCGCCTGGGTGCGCTGCTCCCTGGCCGCCGCTCAGCGGCTATTAACCTCCGGCCACCTTGTGTTAGGCTGGGGACGGGCGAGGGTGGAGGCAGTCGAGGCAAAGGCGGCGTACTGCTTCCGCTGCCTCGAGTGCGGCCATGTTGGGGCGCAGTGCCCCAACAAGGAGTCAGTTGCTTCAAATGTAGCGAGCCCGGCCACACGGCACGAGAGTGCCAGGCCGAACAACGACGCTGCCCGCTGTGTGCAGACATGGGTTTACCCCATGAGCACCGGCTGGGCAGCGGGTCGTGCGCCCAGTCTAGGGGTGACATGAAACGGCCCCCGAGGCGTGGCGGGGTGGACAGGGGTGCTGCCTCGGTAGCGCCCATGGACACCGACGCTGCGCGGACTGGGCAGGCAGTTGACGCGGGCCCGAGTAGCCGGGCCGGTCCCGCCAGGCAGAGGGCCGGATAGGCCGAGGATCCCGGGGCAGGGCGCGGGGATGCCTTGCCCCACTGGGGATCAGACGTTGGACGACGTCCTGCTCGTTGTGCTCACGGCAGGACGTCGGGGCTCGTTGGAGCGTGGGGTTGAGGAGGCGATGAGCCTCCAGTCTGTGGCATAGCGGACGGGGCCCCAGTAGGCTAAGTTCCCGCAATGCCACCGACATGGACACGAGAGAGAGAGCACCCCGGGGATGTTTTAGTGGGTAGGCCCCCACTCTGGGGGAGAATCCCACACACCCTCCCTCGGCCATCCCCGTGGCCGACGGGGATAGTCCATAAAGGATTTTTACCCCGGGCACCAAAAAAAAAAAAAAAGGAAATACTTTGTTTTAAGTCACAGAGGCTACTGGTAAGACCTGGTGACTTCGTCTTTCACCGTACTCCCTTGTCTTTCCCGGCAATGGGAGGGGTGTTGGTCTTGGGTGGAGCACTACTGTTGCGTCGAAGCCCAAGGCAAGTGTGGTTGTTCTCCTGCTCGTGGTTGCCGCCTGCTTTTGGTCTGGCCCTTCTGGACAGACGTAGCCGAAACAGCCATGCGCCTTCCCGTATAATTCTCCCTTCCCTCCTTTTCCTTTACCCTGTTTCCTGTCTTTCCCACAGTGTCGCGGTTGTTCGGCTCCGGGTCTTCTGTGTTTGCAGAGTTGACTTCGGACGTCGCACCGCCATGGCACACCATAGGGTCCTCGGGTTGGCGCGCAACATTGGTTGGCCGCAAACCAGCGCCAGGCATTCCGTCTGGCATATGCTGAACCAGCGCCGTTTCAGCGCAATTTATACTAGTGCTTAAGTAATTATAGATTGTTTAAGAGGTAAATTGTACTGAATAAACCATTTTTCTTTCTTTCTTTCTTTCTACCCAATTTAATTTAATTCTGTCTTTTGGTTGTTTTGTTTCTGGTTCTACTTCGTTTGGTTTGTTCTTTTGGTTGTCGTTTGTTTGGTTGTCTGTCATCTTTGCTGTCTTTCTGTTTCCTTTCTCTTTCTTTTGACGATTCGGCTCTCGGGTTTTTCCCGGGGGTTCGCTGGGGGGGGGGGGGTGCGTAGGGTGACGTATGTTGGGCGAAATAAAAATGGATACACGACTGAATAAAAAATACTCCCCGGGCGGGTCCCAGCAAGCCGGTGGCTGTTGGGGAATCCCGCACCGCTCCTCCCTCGGGGGGGGGGGGCTGCCCCGTGTATACGGGGGGGCAGTTTGGCCGTGCCGTCCGTCAACAAGGCGGACGAGTTGGAGAAGGTGAAGGAGGTTTGGAGGGCGATGGCGCGCAAGCGCATGCCGGAGGAGTCAGCCATGGTGGAAGGGGCGAAGGATGCGAAGCGGCTCAACAGTCCGCTCTCCAGTAAGGGTTCGAGCGATGTGAGCGACGCTCCGATGAGTCGGGACGGCTCAACAGGGCGAAGGGGCGAGGAATCGGAGTCCTGTGACACCGATGCCCTAGACAATACGGGCAGGATTCTGCGTTTCTACAGGCGAGGGGAGGCGGGTAAGACGTGTCGGGCGCAGACCCCAGTCACTAGTGACTGGGAGGTCGATTTCTCCGACGGTCTTCCCGACCCAGAGCGGCCCACGAAGGGGTACAGTGGCGCTTGCCATGAGGAGGCCCGGTACTCATACAATAAGTACCTGAACCTTCGGAGGGAGATAGAGGCCAGTGGCGAGCCTGAAGTGGAGGTCCCAGAGGACGTCAAGTGCAAGGAGCGAGCCCGCAGATTTAACGCGAAGGCGAAGCTGGCGGACGTAGTGACCAAGGTTGCGGAAGGGCGTGCGAAGCTGCCTCCAGGAGAGACGGGTGCCAAATTCCTGGGTGCAGTCATCCAGGATGACCTGGCTGTCCTCCTGGAGGTCACCAAAAGGACAGGGTGACCTAGGGGCTTTTTCCTGAAAGCCATCGAGACGGCGACAGCCTCGCTCCTAGGAGCCACCGATTAATTGGTGGCAAGAGCGACGAGAATGGGAGAGCTGGCGAAGCGGGTGGAGGAGATGAGGGCGGAGCTGGATCAGCTGCGAGCTGAAATGGCTAGCCGGCCCGCCCAAGTCCCACACACCGCAACACACGAAGAAACCCTCCCGCTGACCATGCGGGAAATCGGCGTCATGATGGACGCGAAAATCGCGGGCATTGCGGACCGTCTGCTGCCGGAGATACGGCTTCGGCCGCCTCTGGAGGCGGACCGGTCTGCCGCCCGCAATGTCCGCGTGGCGTCGAGAGTGAAGGAGCGACGGGAAGAGGTCGAAGGGCCTCCCCGAAGGGGAAGGAGACGGAAAAGGCGGAGAAGGACTGCGGCTGGGCCACCGGTTGCAGAGCCCCCTGCGGTTCCCTCGCGTGTGACGCCGAGAGTGGCTCCAGCGAGGGAGCCCAGGACGGACAGCTGGGCGACGGTTGCGGCCAGGTGGGCCAAACCTGGAGTGACGGAGCCGAGGAGCCGTCCCTGCCCTTTGCCACTCAAGGCGAAGGCGGGGGCGAAGTGCCGGCGGAGTAAGAAGATGGCGGTGATCCTCACCCTTCCTGAGGGGTCACCGCATACGTATGCTGAGGTGATAGCTACGGCCCAGCGGGCGATAAAATTAGAGGAAATTGGAGTTGCTCCGGAGGAGATGCGGCCTCGGAGAACTCGCGTGGGCAGGATGCTCTATGAGCTCTCGGGCCCCGACTGTGCCGAGAAGGCCGGTAGACTGGCGGAGCGCCTGAGCGCGTCCTTGGACGCTCTCGGTGTCCGGGTCTCGCGGCCCGTAAGATGCAGGGAGATCCGGGTCCTGGACATCGATGATGCCACGGACCCCAGGGACGTTGCCAGGCAACTGGCCTTAGCTGGGGGGTGCGCGGTGGACGCCGTGAAAGTCTGCAGTATCCGCCGCGCCTGGGAGTCGCCTGGGTGCGCTGCCCCCTGGCCGCCGCTCAGCGGCTTCTTTCCTCCGGCCACTTCGTGTTGGGCTGGGGACGGGTGAGGGTGGAGGCCCTCGAGGCAAAGGCGGCGTATTGCTTCCACTGCCTCGAGTGCGGCCATGTTGGGGCGCAGTGCCCCAACAAAGGTAGTGAGAGAGGGGCTCGCTGCTTTAAGTGCAGTGAGCCCGGCCATACGGCACGTGAGTGCCAGGCCGAGTCGCGACGCTGCCCGCTGTGTGCGGACATGGGCTTGTCCCATGAGCACCGGCTGGGCAGCGGGTCGTGCGCCCAGTCTAGGGGTGAACGGAAACGGCCCCCGAGGCGTGGCGGGGTGGACAGGGGTGCTGCCTCGGTGGCGCCCATGGACACCGACGCTGCGCGGACTAGGCAGGCGGTTGACGCGGGCCCGAGTAGCCGGGCCGGTCCCGCCAGGCAGAGGGCCGAATAGGCCGAGGATCCCGGGGCAGGGCGCGGGGATGCCTTGCCCCACGGGAGATCAGACGTTGGACGACGGGGCTCGTTGGAGCGGGGGTTTGAGGAGGCGATGAGCCTCCAGTCTGTGGCATAGCGGCCGGGGCCCCAGTAGGCTAAGTTCCCGCAATGCCACCGACATGGACGCGAGAGAGAGAGCACCCCGGGGATGTTTTAGTGGGTAGGCCCCCACTCTGGGGGAGATTCCCACACTCCCCCAGGAAATACTTTGTTAAATCTTAATTTTAATTAGTTTAATTTGTTACATTTTTCTATTCAATTTAGTTTGTCATCTTTTTAAAAGAAGACGTTATATTATTTTACATTGTCAGAGCGGAGGGTAGTCCTCGAGCGGGGTCGAGGCGCCATCTTGACATTCGGCAAAAACGTATAAAAGGAGCGTGATCGTGGAGGTGGATCGGGCATTATGATAGAAACAGTGGTTGCGGTGCGGTGTGTTAATACTGGAGTGTAGTTAAGATCGGTACCTTGAACCCGCTGCTCAAATTAAAAGGTTTAATTAAACAGTCAATTCCCCGACATATATAAAGGTTAAATATCAGTTTTTTAAGCAGTAAATACTTTACTCGTTTAAATACAACAATAAGTAAAAAATTCAATAAATTACATTAAAAGACATAATTATCATTTTTGTTAAATTTCTTTAGTTAGTAAGAAATTCCGAATGTGTTTGTCTTTGAGGTCGAATTCAAAATCGGAGCTGTTGGTGCTGGGGCTTTGTCTCTCTCTCTTTTCTATTGGCGGGAAAGAGATAGTGTCAATGTTTCGAATTATAATTAAAAAGTTACTTTGTCTCACTGTTTTCAGTGAGCAAAACCTACATGTTTGAGCTACTGAAGTGAAAAACCTATTCTACACGGTTGGGTCCAACCACCAACAAAGGTGTCCTTGGTTGAGTTGGAGCAAAAAGCAACCGTGTAGAAGTTGGTTGATGTCAATATTTGGTTGACCATACGAGTGACCTTCCAACCACCTTGATCGTGAGCGCATCCCTCACTACCAAGGACCAATAGAGGACATTGGGTTGAAGAGCGACCGTGTGGATGCTTGTTGGCCTGCGACCGTACGTAGTTGCGGCTCGAACGTCGAGCAGCGAGCACGTATGTTGTTTGGCGTGCATTTCTGAAAGATGATGGCGGTGGCACGACAATAAAGGGAAGTTCTTAGAACTATATAGAAATTTGCCCACCCTCTGGGACATTGGCTCTGATCTATATAAGGATCGGAACCAAAAAAGTCAAGCCTGGGAATTGCTTGCGGAATAACTACGCGAAATTGAACCGGAAGCAGATGTAGCTTTAGCAAAACAAATTGAACATAAACAAAAGGGTACTTTCATAATAATTTTTATGATATTGCTATTTCCATGCCATCAAAATAAAATAAAAATCATATAGGTACTTCACACTTTCTAAGAATGTGAATGTTAAGAATGTGTTAGAATAGTAGTCATATAGTTATAACTATAATAGCACCAAACTGAATTTTAATTAAAATTAGTTTTTTATTTTATTAATTTTTATTTAAGTATGTTTTTGTGGTCGTTTTTTTTTAGATTTTTTTCATCACATAATTTTATGCAAGCTAGAGCTATCCCAACCTTTTGAGGTTTCGAAAGGAGTCCCATTATTAATCAGTTTTCACTTCTTTGCGGTCTACTAACGACTGACGAGTTGCCTCAACTACACATCGTGTAGATTGAAAACCAAATTTGGTTGGAACAACCAAGGTGACCTCTGTTGGTGGTTGGACCCAACCGTGTAGAATAGGTTTAATTTATTGAATTTTACTTTTACTTTTTGTTGTATTTAAACGAAAATAAGTATTTACTGCTTAAAAAACTGATATTTAACCTTTATATATTTAACTAGTGGCCCGCCTCGGCTTCGCCCGTGCAAAGCCGGGGTGGGTTATACATAAAAACCTTCCCCTTGAATCACTCTATCTATTAAAAAAAACCGCTTCAAAATCCGTTGCGTAGTTTTAAAGATTATTGCATACATAGGGACGGACAGAAGAATGCGACTTTGTTATAAACTACGAGTATGTAGTGATAGTGATTCTAGTTTCAAAAATGTTACGTAATATATTTCATCTCCTATAGTGTTCTCGCTGCTGAAGTGAAAAGTTATGTGTGTTACATGAGAGCAAACTTTTTTGCATTTTGTGCCTTTGAATCCCTCGCAACACTCAGGAATCAACTTTAGAATCACTCGCTACGCTCGTGATTCAATCATTAATTCCTTCGCTTGCTCGGGATTCAATATCAGCACTCGCAGCAAAAAACGACTTTGCTCTCTTGTTACTATTATTTATGATTTAGAACTGCAAGGCACTTGCATTAACAATAGAACTATATGCAATAGGACAGGTAGCAAGGGTTCACTGCTTATCGCTGCGACCCGCGGACACCGGAATCAATTATAGAATGTATCAGAAAAAGAATCAGTAACTTGATTTTTTTAGTTTTTTTTCTTTTTTGGTTTTATTTTTTGTAGGTTAGGTTAGAGATGTAGTAATTAAATTCTGAAATAAGAATTGTAACAACAATTAAGTAATGTCTTTTAATAATGATTCACAATATTAATCATCTTCGTAACAACGACGTTTAAAAAAAGGTTCAAGCAAAAAAAAAGGGTCAGGTGAACATAAAAAAGGGTCAGTTTATCGGCGGTTGGGTCGCAGACACCGGAAATCAATTAGGGATAAGTTACTTGAGCTAGTCATCTCCGGAACCGTTGATCTTACGCAAAAATGGATTGCAGAATCGTGATCAGCACATGCCAAAACATACATAAAGACACCAATGTTTTTTTTTTAGAATTCGACCAAGCTGATCAGTCGCGATCCACAGTCCTAATTGGTGCGCCAGAACCGATCCACGATCCTGATTGGTGCGCCAGAACCGTCGAATCACTACTACTGATAGCCAGATAGTGTTCCCTAAATAGATTTTTTAATATCTGCAGACTTTTTGCATGCAGTAGATACTCCGGAAGGGCATTCCAGAGTCTAACTGCCTGGACTACGAATGATTTCCCGAAGAAGTTAGTGGAATGAGTAGGGCAATGTAGGTTTAAATTCTGTGACGATCTCAAGGACAATAAATGTGATTCATGAAGGAGTTTGAAACGATCCTTTAAATAGGAAGGGGCAGTAGGACTGAACTGTATACTGTATAACATAGATAGTATGTGAGTATTCCGACGAAGGCGAATTGGGAGTCACTTGAGCTTAGCGCGGAATTCTGAAATATGATCATATTTGCGTAATCCAAATATGAATCTTATACAAACATTTTGAAGCCGCTCAAGTTTGTCCAGTTGCTCCTCTGTAAGGTCAAGATAGCTGGCGTCAGCATAGTCTAATATTGGAAGAAGGAGGGATTGAGCTAGCGCAATTTTGGTGGCGGTTGGAAGGAAATTGCGAAGTCTCCGAAGGGAGCCTACAGAAGCAAAAAGTTTTCGACTGACTTCTTGAATTTGGGGGTTCCAGGAAAGGGTCCGATCAATAATAATACCGAAATCTTTTACCTTATCTTTAAATGGCAAGGTAGTACCATCAAAAACAACAGGAGTAAGTTGCGACCAGTCAATTCGTGCTATATACCTGGGACTCCCAATAATTATGACTTGGTAGGATTTACCTTGAGCACATACTCTTGGCTCCATTCACAGATATGTTTTAAGTCAATGTTCAATACGTCGATGGTTTCTTAAAAGCGACCAAATGCAGCACTGCGATAAATTTGTAAGTCGTCTGCATAAAGGTGGAAGGAGGAGACAAGTTTACAAGAGATTGTATTTATAAATACGGCAAAGAGTAATGGGGAAAGAACGCCACCCTGTGGGACACCAGCAGTTGTATCACACCAAGAGGACAAGGAGTCTTCAACGCGTATACGCTGCCGGCGTCCGAACAGGTAACTACGAAACCAAGTCATCGCTGTTGGAGATATGTTAAGAGAGCTCAGTACACCAAGTAATATGTCAAAATCAACGGTACTGAAAGCATTGCTGAAATCTAACAGTGACAGTAGTGTTAGTTGACTGTTTTCCATGCCCAGGCGAATATCATCTGTTACCTTGATCAGAGCAGATACTGTACTGTGGCCAGGACGGAAACCGGATTGGAAGGGATTCAGAAGGTGATGACTGGTGAGGAAATTACTAAGTTGACTATGGACAAGGCGCTCTAAAACTTTTGAGAGGAACGGTAGAATGGAGATGGGGCGGTATTCAGACATAGAAATAGGATTAGCGATCTTGGGCAGGGGTGTGATAAGGGCTTCTTTCCATGAAGATGGAAAGGAACCACTGGAGAGAGAGTAATTAAGGAGGTTTGTGATTATGGGAAGGCCCAGAGCCTTAGACGTAATTACCATAATGGCGCTCTTAACATCACAATCAGACAATTGCTGTTATACGAAAGGAGAAAAGTCAGGAATTGGAACCGTAGAAAGATAATTAAGCGCACGTTGTTTACTTGCAGGAGTGCAAGCAGAAGTCGAGGAAAAATGATTTAGAGAGACATTAAGAGCGTCTAGATTTAAACCTTTAGGCAAAGTAACTTGACGTGGTTTCCCAACTCCTAATGACCTTAAAAACTTCCAGACCTTAGCGGGATCTCCGTTTTCTACTGATGAATAGATGTGTTGGCGTTGCGCGTTCCTACACACCTTATTGCAGCGATTTCGTTTTGAGACATATTTTTCTAGGTTAGCAGCTGTGGGACGGGATTTAAATCTTGATTTGGCTTTTGCTTTTTCTTCCATGATTAATTTTATATTGTCTGAGAGCCATGGTGCTGGGAGGTGTTTTAATTTGATTTTTCTTAATGGAGCATGTACGTCGTAGAGCTCAATAATTTTGGACGTGACGATGTTTGCTTTTTCGTGCACCGAGGTAGATGCATAATATGAGTCCCAGCATATATTCCCAGCATCTTTTTGAAGTTCGCATATGTCCATGCCACCAAAATTGCGTTGCTGAATGATTTTAGACTGCTTTGGGGGGGCGGATTTTGTAGGACAGGAAAATGAAATGGTGATATGAGAAAGCATCTGCTGAACACTGCCCATGTTTAGCTACACAGCTGGGAGTTGAAAAAAGTATTAGGTCAAGAAGCGACGGAGTGGAATGGGAAAGTGGTGGGTGGTATTTAAAGGGAGGATGTTGAGATTACAAGAATTTACGATGAATTGGAAGGACAATGTGCGAGAATCATTCTTTAACAAACATGTATTAAAGTCACCCATAATTATCGACTGACTATAAGCAGATGCGAGATTAACTAAAAGATTTTCAAAAGAAGAGAAGCAATTAATGCTTGAGGAAGGAGAATAATAAACGCCGAGTAAAAGTTTGGAGTGATGGAGCTCGACTTCCAGAAAGAGATGCTCGCCTGCATTCAGAGGCGGTCGTTGTGTTGACATATCGATAATAGAGTAAGGAATGTATGAGCTAAGATATATGGCAACACCACCACCCACTCTACCGGAACGATCATTTCTTATCAGCGTGAACCCGGGAAGAGAATATGAGACAGAAGGAAGGCACGGTTTTAGCCAAGATTCGGACACAAGTATGGAATGTATATTCTTACCGTCAAGGTTCGCCAGCATATCCTTGTTATAAGCTGGAATACTCTGGGCATTGATATGACCCACATTAAAATTTCTGGACTCGTCACAAAAACACGATAATAAGGTACTGGCGAGAGAAGGTGAGAAAAAAGAACTCTCATCACCACTACTGGCAGATAAAAAAACATCGCTATCACTATCTGTATCCATAAGAAATTTATAAGTAATAAAATAAAATACAATAATAATAAAACTAAAAAGACGTAACACATATAACACCTAACCAGCAACAAATATATACGTACAAATATAAATTAACTTAAACGTACAAGAAGGACTTTTGCGGGTAGGACAGAAAAAAGTGCAGACGTTGTTTTGTTCACTATTATTCAATATTATTATAAATATTCCAAATTTCTTCCAATATTCTTCACAAAACCTTAGAGTTAACCATAATTAAACTCTACTTACATTTGCAATAGCTTTATGTAACATCAACATCACATAATATCTGCCAACCACCTGCCGGCTCATCACATCTCCACAAGTTATCACTGCACTTAGCACAAAACACGGTCTCTCTGTAAACCCCAGCAAGAGCCAAGCCATAATTATAGGTAGTCGCCAAAATTTGAAAAAAAAATGATTATCAATTGCTGCCGGCCATAAACTTGTGTTCCTGTAAGATCCCATATAGCTCAGATGTCAAAGATCTCGGCATTTACATTGATAGTACGATGTGCTGGATACCACATGTCAATAGAGTATCACAAAAAGTGACCGGAGTACTGCGATACCTATACCCTTTAAAGAATATGCTTCCTCTGTCTGTTAAAGTTGCGCTTGTACAAGCCTTGATCCTTCCAATTATTGACTATGGTGATGTTTGCTTTTTTGACCTGAATGCAGATCTTTTAAATAAACTTGACCGCCTTCTTAATAACTGCATTCGATTCACTGCCCGGGGTAAAAATCCTTTATGGACTATCCCCGTCAGCCACTGGGATGGCCGAGGGGGGGTGTGTGGGAATCTCCCCCAGAGTGGGGGCCTACCCACTAAAACATCCCCGGAGTGCTCCCTACTGGCGTCCTTGTTGCGGCATTGTGGGATCTGTACTCAGGACCACGCCGCCGCAGACAGGAGGCCCACCTCCTCTACCCCGGCTCCTACGAGCACTCGACGTCCTGCCGTGAGCACCCGAACAGGACGTCGCATCTTTGCAGATCCCGTGTGAGGAGAGGGCATCCCCGTGCCCTCCCCCGGGACCCGGCCGGACTCGGCCTATGACTCGGCGGCCACGGCCGGAACTCGGTTATGCTCCGGGTCCAGCCGCTGAGCCGCCTGCTCACCTGGCGTGGTCTTGGTCTCCATGGGCGGCAGCTTGCTGCCGCCGCCCTGGACCGCCTCGCCGCGTCGGGAGGACCTAGACTGGCCCCCCTTCGCTGGGGAGCATTCCCTGTGCCCCAATCTGTGCGCCGCGGGCAGACCCCTATCAGCGCACAGTGGACACTTCTCCTCCGGGGCTTCGCAAGACTTTGCTGTGTGCCCCAGCCCACTGCATCTGTAGCAGCGGGCACTCCGCTCGCCTGGGTTGGGGCATTGGGCCCCAAGGTGGCCGCTCTCCAGGCACCGGAAGCAGAACTCCGTCCTGGCTCTGAGCTGCTCCACCCTCGCCTTAGCCCAGCCAACGACTAAGTGGCCGGACTTGACCACTCGTTGGAGGGCAGTCAGTGGGCACCTAGCCCGCGCCACTCCAAGAGATCTGGGCGCGCGGCGTATACCGCCAACCTTGACGGCCTCCACCGCGCACCCGCCTGCCACCGCAATTGCTTGCGCGATCTCCTCCGGCGTCGCAGCGTCATCGACGTCCATGACGCGCATTTCGCCCATGCGCACAGGCCTTGAAACCCGCACGCCGAATGCCGATAGAGCGGCACTCAGGCGGTTGGCGAGCTTGTCTGCCTTCTCCTCGCAATCGGAACCGGAGAGTTCATACAGCATCCCTCCGGTTCGAGCTCTTCTAGAACGCATCACGTCGGCGGTGATGCCCAGTTCGCCCAGAATGATGTTGTCTTGGGCGAAAGCAAGCACCTCCGCGTAGGTGTGTTGTGACCCCGCTGCGATGGTGAGGGTTACCGCCTCTGTCTTCACCCTAGCTTTCCTCCGCCGGCACCTCGCCCCTCCACCCCTCCACCCCTCTTCGCCTTGCGTGGCGAAGGGGAGGGACGGCTCCTCGGCTCGTCCTTTCTTTTGGGCGGGGCCTTCCTGGCCGCCACCGTCGCCCATGAGTCCTTCCTGGGCTCCCCCGCTGGAGCCCCACTGGGCGTCGCACGCGAGGGAACCGCAGGGCGTTCCACAACCGGTGATAAGGCCGCAGTCCTCTTCCGCCTTTTTCCTCCTCTTCCCGTTCGGGGAGGCCCCTCGACCTCCGCCCGTCGCTCCTTGACTCTCGACGCCATGCGGACGTCGTGGGCGGCGGACCGGTCCGCCTCCAGAGGCGGCCGAAGCCGTGTCTCCGGCAGCAGACGGTCCGCAATGCCCGCGATTTTCGCGTCCATCATGGCGCCGATCATTCCCATGGTCAGCGGTGGCTCGGTCCTCTCCGTGACCCCAACCGCTTCCCTGTCGTCCTCGGTCTGTGTCGCCTGGGCTGTCCGCGAGGCCTGGGTGGGCCGAGACTGTTTGGCCAGTGCCTCCCGCAGCTGGTCAATCTCGACCCTCATGCCCGCGACCCGCTCTAGTAGCGTCTCGTAGTCTGAGGCCCTCTCGACAAGCTTATTGGTCGCATCGGTGAGGGATGCGGTCGCCATCTCGATTGCTTTCGAGAAGACCCCCTTGGGCCGTCCATGTGTTTTGGTCACCTCCAAGAGAATCGCCACGCCGTCATGGACGATGGCACCGAGCGCTTGGGCGCTCGACTCTCCCGGAGGCAACTTTCGCCTCTTCGCCGATACTCTGGCGACGAAGTCCGTGACTTTGGCTTTGGCGTTCAGCACTCTTGCCATGGTCTTCACCCGGATATTCTCCGGGCATACCGGCTCAGCTTCCGCCTCGTCTTCGCCGTATTCTGCGGCCCTCTGTCGCCGCTTTCTGTAGATCCGGTACATGTGCCGGGAGCATTCATGGTAAAAGCCGGCCTTAACTGCGCCGGCCTTCTCGATGTCCTCCGGGCCATCCGTCTCGTCTTCGTGCTCCCACTCACTTGTGAGTGGGGTTTCGGATCGGCAAGCCGTACCTTTCTTCGCTCGCGTCATATAAATTTCCCCTCTTTCGTACGGGTCTTGGTACTCCAAGTCATCTGACTCGAGACCCTCTTCCTCCGTTACGAGCTCCACCTCCTGCTCTTCTTCCAGAACGAGGAGCGGACTGTTAGTCCTCTTTCCGGCTCGCTCGTGGTCCTCCTCAAGAGCTCTCTGCTTCCGGCGCTTACGCGCCCCACGTCTCCTGCCTCTGCCTACCTCGTCCGTCGAAACGACAGACGGTACGCCAGAATTGCCCCCCCCCGTATACATGGGGCAGACCGCCCCCCCCAGAGGGAGGAGCGGGGCGGGATTCCCCAGCCGCCAACGGCTGACTGGGACCCGCCCGGGGAGTCTTTTTATTCGGACGTCCTTTCATTTTTATCTCCATCAACAACTTCGCCCTATGCCCCCCCTAGCGGACTCCCGGGAAGATCCGAAAGCCGCACCCCAGAAGCTAAAAGAAAGAGAAAAGACACTAAAAGACAGAATAGAATATAGAAACCAAGACAACAACAACCAAAAGAACAACAAACCAAAAGAAGTATAATTAAACAAAACAACCAAAACGACAGAATGAAATGAAATTAGGTAGGGACTCGGTTTGACGGCCAACCAGTGTTGAGCGCCAACCCGAGGACCCTATGGTGTGCCACGACGGTGCGTCATCCAAAGTCAACTCTGAGAGCAGAGAAGACCCGGAGCCGAACAACCGCGACACTGTGTAGGAAATGGGAAAGACGGGAAACAGGGTAAAGGGAAAGGAGGGAAGGGAGAATTATACGGGATGGCGCATGGCTGTTTCGGCTACGTCTGTCCAGCCTTCTGGACCAAAAGCAGGCGGCAACCACGAGCAGGATAACAACCACACTTGCCTTGGGTTTCGACGCAACAGTAGTGCTCCACCCAAGACCAACACCCCTCACATTGCCGGGAAAGACAATGCAGTACGGTGAAAGACGAAGTCACCAGGTCTTACCAGTAGCCTCTGTGACTTCCCCTTACACCCGCCCACCCCACACAGCCCTGAATATCTTATGTCCTGCTTCCGTTATCTGTGCTCTACACATGGAAAGGAGCTCCGTTCCAATAATAATCGTCTTCTGGATTGCCCGATCCATCATTCTAATTTCCTTCACTCTTCCTTCTTTGTTCAAGCTATTATGCTTTGGAACGCCTTGCCTCAGGAAATTAGGATGGCACAATCACGTCTCTCATTCAAGCTGAAACTCCGAGAGCATCTGCTGGCATCTTGTTCTGGAACCACTAACATTTAGCAGTATGTAGTGTATGTATTTTATTAAATATATCGATATAATTATTTGTGTATTTATGTAATATATTTTGTATGTATGTAATATATTTTATATATATATGTATGTATAAGTGTATATTTTTATAGATATATATTGTTTAAGTTTTATTATAATTATCTTGCTGATTCCCTCAAAAGTGCACCTACCTAATATTTCTCTGCATGACCTGAAGGTAGACTGGGAGAAAATGCCGTAGGCATTAAGTCCGCCGATGTAAAATTTGCATAAAGATAAATAAATAAATAAAATAAAACACTATGTCTCAACTGGATGAGATTCAATCTGTACAGAAGTCACTGGAGGAGTAATTTCTCAAGAAAATGGGGCAACTGGAAGAACAAATTCAGCGTGGCCGAGGATTTTCGCGTCTTTAGAGAGCTGATTTTCTCCATGTTTAGCCTCCTCAGGAAACAAATTAGTGAGTGCTCCGCTCAAGTTGACAATCTGGAAACCAGACACCGGAGGAAAACCCTGCTGTTCCTGGGTGTGGTTGAAACTGCACATGAAGACTGTCTCTCAGTTGTCAATGAAATACTCCATGGCAAAATGGCACTGAAGTGTCTATCGGAGTCTTCTGTTCAAACCTGTCACCGTTTAGGAACCCAGTCTAAGGATCGTCCCCGGCCCATCCTAGTGAGGTTCTCTGACATTGATACCGAACATGATGCCTGGAGAGCCAAAACCGCATTGAAATCCACTCCAATATCGGTTAGAGAGTTTCTGACGAAGACACGGCAAACTATTTTGGGTAAAGCGAGGCAACATTTTGGTGTACGCTCATGCTGGACCACAGACGGTGTGATTTTTATCAAGACCTCCGATGGCAATCGAACCCGATGTGTGACTGAAGAGCAGCCCATCTGCGATCTGAAAAACGTAAGGACTTACTATTTCTGTCTATATGTAATTAACTTGATTATTAACTTGATTATTTATACTTACTTGGTGACCATAGCCATGTTTTATTTTATTATTTTCGCTTAGTTTTATAGTCATGTCATGTACGTTTTAACTTTCTAGTCTTTTTTTCAACAGTTTTGTATTTTTTTTTGTTTTGTTTATTAATTGCTGATAATGGCTTCCATCACATAAATGTGACATCAATATTCAATACACCTCAGGTACCAATTGTCAGTCAGTTGACTGTCATACTTGACTGACACATGATATTTTATAGGCATGGCTACTGAGTTATTTTATTGTTTGATATTTTTTTTTTCTATAATCATAGTTTTAAATTGTGATCTCAGCGTGTTTATTTTTTTTCTCTTGTTTTTGTTAGCTGGCGGGTGATGCAGATGATTATCCGCTGCACTAGTTTTATTGTTTTTATTTTTTATTTGTACTCTTTTTAATATCCTATATATTTTTATATACTTTATTGCTTAGGTATATTTTATGGAATCTTATATATTGTATATTATATTATATGTTTGCTGATGATATATTTCTGTCCGCCAATGAATCTGGCACATCTAGTGACGGTACTTTCTGTTCTTTTGACTATGACCTCGGAGACAGCCTGCGTGACGCCTTCGTTAATAATGTGAAACACACTTTCAATGTATGTCATCTTAATGCACAAAGTATACCAGGTCATTACAGCGAGCTGTATGATACTTTTTACAACAACAATAACGTCCATGCCATCCTAATTTCAGAGTCTTGGCTAAAACCACATCTATTGTCAACTTCTTATTCCCTACCTGGTTATATTCTACTGCGGAATGACCGCCTCGGTAAACCTGGCGGTGTAGTCGCAATATATCTGCGCAGTGACCTTTCCTACAAAGTTATATCTTCTTCTCCATCTTACTACAATGGTTCTGCAGAGTACATTTTCATCGAAGTTTGGCTCAAGGGAGCTAAAATAGTTATTGGGGTTGTCTAGTGCCCACCCACCATTGATTACTTCACTGAATTCGAATCAGTCTTAGAATCAGTAGGTTCAAATTACGCACACCACATCATCATGGGAGACCTTAACACCAATCTACTAGCTCCTGACTCCTCTCGCTCCAAAAAACTCCTGCGCCTCATTGAGGCAGTCAACATGCATGTCTTGCCCCTTTCAGCTACTCACCGTAACCTAATTGGTGACGACACCTGGCTGGATGTTGCCCTCACATCGAATCCCCTCCTCGTTTCATCTCATGGACAATATGATGCTCCAGGTTTCTCCCACCACGACCTAATTTTTGCCTCATATGAGTTACTCCCTCCCAAACCTAAGCCTAAGGTCATTTACAGGCGCAGCTTTAGACGTTTGAACATAGACAATCTACATGACGAGGCAAGTAGTATCGACTGGGAGCCAATCTTTATAGCAACTACCGTTGATGAGAAATTAAATATTTTTAATGATATAATTAACAAATTATACGACGCCCACGCACCAGTCAAAAAAGTCAAGGTGAAACATTCGCCAGCCCCTTGGAGGAGTAGAGGTTTAAAGATGGCGATGAGGCGTCGGAATAGAGCATTCAACATTTTCAAAAAATTCCGCTCAGAAGAGAACTGGTCCCTCTTCAAGGTCGCAAGGAATCGGTGTAATAGAATGATACGAGACGCCAAAAGCTGCCACATTCTTAACAATATATCGTCATCTTCTTCAGCTGAAATGTGGAAATTTCTGCGCTCTCTAGGCATAGGCAAAACCCGAAATGATGTTTTCCCTAAAACAATTGGTCCTGACGAGCTTAATCATGTTTTCTCCTCTTCCTCTCCATTAGATCGTCTAACCATAGACAGCACTGTCTCCCTTATTGCCAGCCTAGAGAAACCTGACATAGATCCCTTTCGATTCTTCCCTATTTGCCCCGGTGACACTAAAAAAGCTATCATATCTTTTAAATCCAAAGCCATGGGATGCGACAACATCAATCGTCACATGATTATCACCATACTCGACCACATCCTCTTACCGATAACTCACATTATTAATTCTTCACTCGAGTGCGGTGATTTCCCATCCCTATGGCGCAAAGCTTATGTTCGCCCATTGGCAAAAATTTCTAATCCGTCACTCCCATGTCACTATCGCCCGATATCCATACTTCCTTTCCTGTCGAAGATTTTGGAGGCCTGCGTCCATAGGCAGTTCTCCAACTTCATCCATCGTAATTCCCTTGTTAGCCAGTTCCAATCAGGTTTCAAACCTGGTCATAGTACCACCACCGCCCTTCTTAAAGTGACTGGCGATGTTAGGGCAAGTAGGTAAAAATTGGGGTTTCCAGATCAGATAAGATCTGAAAACCCCAATTTTCAATAAATGTGTATTCAAATATACGATTCCAGATCAGATAAGATCTGAAAACCCCAATTTTCAATAAATGTGTATTCAAATATACGATTCCAGATCAGATAAGATCTGAAAACCCCAATTTTCAATAAATGTGTATTCAAATATACGATTCCAGATCAGATAAGATCTGAAAACCCCAATTTTCAATAAATGTGTATTCAAATATACGAAATCTTGTTTTTGTAATAATGACCTACTATTTGAATATACTATTTATTGCATATTCATTCAATAGATTGTGATCTGTGTGATTGGTCATAGAGGTGTTGTTGTGATCATGTATCTATTTGAGAACTGGTGCAAAATAATCGGACCTAATCAGATCTGATTCCGAGGTACTTAAAGTTATTATATTTTATGTATGGAATAATGTTCTAACCTGATCTGATCTGTTTTCTGTGGGTAAGTAGTCATTACATTTTAATTTTGAGTAATATTCCAACCTGATATGATCTGTTTCTTGCGAAATGTTATTGCGAAATCTGTGGGAATTACTATACATATAATCAACCTTTTAATGAATAAAACAAGAAAATATTTATTTCAAAAATTTATTAGTTACTTAGAGTGTTTATACTACATTGTTTATACACCATTTATTTAAACAGAGAACGTTTTTCAAGGCACATACTGAATCATGATAAATACAACTATACACATCATGAGAGTTTTCATATTGTTTATATAAGTTTAATAAACTAGGACAACCTTTATCTTCTAAGTTATTAACATTAGCACTATTTACAATTTTCCTTAACCATGACACTTTTTCTGAACCTTTGACATAAACACATTTATCTCTTAAAATATTTAAGACCAAATTCTGATAATTTGAGTAAGGCACAATTCCTTCCTTCCAGTATATCTTTCTATTGCG
The DNA here is from genome assembly GCA_905475355.2 of Clostera curtula. Classification (NCBI taxonomy): domain Eukaryota; kingdom Metazoa; phylum Arthropoda; class Insecta; order Lepidoptera; family Notodontidae; genus Clostera; species Clostera curtula. Next base: position 3,094,799 of record FR997821.1, read on the forward strand.
CTCAATCCAACTTACTTGTCGCCGTTCTTGTTTAGTCAAGTCGTAAAATGGGAATGGAGGTTTTATTAAAAATACCTGTATTTTTTTATCGCATAATATCGCAATTTCCTTTACTATAAATTCGTTAGCTTCTGATTTGAAACCTTGAACATCTACAATTGCAGTCATGATAGCCTGCGCACAATGTTACTTAACGGTTTGTATTCCACAAGTCGATCGTTAATAATTAAACAATAAGCAGTTGTGTTATCTGGTATCAATGTTGAACATTCAAATTCCAACCTTACGTCTACCGGGCCTGTTTTTAAACAGTCATTTTGCCTTGAACAATCTATGATAAAAAGTGGTGCTTTTTCTTTAAAATCTTTCAGATCAAGCAAGGGATCGACAGGGCTGTTATAATACGACTGACGAAATTTCACATACATTTCATATAATATACTGTACTTGTTTTCAGAAAACTTTAAGCCTAAAGGCTCATAAGGGTAATATTGAGAATTCAAAAATAGCGTTACGTTTGTCACATCGCAATGATCAAATACTGAGCTGTCTTTCGATTTATTACTTTTTCTATTAGTCTGCAAGCAAAAAATTACATACCGGGGCTTTTCTAATTGAGAAGCAGTTTTTACTGACCAAGAATGCTTTGTGGTTTTAGGTAGTAAAGGATACTCATATAAATCCCAATTTCTAAATGCCATCTGAATAGGTTTATCTCTTTCTAAATGCTTTAAAAGTGTTAAACGTTCTCTATCTGAAACTTTTACATGTGGTACTCCCCACTGAACCCTTTGTATATCTATTTGAAGCTGAACGACTTCATCAGTAAGAATAATACTATTCAAGTTAGAATTACTCCTATTCAATATAAGTTCGTGTTTACAATTTATCACAATTTTATTGTAATCCTCTGCAAACCCTAAAATCTTATTTAAAGGTACCACAACGCTAAAATGCCCATAACTTTCGAACCCGTTTAAATTCCAACCCCATAATGCAGCAACTTTACTTTCTGCTTCATTTAATGAGATGTATGACTTTATTGTTGATGTTATTCCGGAATTTTTTATACGATCTATTTCAATTCCATTCATTTCGTATCTGATGTCTTGAAACAAATGCATAACAGGGTTATTAGTGAGCGTAACAGTTTTCTTGATTGGATGCCCATCCTTGCCGAACAGCTTTGCCTGACTTTCGATGTAGATTGAACTGGCTGATGGTAGTACCTATATGTCTTGCTGGTGGATGGGGATTCTGATTTCATCGTTTTCTCTAAAGCTGTTATTGTAGGGATTGTATGAATGGACTTCATAACTTTCGATTGAACTATCAAAGTGTGGTAAATCAGTAATCTGTAGTATACTCATACTTTAAACCCTAAAGCTTTAAGAAAATCTTTATTTGATTTAGTCAATTTCATCACGTTTTTCTTACGTCTGTGCACCTTAACGGTTGTTGACGGAATAGGACGTTTTATTTTCACTGTAGGGTTTTTATCATACACAATCATTTTGCTTTTCTTAAATGAAGACGTAATTGAATATGTTCTTCACCAAAGTCAATACAGTAACCAAACTGATCTACAATCCTGACAGATATGGATGAAATTATGTTTTTGTTTACTGGGAAGTAAATAACGTTCTGGGGTATTTCTGTGTACCCGTGACTTGGAGCAGTATCAGATATGAATTCGTGAATAAAATGAGTCGGTAATCCGTTGTAATATGAACCGTGCACAAGATCACATTCGATTCTGATTACAGCTGCTAAACTGCTGCTATTAACTGGCACATTCGGTCTTTTTTTTAATACTGAAAAGTATAGTAAACCGCACTCGTATTGATCAGATAAATGAAGAGGTGGTTGAAAATACGAGACCAGTTCTGATTTATTTCCAGAGATGGTAACCGTAGTAGGCATGCTTGCATACTGAACTCTTTTAAATGATCCTGTTTATTTTATTTCTTGATTATACCAAAAATTCTTTAAGAAATTTAAACATAGATGTCCACAATTGAAGGGGTGATCGCGTTGTATATTTTCATAATTATATTGAATATTAGAACCTACATATTTTATAAATTCCTTTGGAGGTTTAAGATTTCCATAACTGTCAAAATACTCAACATAATCATTATATTTTGCATAGGCTACCCAATGAGAACCAGGATTTTTAGAACTATCTAAATTAATAACTCCACATTCTTTTTTATAAGGACATTTAGGGAGCTCATCTCTCATAAAGACACCTCTAAAATAAGGAATTCTATTCCCGTACTTTAAAATGTCAAAGTTAGTTAAGGCCCGTTTGGGTAGCCGATATCTTAGTTTTTTTCTTTTGATACGAAAATTCCAAGACCGCCTTTATGTGGTTTAAGGTGTAGTCCTTTCCCAATACATAGAGCTTCCATTTTTTCATTGTGTCTCTTCGATTCTTCATACAGCTTTTTAGCCATTTTGAATTCATTTATGGTTTTAGCAATACCAGCTGCACCGCCTGCTAAAGCTCCCGCCGCTGATAATCCCGCAAAAATAGGAATCAAAGGTAATACTCCCCCAGTTTTTGGAATAGGAATAATACGAGGAAGCTTAATCGATGAGTCATCAGCTAATTCCCTGGCAGCGGCAATAGCTAATTCTATAGCCATTTTCTTGCTCTTAGGTTTTAATTTTTTTATATGTCTTTTTGCTTTTGTAATAACAGTTTTTAATTTACTTTTTAATCCTTTTCCAGATGTAACTTTTGGAGAAGGCTTTTTTCTCAAACCAGACCCAGTTTTATTTTTTGTTGACATAGCCTTACTTACTAAACGTCCGCGACTTTTTCGCCTATACTAGCATCGGAAGCAACCGCTCGCTCTTTCGCCATTTTTGGTGACTTGTGATATGCAATATCGTGATCTTTGCAATATTCGTCCAACTTATTTACACCGTTATCTCCTTGTGTAAGTCTTTTTATTAATTTAGTACCAGGGCCACAGTAATTATATCCTGGTAAATGTAATTCAAATGGTAAATTATTAATAAGCCAATTAAGAAGACTACTCTCTCCAAAACACATTTTAAGACTGATGATTCCGGTTTGAATACTTTAATAAATAGTTATGTGATTCGAGTTTGTTGTTAATGTTATTTTATTTATAATATTACATTCGATTTATCAATCCAACTGCTTTCAGCTGAAGATAAACCTAACCATTTTACTAAAACCCTGTTACCTTTTCTTCTAAGAACTTTCTCGACTAGATATACATTGGGATGTTTTGTTTTTTGAAGTTCTTGTGTATAAAATGCACCTAAAATAGGTTGACCTCTGATAGTATCTTCGATTAAGTAAGTTATAGGAGTTGTATTTTGTATTTTACGAATTTTAAATATTTCTGTTGACCAGTTGGGAGTATAACCTTTTTCAAATGTTCCTTTGTATTTACTGATACGCACATAATCACCTTCTTTGTACTTACTTTTTAAATTATCATTTTTTTGCAATTTTAAATACCTTTCTAATATCAGTTTTTTATTAATATTGTCCACATTAGCAGGGATTTCATTAATAGTGCGATGGTGAGTGTGATTGTATTTGTAAATAACATCATTGAGGGTATTATTTACCCAATTGTAATTGCCTTTTAAACTAAATTCCTTATAAACTTTAGATTTCAATGTTCTGATAAATCGTTCAACTATTGAAGCCTTTTTAGTTGAGAAAGTTGAATAATGGTTAATATGATACGATTTCATAAGCTTCTGAAATTTGTTATTATAAAATTCTGCTCCATTATCCGTTTGCAGATTTTTAGGAACACGCCCTTTGTCCAACAAAGTTTTGAAAGTCTTACACACATCTTCTTTGGTTTTACTTCTCATAGGAAAGGCCCAAGCATATTTCGAAAATGTATCAATGACGGCAAGAATATATCTGTAACTTTTATTTTCTTTTGAAATTGATTGCATATCAATTAAGTCTGCTTGCCACAAGTCATCTATATCTTTCATGATAACACGTCTTCGTGGATAGTTCACCCTCGCATTTTTATGAATTTCGTTTACCACGTCAGCTTTACTCATATTCACAATTTAGTATATTTGTCTTGAATTCAGCTATAATACTGAATAAAAAGCATATTATTATGACTATTTATTATTTAATTATGCTAGCTTCTTTTAATTCTTCGATTATTGATAAAATTTCATTATCATGGTTTGAATTACCGGCATCTCGGGAAGCAATCAATAGTTTCAATCTGTCAACCAGTTCGTTAGGATCGTCCCAATATACCAAGTCAGTGTTATTTTTGTATTTCTTTAGTGTTGGTAAGCTTCTTCCAAATTTAGTGACAATATTATTGTTTAACGCTTCAGAAAACAATGGTTTGATTATTTCACGATATTTTATACCTTTATCGCCTCTTATTTGCCCATTAGGATTGAAATTTTTCTTATGGGCATTTGTATAATGCAACATATCTTTATAGACAAGTTTATCTTTGCTCGATATTAGTTTCAAATCAGGTTTTCTTCGAAGTAAAAGTTCTTTTAAACCTGGGGTTAAATTGTAGCTTTTGTCCCCAATTTTAATTAAAATGACATTATCATCATTCACACTATCTATTTTAGAAAATGAAACGTTTGAATTACCCATTAGTAATTTTTTGTTTGCACTCCTTATTCCAAATGGTATATTTACACCATCATAAATATCATGTATATCACGACCCTCTAATGATATTTCTAAATCATCCAGTAATTCCGTCTGGGGAGACTTTTTAACGATCTGTACAGAATTCGGTTCTGGATCGTAACATTCTTCGAACTTTGTAGATGAACTAGTATTAATGTCATCCAATTCCATGTCTTCAAAATTAGAGTGTGTATTTTCATTAGTTTGTATTTTCTCTATTGTCTTATTCGAATCAACTAGGGTTTTAAGGGGATCTGTGACAGGTTTTAATATTTTATCAAGTGACAAGTTCATTGAGTGTTCCTGGTTTTTCATTTGTTTTATTTTATTCTTTATGGAGTCTACAGACTTCATTAATTCTATTTTAATATTCTTTTCCATATTGTACTGTTACAAGTGTACTCAGCTAAAGAAGATATAATACTAAATCAGATTTATACGTTATTGATTTATATATATAAGTATACATTTTTAGATCAAAATTTAAAAAAACTATCTAAATTCTGTCTGTACCTTCCATTGTTTAATGAAGAATCTTTGCAAATACTAACAAAGTTATATGGCTCTCTCCAAGCTTTATTACAAAGGTTCTTGAATTGATTCCAGGACATATCAGAACTAACATGCTCTTCATAAATATGTTTCAAGTTCACATCGTCTTGTTTAAATATTATAAGAAAGTTAGCATTATCACGCAGCAGCTGTTTCGGAATTTTAGAGTATGTTTGACATAAATAAAAGCAATCGATTTGTTTATGTCTACCCATAGAAAAGTAATTACGAATGTTTATTTGATTTTCACATGCAACATCATCGAAAATAAATACAGAATTAGGTAGTGCTTCATCTGGGGCTATGACTTCTTTATTATCATTAAATTCATGAAACTTAACCTGATGCACCCTCTTTATAACTTCTCGTAAGAACCTGTATTTTCGTTGAAAGTTAGTTTTCGAGTAAAGATAAAGATTTTGAAATTTAAGACCATTCTCATGCAATAATAAACTAAGAACTACGTTTGTTTTTCCACAATTCGATGGACCACATATAATACAACGAATCGTATTTGGTAACAGAACGCTATGCCTAATGTGGTTATCGGAGTCACCAAGATTTATATGATTAACATTAAGTGATGTGTGTTGTTTGATCAACTTCATTTTGACTATTAATTCAATTTTACGCATACATAGATATATAAAGCCTAAATATAATAAAAACAAATGATTGAGATATAAAGTTGTCTCGTCAAATGTAAAGCGAACGTAGGTAATATTCAGAATACCTACATAGTGCATCCATTTTATGTTTAAACCTGCTGTAAATAAATAAATAAGTTAGTAAAGTATTTATATTCGTGATTAGTGATGTTATAGATTAATAGAATGAAGGTCATAGCAAAAATAAAAATCATACATCAGTTATACATTTTTTATTCAGATATTACATATTTCAATACGAAAATCAACATTACCACTCACTAAATTAAACATGTATATGCTATACCTACTTACTAATATATACTGCTATACTACTTACTACTTACTAATACGAATTATAAACAAACATACGGGCTCACGACGTTAATGCTACAGCCGAATCTCTGGGCGATGAAACTAACTCTTTATTCTCATCTGTACCTTCCACTCGCCCTTCATATATGACAAGAAGGACACTTACCTTGTCAACAGTTAGTACGGCTGAAAGTGTTGTACATGACATCAATCCTGATGATACACATGTACCCACTTCAGGCACGCAAAAGCGCAGACGATGGACAACTGAAATGAACCAGTTCATAATGCGCACTTACTTTCAGTTAACCGATTTGGACACGGATACAAAAACATACCTCGAACCCCTTCACTCCAAATTTATAGAAAAATTCCCAGATATGCAGATCAGCCGACAACGTGTAGGAGATCAACGCTGAGCCATAATACGTAACAAACTATTACCACAGACCACTATAGACAAGATATATAACGAAGTAAAAATGGAACTAGAGATTTTAAGGGATAATATACACAGCCAACAAACAAATTACAACGATAGAACCCAACAACCGCCAACTCCCAGACAGGTTGAAAATGAAAACCCCATATCATACACAGCTAAAAGAACACGAACACGTATGAAATGGTCAAACCAACACAATGAAACTATCATGAGACTATTTCTTCAAATAACTAACCTGGGCACAAATCTATCAGCTTACAGAAAACCACTTCATCAACAATTTATTAGTATATTCCCAGATTTAGCTCACTTAAGTGAACAACGAATTGCTGACCAACGCAGGTTGATTGAGACGAATAAATACATTAGCGGCGACAGCCTAAACTTAATTAGGCAACAAGTATCTGAGGAACTTTCCCAAAATAACAATACAAGTAATGATATAAATGATAATACCCCACTTATTGAACCAACCACACCATTACCTATTGTACAGCCGCTGACAAACAGTCAAATAAATACCTCAAGCGAACTCCCATTTAATTCAGGCCCTTTTTCAAGAAATTCAAACATCGACGAGACTTTTCACAAAGCTTTAGAATTTTACAGAGACACTAATCCTACAGAGCGAACATATATACCAAAACAAAAATCCTCCAGAAAACTACTGACTACTTTAGAATACATTAATAAGATTATATTTCCTGAAACAGTAAATGACGATACAGACTTCGACACTTTTCAAACAGTTATGTATTGCGGGGCATGGACGGTGGCTAAAATTAATGGAGCTAAACTCTCTTTAGAAACCACTGGAAATTCTCATCCCAACAATCATAGGAAACCACACAAACCAAAGTGGCAACGGCGTTTAGAACAAAAAATAAAAAGTTTAAGGGCCAGTATCGGACGACTCACTCAATTTATTAACGGAAATAGAAGCAATAAAATTAAAAAACACATAGATATCATACTAGAAAAATATAAGATTCACTCACTTCATGAGGAACCAAACACCCAACTCACACACACACTGGATACTCTTAAACAAAAACTCTCAGTAACAGCAGGACGATTACATAGATACGAAGCGTGCACACTTAGAAAACAACAAAATACTCAGTTCACACATAACGAGAGACAGTTTTACCGGAATATTAAAGAAACTGCAGGTAACACACATATCCCAAACAATGTAAGCAACCCAAATAATACCCCGGACACAGAAACATTGAGAAGTTTTTGGGCAAATATCTGGGAAGAGCCCGCACATCACAACCACGATGCAGATTGGATAGAATCCGAAACATCAAACAATAATTTTAACATAGAACCAATGTCTATACATACCGTTCCCGCAGAAATATTTGATAAAGTAATCCGTAACCTACACAACTGGAAATCACCTGGTTCAGACTTCCTACATAGCTATTGGTACAAAAAATTCACTTCTGCCCACAAATACCTACACAAATTTATAAATAATTTTATACAAAACCCAAACTCCATGCCGTGTTACATAATGAATGGGATAACATATATGATACCAAAAGACCCTAACGATACCACTAACCCTGCCAAATATAGACCTATTACATGCTTGCAAACGTTTTACAAAATAATCACAGCATGTATATCTGAAATCATATACCAGCACACAGAATCAAATAATATACTAGCAGAACAACAAAAAGGATGCCGCAAATTCTCACAAGGTTGTAAAGAACAACTGATCATAGATTCCGTTATCTTGAAACATGTGCACAAATCCAAATCCGATCTATTCACCATGTATATTGACTACAAAAAAGCATATGACTCAGTTCCCCATTCCTGGCTCATACATGTCCTAGAAATATATAAAGTAAACCCAAAAATAATTTATTTCCTAAGTACTATTATGACACAATGGACCACTAGATTGCGATTTTCTAATCATACAGATACAAAGGAAACAGACTCAATTAAAATAAAAAGAGGTATTTTTCAAGGAGACTCCTTAAGCCCTCTCTGGTTCTGCCTCGCTCTTAACCCACTCTCAAATATATTAAATAACTCTTCAGCTGGGTTCCCAATATGCTACAAAGGTGACGATGTTACAGTAAACACAAATCTCCTCAGTCATCTAATGTATATGGATGATATAAAATTATACGCAAAAACAGAATACCAATTACGTGACTTAGCTAATATAACAGAAAGATTCACACACGATATTAAAATGGAATTTGGTACAGAAAAATGCAAAATTAACTCAATTAAGTCAGGAAACAAATACATACATCAATATACATTAGAAACTGGGGAAAATATAGATTCACTTAATGAACAAGAAACTTACAAATATTTAGGCTATCATCAATCATCACAAATACATATTAAAGATACAAAAATCAAACTTAAACAACAATTTAGACATCGGCTTAATGTAATTCTCAAAACACAGCTGCATGGGCGTAATACTATTAAAGCCATAAACACCTACGCAATACCAATATTGACTTACTCATTTGGCATAATAAACTGGAACAAAACAGAACTAAAATCACTGCAACGCCTCATAAATACATCTATGACCCGATTCCGTAAACATCACCCGCGAGCGTGTATTCAACGACTTACCTTGCCAAGAAAAGAAGGTGGTAGAGGTCTGATAGATGTCAAAAATCTACAACAAATTTCTACTCTCAGGCAATACTTTACATTTAAAATGCAAACTTCGCTCCTTCACAAATCAATAGGTCAAAATGACAACAAATTTACCCCTCTTAACCTGAAAGACACAACAACCCAAAATAACGAACAACTAACCGACAACAGCACAAAAATAGACGAGTGGACCAGAAAGTCACTACATGGAAGACATCGCCAAGATTTATGCCAACCTAATGTCGATAAAGAAGCGTCGAACGCATGGCTAAGTCGAGGTGATGTCTTCCCAGAGACAGAAGGTTTCATCATCGCTATACAAGACCAAGTAATAGAGACCCGAAATTACCAGAAATATATTATTAAGAAATCAACATCCGACATTTGCAGAAAATGTAACACCACCTCAGAAACAATCCAACACATCACAGGTGCATGTAGGACAATAGCACAAACGGACTATAAACACCGACATGACCAGGTAGCATCAATAGTACACCAAAAATTAGCTCACCAATATAACCTTATAGAATCCACAGTTGCATATTATAAATACACCCCTAATGTAGTATTAGAGAATACTACAGCAAAACTTTATTTTGACCGTGCAATTCTCACAGATCGAAGGATCCATTTTAACCGACCTGACATAACACTAATAGATAAAATTAATAGAATAGGATATCTGATTGACATTGCTGTACCAAACACACACAACTTGCAAGCCACAATATCAGAAAAGCTTACAAAATACACGGAACTTAAAGACGAAATAACACGCCTATGGCACCTCCAAAAAGTAACTATAGTACCTATTGTATTATCTACAACCGGTGTAATACCCAAAAGTCTACATCAGTCCTTAAATACACTTAACCTACCCCCCAACATATATATTACCTTACAAAAAGCCGTCATTCTGAATACCTGCCGCCTCGTACGAAAGTTCCTGCAAACTGAACCAGATATCCCACAACCACGTACGATAAACCAACCTTCACAAACTCCACAAATAACAACTAATCAAAATTAAATGCCCGTATAGGTCGTACTTCAAAATTTGTCTGATGTACACTTGGCTTAGGCCCGTGTGCATCAAATTACCGGCGCTCTGAAAGCCGAGTTACTAAAAAGTAAACATAAAATAATAATAATAATATGACAATTTATTCACATAAACAGATTTGTATTTAATTTTATAAATAAGTTCTTAGAATAAAGTTTCACAATGACCCCAAGGTAAAGTTTCAATAAAGTTCGTTTGCATTTGTCTCTTATCATCATTTCTATTTAAAACTACTTTATGAATTTCTTGCGAGTACAGTACATGCTTAAGTGATTTAATTATATTCATTTTACATTTAAAATTGACATTATTTGTTAAAGCTTTACTATAGTGAGATAATTTCAATCGATTAGTAACAGCTTTAGATATACCTTTTGCTTTTGCGATGCGAGTTTTTGAACTGATTATACAATATAGTTTGGCTCTCAGTCCTACAAATTCACTTATGATGTCACCCCCGAGTTCATCTTTAAACAGTCCTGGAATTTTAGTATTTACTCTTGGCATGCTGTAACAACTATCAGCCTGGAAATTAATTGTATCAAAATTTGCGATATCATTTTTTATGTCTTCATAAACATCCCCTGTATTTATAAAATAAAGAAGGCTGTCTGTGTCTGTATAACACAGTCTTGCGCGAGTATTATATTTATTTTTAATAAAGTTATAGTGAAATTTATACAAATGTTCCTTTGCTAATTCTAGAACTGTAAACCCAATGTAAATAGGGCGATCTAAAATTATTTTTTCAGGAGTTAATTGAATAGCAACAAAACTTTCAGAAAAGATAGCAATACTTTTCAGATTTGGTTTTGCAATTAATTTTTCAGCACCGTGGTGCTTGTTAGTTTTATTATTGTAATCATCCCACATGGTAACTAATTTGACGTTAACCTGTTTGCGTCTATTTTCAATAGTTTTTCCAAATATAGCATTATTAAGTAGTTTGAAAAAGTCTTTTTCAAATACGTTTGTTGAAGCTTGACGTAAAGTAGTATTCAAGTCAATATATTTTTGTAAATAATTTTCTTGTCTAAATATTAAAATACGGTGAATTTTTTTCAAAATTAGTCCATTTCATAAACATGCCTTTAAATGAATGTAATGTATGACATAGTTGAATTTGTCGTATAAATTAGCAATTAATTTAGGTGTTTTGCCTCCAGGAGGTGTGAACCTCTCGGGCGCAAAAGGTCACTATGAGTATTATGTAAACTCTCAGGATATAGTAAATCAACTTCTAAAATAAACCCATATTCAGAATCATCTGGTATTGATAACACATTTACTGTTTTAATCTCATCGATTGTCATAAAACGGAAATCTGAAATAGGCATTTTCTTTGTCATTGCGTAACCATATAAATTGTTACAGTCAAGATAAATCAAATATGTTGATTTTTGAGAAGCATCGTAATTTGGTAAATATTTATTATTCGCTTGAGCATGGCGAAGAGAACATTGTGCCAAGCCTCCACGTATTCCCTTTTCCAAAAATTCATACATTTCTAAACTATGAATTAACTCTAATTTAACGCCTGTGTACAGAAGCATCGCATCCCAGCTTAAACTAGGTGCAGTAATGTAATACGCTGGATCAAGTTGATAATGATCCAGACAAGTCTGTCTAAATTTTTCGAATACGTCAGCAAGAAGTAATACGTCGGTCTTTAAATATAAATCTGTATATTCTCCAAGTGTTGTAATATTAAATGACTGCCAAATAGATTGAGCGTGTACGTATTCATCGTCGCTTATATGCTGACAATTCAAACTGTTATAGAAACAAACTTTCGATGGAAGTTGAGTCTCGTAATATTTTGAGTATGCGTCCATATAATCATAGGGATAAATTCCTTTTTGTCGTAACAACTTTAACTGATTATTACTAATAGTTGGAAATTCTTTTAATAAATTAACAAAGTCAGGTTCATTCAAGTTATTTACTAATGTGCTTAAACTTGAATGAAGAAATTGATAAGAATCTATGAACTTAACTTGAATAGGCTTTGATTTTAATGTATTCTTAGTATGAAGTACTTTTGTGAATGACATATACCTTTCTTTGGTTTTTGGTATAATTTTAAAAGCACCTTCATACTTCGATAGTTCTTTTATAAATAGGTGAGAGTCATAGCCAGATAGGTTATGAAAAATAACAGGCACAAATGGACAAACTCTTAACATTAAATTACAATGAGAGTGTGCTGCGCCTCGGTATTGTGATGTAATGTGATCATGATCCATTACTTTATCGTCAAAGAGCAAATAATTACAGATATGACATGTAGTGGCATTTTTGTAATCGTTTTCTTGGTCCTTAGTTAAAGGTGCCATAGGTATTTTATTTAATAAGATACTGTGAATGTACTCCAAATCTCTTATTAAATATTTTATAAATACTTCTACACAATCAGCTCCTCTATAAGTAACAAACTTATTCAGATCTGTATTGTGTGAACAACAAATATAGTAACCAAAACATGAAGGTTCGTGAACCTTATAGGTACGAGTATTCTCAGCTACATTTATGTTGCAGTTCAGTAAAAGACTTTCAAAATCGGCGTATATAACGAAATTAATCTTTTGTCGTCTTTCGAAGTTCTTAAATTGAAGAATACTATTTTTTTCAGGTAAAACAGTCAAAACCTTAGGACATTTATTATGGTCATTATATTTCGTTTCACTCGTGAAAACTTGTAAGCATGTCTCACATAGGTACATTTTACCTTTATGTTTACTTATCTGACGTTTGATTAATCTCAATAGATTTTTTATTAAGCAATAATGCCCGTTACCTTTCTGTTCAAAGTACAATAAATTGATGTGCTGACTTTTTCTTAAACTTGCCACATATAAAGGTCCAGTGACCATGTTTTTGTTATCTAATCCATATATATTAATACTTATGTGGGGATTTAAATTTTCAAATATTTTAACATCTTTGTATGATGGGGGAAATGATAGCCCATCTGTATTTAAAATTTTTGAAAAATGCGGATATGAACTTGTTCTGCAAACATTCATTTGGCAGGGATATAATGCTGCGACAATACTCCATAAAAAGCAGTTGTTATCGCTGTTTTTAATATTTAAACAACTTTTAGTTTTTTTTATTACTTGTGGCAAATCTATATAGGTGCCGCCTTTCAAAGGAGAGTATTTGTTAATGTTAATTTCTAGATGACTTATAGAGAAACAAGTCCAGCCAGATCCACAATGTTGGAACTCTGAGAGCTTTCTGTCAAATGTATTTATTGTTTTCAAATATAATTCATTCATATCTGTATTATTATTATATACGATTTCATATTTTGTGTTAAATGATTTAAGCTGTTGCTCATCAGATGTTGGTAGAATGAAATAAGCAAAAAGTTCAAAGTTTAATTTAACACAATTATGTTTTATCAAACAATCATTAATTAGTTTTATAACCTTAAGTCGATTATCCATTAGGAATTCCTCAGGTGTTAGGTATTCCATTAATGGATTCAGTTTGAAACTTATTATTCTCTTTTTAAAAGCCGTGGCTATTATATCGATATTTTCAATTTCAGTTTTTAGTATGCAATTAGATTTATGCAAATTCGTTCTTAAATGATACTGATATTCAATTTTAGGTACTTCAATGTGACATTTTTGACATATTATTATATCGTTGTTATTTGTTCTGATTCCGGATCTAGTTGAAACTGTAATAAAGAAAGGAAAAAAACCATGAGCATTAAATCAAATGTAATATGATAAATGATTATACAACTTAATTTCTATAACTGATTACATGATTTATTTATATGCCTATGTAATAACTAAGTACCGCCTAAGGTATATAACATAATAGTAGATTTACATCTACATATTTATTCATAATGTAGATTACAAAAATAAAAAAAACATTTATAAACTAAGCTAGTAGGTATAGCACTAGTATAAACTTGAAATATAAAGATAATAATACCTAATATTTGAATAAATGAATACAAGATTAGCTTAATAATAGTCCACTAAGTAATATAGTAGGTACTACTGAATTATAGTACTTGTTTAATACAGTACCTACTATTTTAATAGTAGTTACTAATAAATGTTGGTGGGCACTTAACGTACTCTTTTCGTGTAGCTATAATAAAATTAGACAAATGTTGCCAAGCATCTGTATTGTCAAAAGTTTGATTTTTAAGCGTGACAATTGCTTGGCGCCATCTATTCATTGGCTGAACTTTTTCTATTTCATCGCACCGGTATATTTTTAAATCAATATAGTGCGTTCCCGGCTTTTTTTCAAAGGTTTGGCGCGAATGACCATTTGCAAGACGTCGTGATATATATGAAGCTAATGGTGTTTTACCAGTAACTGCAGGGGGCTCTTTCTCGTCGTCCTCGCTATCGTCTCCAAACAGATCGTATGCCGTGCACTTCCTCGGAGGAATGGGTTTGATATGCAGCTTCTTTGAAGCCGATGGATGGGACGACGCAGACGGTTTCGCCGACGACGCATAACTATCACAGAAACATTACTCTATTAAACCACGATACTATAACACGCTAGATAAAACTATAAAATATAAATACAAGAGCAGGTCTATTAATTTATGTTTTATTAAAGAACTTGGAATACTTACATTTTTCGTAGGGGCACCGGACTTGCTCTCGATGGTGAAGACGTACGTGACGATGCGTGCTTCCTTTTTCGCCCGTCGTGCTTCTTTTTTTTAACCTGAGGTTCCTCGTCGACGTCAGAGGGAAAAAGGGTCTCGGCGTTTTCGTGCGACCTGAAATAGAGTGAAACATATTAATACAATCAAATCATTATTCAAGCGTACATACCACATTGAAATGTCACAGATAGGTACACTACTCTAATTTATTATTATTATTTTATTATTGTCTATGTATCTATCTATCTATGTTCATCTAATATTGAAATAAGTACATCTTTTTAGAATACTGAAACATAACTATCACAGAAACATTACTCTATTAAACCATGATACTATAACACGCTAGATAAAACTATAAAATATAAATACAAGAGCAGGTCTATTAATTTATGTATTATTAAAGAACTTGGAATACTTACATTTTTCGTAGAGTAGGTTGATTCTTGGTAAGTAGGTAGGTACTTGATGTTTATCTGGAGCTTCTGGTAGCTGAAGTGATGTCCCCTAAATCACCGTCCAATATTTAAATAGCCGGGATTCACGTGAGCTTTTTTCCATATATGTAATGCATGCGTTAACCTAAAATCCTGAGTCAGGACTTCTTCACGCGACAAATGCTTTGCAATCATAACCAAATGTATAAATCTCAACCTTAAATTATGCTACCTAAAGTGTACACTAATAAGAACCAGGAGTAATAATAGTATGTCGATATTGCAATACAATATTATTGTTTTGATCCATCTCCTTAAATAGAATTAGAACTTACGTTGCAAATTAGACGTACTACTTACATGCGATGGTTTCGCATGCCATTATGATATTGATCTTCTCAATAAAAATGTATGAAAAAATTACAGTGAACAAACGTACAGTAAGTGTTTGTTTTATCAATATAGATTTATAGTAAACAATAAAATGTTTGGCGCCGTGATGTCTTGAGGTTTCAATTTCACCATGCCATTTTTGTCCTACTGTCGGAGTACTTATCGAAATCTAACAAAATTGTACGATTTTCGTACAATTTTGTTATATAAAAAATCGATTATTACATAAATTAAAAAAAATATATTAAATCAATCATTTCAATTTGTACCCTTGCTGAGTCCTGACTGGCTAAAAACGGGGGATATCATCGCGTAATGTCGGTAAGTGGTAATATTTTCTTTAACAGTATTTTATCTATCAATTAAAATATAACATAATTATAAGCCCTTGACATTAGAGTTTTTGAATAAAAACGTATGTAAGTATACACTTAGTTCAACATGACTAATTGCATTCTGTTTTTTTTTTTTTTCAGGACTCCGAAAACGACTACTTCAACTTCATTCCTATGAATACTGTAGTAGGACAGAAAAATGAAAAACAATTGAATCTGGAGGGTCCCAGCAGCAAACAGCTCAAGAGAAGTTCAACAGCTGCATTCACCTGTATAAAAAAACTAACGCGTGGTGCTAAAGTGATCAGGATCGAAGTTTATGATGTGGAAAGTTACCCTGATATCATAAGTTCGCTATGTAATTGTGATGCTGAATTGTGCGTGCAGCATGTAGTTAAAAACATATTTATGGATGACATTTATAAATCGGTTAAAGAAATTGCTGTAAAGGTATCGAATAATATGTCGTAAAATAAATCATAGTACTTAATAAATGATAAAGTATTTTTATTTAACCTTTCACTTACATACTCTCATCTAATTGTTATTTTACGTCACGAAGCGATGACATGTGGTTTTAAAGTTTATGAGAGTAAGGTTGAAAGTCGCATCGAATAATGCACATACATCGCTTCGTGAGATAGAAGAACGCAATGACGTAAGTATATCAAAAAATCCGATATAAGATAACATCGGAGAATGTGTGAGCGCATTCAATTATCAGAATTAAACCTTGTGACATTCTAAGACCAATCACATAGTTTTACCTTTGATCATTATTCAATTTGAATGTAATGCAGATAATAAGAATCTATTTGAATAGGTGTTTTTTAATTCAATGAACGGTTTTATTATTAATAATAGTAGGTATTTGAATACTATGATGTAAATTAAGTGTTTATTGAAAATTGGGGTTTTCAGATCTTATCTGATCTGTCTAATAGTATCTAATAGTAGGCCATTAAGACAAACAAGATTTCGTATATTTGAATACACATTGATTGAAAACTATGATATTTGAATACACATTGATTGAAAACTATGACCAATCACACAGATCACAATCTATTGAATGAGTATGCAATAAATAGTATATTCAAATAGTAGGTCATTATTACAAAAACAAGATTTCGTATATTTGAATACACATTTATTGAAAATTGGGGTTTTCAGATCTTATCTGATCTGGAAACCCCAATTTTTACCTACTAGGGCAGGCATGAAGGAATCTAAAGTCTCAGTTATGGTGTTGATTGATTTCTCAAATGCATTTAACACCGTCAGTCACGACATCCTTCTCTCGATTCTTTCCCATATTCAAGTGGCACCGGAGGCGCTTAAATGGTTTGCATGTTATCTTCGCGGGCGCCAGCAATCTGTAATTATAGACGATTTGTCTTCAAATCCCTGTGATGTGGATACTGGCGTTCCACAAGGCGGCATTCTTTCCCCACTTCTTTTTTCAATATTTATTGACCTCTTAACCCTTGAACTTCGGTGTCCGTATCATCTTTACGCCGATGACCTGCAAATTTATGCACAAGCTAGGGTTGACGAAATTTCAGCTGCCATAAGCAAAATAAATAGTGACCTTGCTGCTGTTGAAGCATGGTCGCAAAAGTACGGTCTCTCTGTAAACCCCAGCAAGAGCCAAGCCATAATTATAGGTAGTCGCCAAAATTTGAAAAAAAAAATGATTATCAATTGCTGCCGGCCATAAACTTGTGTTCCTGTAAGATCCCATATAGCTCAGATGTCAAAGATCTCGGCATTTACATTGATAGTACGATGTGCTGGATACCACATGTCAATAGAGTATCACAAAAAGTGACCGGAGTACTGCGATACCTATACCCTTTAAAGAATATGCTTCCTCTGTCTGTTAAAGTTGCGCTTGTACAAGCCTTGATCCTTCCAATTATTGACTATGGTGATGTTTGCTTTTTTGACCTGAATGCAGATCTTTTAAATAAACTTGACCGCCTTCTTAATAACTGCATTCGATTCATCTTCAATTTACGTAAGTTTGAACATGTGTCAGAGCGCAGACGGACGCTGAACTGGCTGCCAATTCGGCAACGCAGAGAACTCAGGGCTTTGACCACACTTTTCTCTATACTGTTCACCCCACACATCCCTGAATATCTTATATCCTGCTTCCGTTATCTGTGCTCTACACATGGAAAGGAGCTCCGCTCCAATAATGATCGTCTTCTGGAATGCCCGATCCATAATTCTAATTTCCTTCACTCTTCCTTCTTTGTTCAAGCTATTATGCTTTGGAACGCCTTGCCTCAGGAAATTAGGATGGTACAATCACGTCTCTCATTCAAGCTGAAACTCCGAGAGCATCTGCTGGCATCTTGTTCTGGAACCACTAACATTTAGCAGTATGTAGTGTATGTATTTTATTAAATATATCGATATAATTATTTGTGTATTTATGTAATATATTTTGTATGTATATGTATACACCGGAAATGGATGTTTTCCCGCAGGGAAATGATTTCCTCCCGGTAGTACAAACGATTTATAACAAAAAATAATTTAATTATTAATAAATGTCGCATTTACAATTGTGAAAAACAAAACTCGAAAGCGACGTCCTACCAATAGTACCAAGACCAAGGCAATGCTAGTGCAGTCCTTAATATTCCCTATAATCGACTATGGTGACATGTGTTACTACGATCTCAATTCTGACCTTCTGAACAAACTTGATCGTCTCATCAACAACTGTATAAGGTTTATCTTTAATCTGCGGAAGTACGATCATGTTTCTCAGTTCAGGTCAGAACTTAAATGGATGCCCATACGCCAGCGACGATCCCTGCGTGCATTAACTACTCTCTACTCTGTCCTTAACTCCCCTACTCCACCTTCATACCTTACCCCTCACTTTCAATATCGGTGTTCCTACCACGCTAGAAATTTTCGCTCTTCCCACAATCTTCTACTTCACTGTCCCTCCCATAGCTCTGACACTGTCCACTCTTCCTTTCACGTCCAATCTATTACCCTTTGGAACGCGTTGCCCTTGGAAATCAGGACGGCTACTAGTAGGCAATCTTTTAAATTTAAGGTTCGCAAGCATATCATGTGGTACTCCGTGTGGTAGCGGAGTAAGAATACTACCACCCCATATCTTCCCGTGGGTGTCGTAGAAGGCGACTAAGGGACAACAGACGTTGGGCAGCAGCGACGTTCTGTACAAAAACATACCATCCGTACTGCGATCGCCAACCCGCCTGCCAAGCGTGGCGATTATGGCAAACCCCCCCAATGAAAATGATCACAATCAATAAAACGGCCCCCAGTCCCCGGCAGCCCCGCTATTCCTTCGGCCACGGTAGCAGCCAAGGTAACGGTGGGGCAGGGGGTGCTAAAAATCTCCGGCAGAGATCCGGCTACCATACAAAACGACGGCTGCACCTGGCAACATACAACACACTGCGGACTGACGAGAAGATCACAGAACTCGAGGAAGAGTTGAGCAAGTTGCGATGGGATATAGTGGGGTTGTCTGAAGTCCGAAGAGAGGGAGAGGACACGATAACCCTCAAATCCGGCAACTTGCTCTACTTCCGGGAGGGCGACCAACAGTCCCAAGGTGGTGTTGGGTTTATCGTCCACAAGTCCCTTGTGAACAACGTTGTTAAAATCGAGAGTGTGTCGACCAGGGTGGCGTACCTTATACTCAGAATAACCAAGTGTTATTCGCTGAAGGTCATACAGGTATACGCACCGACCTCGGCACACCCCGACGAAGCGGTGGAGACAATGTATGAGGACATTTCCTCGGCCATACATGGCTCTAGAACGCACTACACCGTTGTCATGGGGGATTTTAACGCGAAACTGGGCAAGCGGAGCGGAGATGAGCTGCAAGTGGGGCAATTTGGCTTTGGACACCGGAACCAACGGGGCCAGACTTTGGCTGGTTTTCTGGAGAAGGAGGGACTCTATATGATGAATTCCTTTTACAAAAAACCAGAACAGAGGAAATGGACCTGGTTGAGTGCGGATGGCACCACAAAAAACGAGATAGACTTCATCATGTCGACGGAAAAGCACATATTCAATGATGTCTCCGTGATTAATATGGTCAAAACCGGAAGCGATCACCGCTTAGTACGAGGCACATTGAATATCGACGTTAAGCTTGAAAGTCGCGCCTGGTGAGGTCTACGCTGCGTCCCGTGCCAGTTCAAATTCAAAACCCGGAAAGCTTCCAGCTCGAACTGCAAAACCGCTTTATAAGCCTAGGCGTTGACGTGGACGATTATAATGACGGGTTCGTGGAGACTGTCCGCAAAGTTGGGTTGAAGTTCTGTGAGACCCAACGCCTGAAAACGGCCAAAAAGCTCTCGGACCTAACCCTAAATCTCATGGACGAGCGACGGAAAATGGTTCTGCAGTCTACAGATGATGCGACGCAGCTTCGGATGCTCAATAGACAGATATCAAAGTCCCTGAAGCGTGATATACGCCGATTCAACACGAATCGTGTTGAAGAGGCTATTGAACGCAACAGGGGCTCCAAGGTTTTTGCCAGGGATCTGTCTATTGGGCAAAGCCAGCTCGTCAGGCTGAAGACTGATGACGGCAGGATCGTCACGTCGAAGTCCGAGATTTTGGGTGAGGTCGAGAGTTTCTATGGACAACTGTACACGTCTACACAGGAACCCGTCATAAATCTAGCAGACGACCCACGAGCTAGATTAACCCGGCACTACACGGAAGACCTCCCGGACGTCAGCCTGTGTGAGATCGGGATGGCTCTCGAGCAACTTAAAAACAACAAGGCGGCGGGTGATGACGGAATTACCGCAGAACTTCTGAAGGCGGGTGGAGAACCGATCCTTAGGGCCCTTCAGAAGTTATTTAATTCCGTCATACTCGAAGGACGAACGCCAAAGGCATGGAACAGAAGTGTGGTGGTGCTGTTCTTCAAGAAGGGAGATAACACCTTATTGAAGAACTACAGACCCATCTCACTTCTGAGCCATGTCTACAAGTTGTTCTCGAGGGTCATCACGAATCGACTCGCGTGCAGGCTTGACGATTCCCAGCCTCCCGAACAAGCCGGTTTCCGAAAAGGCTTCAGTACCGTAGACCATATTTTAACGCTACGGCAGGTTATACAGAAGACCGAGGAGTATAACCTGCCCCTTTGTCTGGCGTTCGTGGACTACGAGAAAGCCTTCGATTCGATCGAGACGTGGGCAGTATTGCAGGCTCTCCAGAGGTGCCAAGTCGACTATCGGTACATCGAAGTGTTGAAGTGCTTGTATGAAAACGCCACCATGTCAGTCCGACTCCAGGACCAGACCTCGAAACCGATCCAGTTGCAGCGAGGTGTTAGACAGGGAGACGTTATCTCTCCGAAACTGTTCTCCGCTGCACTGGAAGATGTTTTCAAGGTTCTGGACTGGAAAGGGCTGGGCATTAACGTGAACGGCGAGTACATCACTCACCTTCGATTCGCTGACGACATAGTCGTAATGGCTGAGACCATGGAGGGCCTCACTACGATGCTCGATGGCCTCTGTGGAGCCTCCGAACGAGTCGGCCTTAAGATGAACATGGAGAAGACGAAGATCATGTCTAATATCCATGTTCAAGCCACTCCTGTTAACATCGGAGGTTCTACCCTCGAAGTTGTTGACCATTACATTTACCTGGGACACACTGTCCAGTTAGGTAAGTCCAACTTCGAGAAAGAGGTCAATCGTCGGATCCAACTCGGCTGGGCAGCGTTCGGGAAGCTGCGAAAGATCTTCTCGTCCACAATACCGCAGTGTCTGAAGACAAAAGTCTTCAACCAATGTGTGTTGCCAGTGATGACATATGGAACAGAGACGTGGTCGCTCACTATGGGCTCCATCAGAAGGCTCAAAGTCACCCAAAGGGCAATGGAGAGGGCTATGCTCGGAGTTTCCCTGCGAGATCGAATCAGAAATGAGGAGATACGCAGGAAAACCAGGGTCACCGACATAGCCCACCGGATTGCCAAACTTAAGTGGCAGTGGGTAGGGCACATAGCTCGCAGGACCGACGCCCGATGGGGCAGAAAAGTCCTCGAGTGGCGACCGCGTTCCGGAAGGCGCAGTGCTGGTAGGCCTCCCACACGGTGGACCGACGACCTGGTTAAGATCGCCAGAAAGCAGTGGATGCGGGCGGCCCAGGACCGGCCTTAGTGGAAATCCTTGGGGGAGGCCTATGTCCAGCAGTGGACGTCTTTTGGCTGAAATGATGATGATGATGAAGCATATCATGAAGAAAATGTTAGCAGATTCATCTTCAAAATAAAATATGTATGTTAGTATGTACAAAATATTATGTTTTATAAATGTATGTATAGGTATATATATATATATAAAATATTATAATATACTATACACATATAATATATATTATAATATTTTATTTGTCTTTATTATATGGATATTTATGAGTGTGTAAGGGTATATATTTAATATGTAATTATCATTTAATAAAGTTATTCTATTAAAGTAAGTTTTACTATAAATGCACCTACCATGTTGTCTCTGCAACGCCCAAAGGTTGACTGGAAAGAATGCCTAAAGCATTAAGTCCGCCAATGTACAACTTGTTGCATGAAGTTTAAATAAATAAATAAATCAAGTACAACAAATTTGAAAAATTTTGTGGATTACACTACATATGAGATGGACCATAAGATACAAGTAGATGCTGCGTATTTTGATTTCAAAAAAGCATTTGACCGCGTCCATCACGATGTTCTTTTAAAAAAAAATTCTCGAATAGGGTTCTCTCCTAATCTGTTGAAACTCTTTGCTAACTACTTTTTCAATCGTAAACAATATGTCCAGTTGTCAGGTTACCGTTCATTTCAATATGATACTTGCTCTGGGGTAATGGGGTAAGCCAGGGTAGTAATTTAGGGCCGACACAGTTTTTAGTAATGATAAATGACTTGCCGGATGTTGTCAGGGTCGCGCGGTGTTTGTTGTTTGCGGATGATTTGAAACTGTATTTGGGTATAGGTTCTATGGAAGACTGTGTCGCGCTCCAGCGGGATATTCACAGTGTTGTTGAGTGGAGTGTGCGTAATTGTTTGGAGTTTAACACCTCGAAGTGCAAGACAATGACGTTTACGCGGTCTCAATCTCCTTATGTTTACACATACAACGTTGACGAGGTCCCGCTGGCTCGTGTCACTGAAATACGAGACTTAGGTATCCTATTTGATAGTAAGTTAACAATGCATAACCATATTACAGCAATCTGTGCGAGGTCATATAAATTGTTGGGGTTCGTCATAAGACAATCCTTTCGATTTGAAAACAGGGATGCGGTCGTTGCCCTGTATTTCGCTTTTGTTCGCAGCATTCTAGAGTACAACTCGATCATTTGGGACCCACACGAAGAGAAGTACAGTGTAATGATTGAAAGGGTTCAACGTAGATTTGCTAGATTTCTTTATAAAAAAAATATTTGGATTCTATCCTTTCTTATATCCATCACTGTTTGTATATGGAATGGTAGGCTTAGACACACTGGAGTTGAGGCGCAAATCCAGTCTCCTACTTCACTACTATCAGCTACTTAACTCTGTGATTGACAACCCTGAAGCTCTCGCCCGCTGTTGCCTTTTCACGCCTAACCAGTACACACGGTTGCGCGCGCGTCGTCTGTTAGCAGCACCGCGGACACGAACGTGTGCTTAAAAAAGGCACCCACATCTCGTGTGATCACGTTGCTCAACAATTTAGTTGCTTATCAGCCACATGTGGATATATTCCATAATACAGTTGGCGAATTTATAAGATACTGTATAGAGTTTTATAAATAATATTAGTTAGTAGTGTAATTTAGCTTACTGTACGCATTGGGCAACTGTAAGTACAGCCAGCAACTATTGTGAATAAATAAATAAAAAATATTAAAAGCAAATGAGAAATGGGACGGCCATGTTACTACTTCCTTGCTGCAGCAGCGCGTTTGGGCTTAGAGCCCTTCGAGACAGGTTCTACTGTCTTGGGCGGGTGGAAGGGGAAGTCACAGAGGCTACTGGTAAGACCTGGTGACTTCGTCTTTCACCGTACTCCATTGTCTTTCCCGGCAATGTGAGGGGTGTTGGTCTTGGGTGGAGCACTACTGTTGCGTCGAAACCCAAGGCAAGTGTGGTTGTTATCCTGCTCGTGGTTGCCGCCTGCTTTTGGTCTGGCCCTTCTGGACAGACGTAGCCGAAACAGCCATGCGCCTTCCCGTATAATTATCCCCCTCCTTCCTTTCCCTTTACCTTGTTTCCTGTCTTTCCCACCTCCTTCACAGCGTCGCGGCGGGTTGCGGCTCCGGGGACTCCTCTGTTTTCAGAGTTGCCTTGCGAGACGCAAACCGTTGCGGCGTACCATGGGGCACTCGGGTTGGCGCTCAATTCAGTTGGCCGCTAAACCGAGTCCCCACTCAATTTTATTTTATTTTAACTTAATTTTTATCTAATTTAATTCTATCCTTCAGTTCTTTTCGGCGGTTATACTTGGTTTTGGTTTGTTCTTTTGTTTGTCGTTTGTTTAGTTGCCTTTTATCTTTTCTCTCTTTTCGTTTTCTTCTTTTGTCGTTTCTGGGGTGCGGCTCTCGGGTTTTCCCGGGGGTTTGCGGGGGGGAAAGTGTTTAGGGTGACGTTGCGATAGGGAGAATAAAAATGGAAGAACGACTAAGTAAAAATACTCCCCGGGCGGGTCCCAGCAAGCCGGTGGCTGCTGGGGAATCCCGCACCGCTCCTCCCTCTGGGGGGGGCGGTCTGCCCCAAGTATACGGGGGGGGCAATTTGGCCGTTGCGACCGTCATGTCAAGAAAGACGATAGGGTCTCTGGAAGAGACAAAGGAGATGTGGAGATCGATGGCGCGTAAGCGTAAACAGGAGGAGCCCGCCACGGAGGAAGGGGCGGGAGAGGCGAAGCGGCTCAGTAGTCCGCTCCCCGGCTGCAGTGAGCAGGTGAGCGAAGTGAGCGCTCCGCAGAGCCGCGAGAGCTCGGTAGGGCGAAGGGATGAGGGGTCGGAATCGTGCGACTCCAACCTCATCGCACCCCAACACAGGTCGGCGTACTACCTCAAGCGCGCCAAAAGAGGGAAAGCCCGGCGATCTCAGACTCCACCCACCAGCGAGTGGGATGAAGATGAGACGCCCAGGCAATTTTTGGAGAATATTACGCAGGACGGGGAAGAGGTAAGTGGTTTTTACCAAGAGAGCTCTCGCGGTGCGTATAAAGAGTACCTCAGGCTCAAGGAGGAGATGAGGGAAGCTGGAAGTGAGCAGCCGATCCCGGAAGACGTCCGCGCCAAGGGCAAAGCGCACGAGTTCAACGCTAAGGCGAGGCTAGCGGACGTCATTAATAAGGTGACAGCAAGCAGGGCGCAAGCACCTCCAGGAGAGCCATGTGCTGAGGATCTCCGCACAATCATCCAGGATGATCTGGCTATCCTCCTGGAGGTAACAAAGCGAAACGGGAAGCCCAAGGGTCTCTTCCTTAACGCCATCCGAACGGCCTCTGCCTCGCTCCTTGGGGCGGTGGGTAAGCTGACTAGGATGGCGTCGGAAGCAGAGGGGCTAGTGGAGAAGGTCGAGACGATGAGGGCGGAGTTAGATCAGCTGCGGGCTGACATGGCGAGCCGGCCCCCTCACGTCTCGCCCACCCCTCAGGAGGAGCCCCCACTGACAATGAGGGCAATAGGCGCCATGATGGACGCGAAACTCGCGGGCATCACGGACCGTCTGCTGCCGGAGAAGCGGCTCCGACCGCCTCTGGAGGCAGACAAGTCTGCTGCCCGCGGGGTCCTCATGGCGCAGAGGGTGAGGGAGAGGCGAGCTGAGAGCGATGGGCCTCTCCAGCCTCCCCGGAAACCGAAGAAGAGGAATAGGCGGAAGAGGGCGGCGGCTGTGCCACCAGTCGCGGACCTCCCTGCGGTTCCCCCGTCTGTGAGGCCCAGTGTGGCTCCAGCGAGGGAGCCCAGGACGGAAACATGGGCGACGGTGGTGGCCAGGAAGGTCCCGCCTAAACGGACTGACGAGCCGAGGAGCCGCCCCTCCCCCCCCTTCGCCGCTTAAGGCGAAGAAGGGCCGAGGGGCGAAGTGCCGGCGGAGGAGGACCCGGACGAAGACAGAGGCCGTAACCCTTACGATTCCGGAGGGGTCGCAGGCCACTTACGCCGAGGCGTTGGCCACCGCCAAGGGTGCGGTGAAACTGGAGGAGCTAGGGATCGCCCCTGAGGAGATGCGACCCCGAAGGACGAGGACGGGGGGGATGCTCTACGAGCTGTCCGGCCCCGAATGCGGCGTGAAGGCGGACAGGCTCGCGGAGAGCCTTGGAGCATCCCTCGGTGCTCTGGGCGTCCGGGTCATGCGCCCTACGAGGACCAGGGAGCTGAAGGTCCTCGACCTTGACGATGTGACAGAGGTCGCTGACGTGGCCAAGGCAGTTGCCTCAGCCGGGGGGTGCGCGGCGGAGGCTGTCAGGGTTGGCAGTATCCGTCGTGCGCCCGGTTACCTGGGCGTGGCCAACGTGCGCTGCCCACTGGCCGCTGCGCGGCGGCTTCTGTCGTCCGGCCGCCTGGTTGTGGGCTGGGCCAGGGCGAGAGTGGAGGCACTCGAGGCCAGAGCGGAATTTTGTTTCCGCTGCCTCGAGTGCGGCCATGTAGGGGTCCAGTGCCCCAATAGGGAGCATGCAGGGAGAGGAGCTCGCTGCTATAAATGCAGCGAGCTGGGCCATCGGGCAAAGGAGTGCCAGGCCCGGGACAGGCGCTGCCCGCTGTGTGCCGATATGGGTTTACCCCATACGCACCGGCTGGGCAGCAAAGGTTGTGTCCAGGCGAAGGGGGGCCGCGTCAGGCCTTCCCGACGCATCGGGGTGGTCCAGGGTGCTGCTGCGGTCGCGGCGGCGCCCATGGAGACCGAGGCCCCACAAACTGGACGGGCGGACGGGAGCTCGACTAGCCGAGCCCCCACCGCCGGGAAAGAGGCCGACCATCTGGCCGACTGATCCCAGGGCGGGGCTCGGGGAGGCCCCGCCCCTTGACGGGATCAGGATGGGTGCCCTGTCATGTGTACTGGCAGGGCACCACGGAGTTCTCACTCCGCACCAGGACTGGCATCGGGGGGTCGAGCTTTAACATCTTCGCTCCCCCCCTCGCGCGTCTGGCTCGTGGTGCAGATTCTGGGCCCACGAGGCAGGTCTTGCGCGGGATGGTACACCCCGGGGATGTTTTAGTGGGTATGCCCCCACTCTGGGGGAGACTCCCACACGCCCCTCGTCGGTCCTCCCCGGGACCGACGGGGATGTCAATAAAGGATTTTTACCCCGGGCACAAAAAAAAAAAAAAAAGGTTCTACTGTCTTGGGCGGGTGGAAGGGGAAGTCACAGAGGCTACTGGTAAGACCTGGTGAGTTCGTCTTTCACCGTACTCCATTGTCTTTCCCGGCAATGTGAGGGGTGTTGGTCTTGGGTGGAGCACTACTGTTGCGTCGAAACCCAAGGCAAGTGTGGTTGTTATCCTGCTCGTGGTTGCCGCCTGCTTTTGGTCTGGCCCTTCTGGACAGACGTAGCCGAAACAGCCATGCGCCTTCCCGTCTTAATTCTCCCCTTCCCTCCTCTCCCTTTACCCTCATTCCTGTCTTTCCCACTTCCTACATAGTGTCGCGGTTGTTCGGCTCCGGGTCTTCTCTGCTCTCAGAGTTGACTTTGGATGACGCACCACCGTGGCACACCATAGGGCCCTCGGGTTGGCGCTCAACACTGGTTGGCCGCCAAACCGAGTCCCTACCCAAGTTAATTTAAGTCTGTCTTTTGGTTGTTTTGTTTAATTATACTTCGTTTGGTTTGTTCTTTTGGTTGTCGTTTGTTTCGTTGTCTTTTGTCTTTTCTATCTTTCCGTTTTCTTCGTTTTTCTCGTTTTTCTCTTTTAGCTTCTGGGGTGCGGCTTTCGGGTTTTTCCCGGGAGTCCGCGGGGGAAAAGTGTTTAGGGTGTTGAGTGGTGAGTTGTCATGATGGAAAAACGTTCGAGCAAAAAGACTCCCCGGGCGGGTCCCAGCAAGCCGGTGGCTGCTGGGGAATCCCGCACCGTCTCTCCCTCTGGGGGGGGCGGTCTGCCCCATGTATACGGGGGGGGCAGTTTGGGCGTTCCGTCCGTCGATTTGACGGTCGAGGTAGAGGAAAGGAGGGAGATGCGCGCGATGCGCAAGCGCGCATCTGAGGAGTCCACCATAGAGGAAGGGGCGACGGTTGGGAAGCGGCTAAACAGTCCGCTCCCCGGCCAGATAGAGCAGTCCGGCGAGAGCGACATTCCGCTGAGTCGGGACAGCTCAATAGGGCGAAGGGGGCAAGAGTCCGAGTCAAGCGACTTGGCGGGAATGACGCCGTCAGGAAGGTCGGCACGCATGCTGACGCGTGCATATGCGGGGAAGGCTCGTCCGTCGGAGACCCCACCCACGAGTGAGTGGGAGGCGAAGGATTCCAGCGGGCCGGATGAACTAACGGAGGACTTGAAGGTGAATAGCGGCTTCTATCACGAGAACGCGCGCTACGCGTACCGGGAGTACGCGAAGCTGAAGCAGGCGATAAAGTGTGGCGATATGAAGCCGGAGCCGTACCCAGAGGACGTCCGGTACAAGGATTTGGCACGCATGTGCCACGCAAAGGCGAGGCTGGTGGACGTGGTCACCAAGGTCATCGACAGCAGGGCGAAGGTACCTCCAGGAGAGTCTAGCGCCGGAACTCTTGGCACAATGGTCCAAGATGATCTGGCAATCCTCCTGGAGGTTACCAAACGAACAGGGCGACCCAAGGGCCTATTTCTTAAGGCCATCCAGACGGCGAGCGCGTCACTCTTGGACGCCACCAACCGGTTGGTGCAGAAGGCGTCGGAGACTGAGAGTCTGAAGAAACGGGTGGAGGGGATGAGGGCGGAGCTGGATCAGCTGCGAGCTGATATGGCGAGCCTGCCCGCCCGAATCCAAACCCCACCCGCTACTCCACAGGAAGACACTGCCCCGCTGACCATGCGGGAGATCGGCGCCATGGTAGACGCCAAGATCGCGGGTATCGCGGACCGGCTGCTGCCGGAGATACGGCTCCGGCCGCCTCTGGCGGCGGATAGGTCTGTTGCCCGCGAGCGCACCATGACGCCGAAACCGGCGGAGACGCCAAGACGGAGGAAACCCAGGAGGAAGAGGGCCTCGGCTGTTTTTCCGGTCGCGGACCTCCCTGCGGTTCCCTCGCGTGTGATGCCTAGTGTGGCTCCAGCGAGGGAGCCCAGGCCGGACAGTTGGGCGACGGTGGCGACCAGGAGGGCCCCGCGTAAAGGGATTGGAGAGCCGAGGAGCCGTCCCTCCCCCCCTTCGCCACGCAAGGCGGAGAAGGGCAGAGGGGCGAAGTGCCGGCGGAGGAGGAAAAGGGCGGTGACGGAGGCGGTGACCCTCACTCTTCCTGAGGGGTCACCGCATGTTCGGGAATAGTTGGAGGATTTTGAGAAAAACTCAGGATTAAGTTGTGCTTCATAAACTCGTGTATTGTTCCCAAATAGACGTACAGAAAAGTGGGGCGAGAACATGACACTTAAAACTTAATAAGGCTATCGGGCGCGCCGGGAGTCGTTGCTCTGACGAGAACGGTAGGAGCCCGAACATACCCCCGGACGTTGGAAGCTGCACTGCGCTTTCAACCACACGCAGAATCAACGGGCAGTGGGCAGATCCTGTTGAAGGCTCTGGTGATCACTCCAGTAGACGTTTGAATATCCGCCACACGAACAATTCCATCCGCGCCTGGATGAATGGCGACAACTCTCCCCAATCTCCACTTGAGAGGAGGTAGATGGTCCTCCTTTATGACTACTAGGGAACCCAACTTCAGTTGGTCTTTGCGGACATGCCACTTGGTCCTCTGCTGCAGCTCTGAGACAAACTCCTTGCTCCAACGAGCCCAAAAATGCTGGCGAAGCTGCTCGATCCTTTGGAAACGAGACAAGGAAGAAGTGGATTAGTCCTGAAGGTCTTGCTGCGGAAGGGCGGTGAGCGGACGACCAACGAGAAAATGACCCGGAGTCAGCGGGGTGCAGTCAGCTGGATCGGATGAAAGCGGCGTCAGTGGACGTGAATTCAATATCGCCTCAATTTGGACTAGCGTGGTGTTAAGCTCTTCAAAAGTTAGGTTACAATTTCCCAACACTCGCCTAAGATGGAATTTAGTCGATTTAACACCCGCCTCCCAAAGTCCGCCGAAATGAGGGGTATATGCGGGGATAAAATGAAAGTTTATCCCGTCATTAGCTAATTGTTCAGCCAACGAATTACAACTAGATTTAAGGAACTTGGAAAGTTCATTGTAGGCGCCAACGAATGAGGTACCGTTGTCGGAGTGGATGTCAGTAGGTTTTCCCCGTCGCGCAATAAACCTATACAGGGCTAGTAAATACTTACTGCTGGTTAAGTCACTCACTAGCTCCAAGTGAATAGCCTTGGTGGTGAAACATATGAATAACGCTATGTACACTTTTACTAGCCTACATCCGCGACCTTGCCTAGTAGCAGCCATGATGGGACCTGCATAGTCCACACCTGTGCTTTCAAAGGGGTAACCACCTGGAAGGAGACGCTGCTGGGGTATATTGCCCATTAAAGGTGTCACAGTTCTACCCGACATGCGACAACAACGCACGCACTTACGGTAACAGCTCTTCGCTAAACTTCGTCCACCTATGGGCCAGTAACAATCTCTGATCGAAGCTAGCAACAATTGTGGGCCTGCATGCATCAACCTTAGATGTTCATGTTCAAACAATAATTTCGTAAATTTGTGAGTGGACTGTAAAATAATAGGGTGCTTCTTATCGAAAAAAAAAGTTGAATTTGCCAAGCGTCCTCCTACACGCATTATCTTATTAGTATCTAAAAATACATTAAATTTTATAAGGGCGCTTTTACATGGCAATTTTTTATTATTAATAAGCGAGTTATACTCTAGAAAAGATTCAATTTGGCTTCTAATTATAATAATATTTAAAGCATCTTGCAACTCTGTTTGTGATAAAAAATTTGTAGGTAAGGGTATTTTTCTGCACAATTTAATAAATCTTAAAACAGTTGCTACAGTACGAATGAGCCTTGAGTAATTAGAAAAACGATTAAAATCTATGAATGTATCACACGCATTACCTACACTAGCATTAAGTGAAATATGAGGTCGAGTTTCAGGCAGCTTGTCAAATTCTAATGATTTATGTGAAGAAGGCCAATGAGACTGGTCTTGCGTCAAAAACCTAGGGCCACTCCACGACAAGTCTAATGATTGCAGAGAACTAATATCCACGCCACGAGATATTAGGTCTGCAGGATTTTGATCGGTCGGGACGTGTCTCCAGGTGCAATGCCCCGCCTTGTCTAAAACTTCAGCAACGCGATTGCGTACGAAGGGCTGAAGCTTAGAAGGCAACATCTGCAACCATCCCAACACGACAGTGGAGTCAGTCCAGCAGTAAATATGGTTGACTTTTACGCGCAGAGAATTAATTACCTTCTCACATAAACGAGCTCCTACTACAGCGCCGCACAATTCCAATCGTGGAATCGTAGTAGGTCTAATGGGCGCTACTCGACTTTTGCCAATTAGCAGACGCACCATGCATTTGCCATGATAATTGGCACTGCGTACGTAAACACAGGCGCCATACGCACGTTCAGATGCATCGGTAAATACATGGAGTTCTAGCGTAGTGTAAGAAGCACATAAAACAATGCGTGGTACCCGAAAATCATTAATCAGTGGCAATGCTTTAACTATCGAATTCCAGTAAGTAGTAAGTGCCGGGGTTAGCGGCTCATCCCAGGAAATTTTGTCTAACCACATTCTTTGTAAAAACATTTTCATGCTAACTACGCAAGGAGATAGTAGTCCTAGGGGATCAAAAATGCGTGCGATCGCGGAAAGAATGTCACGCTTGGTAACCGAAATCTTAGAAGGTGGAATTGAACTAGAGAAGCCGAGTTCGTCGGAACCAGAATACCAGTCGAGCCCTAATAGCTTATTGGGTTCATTAGATCCTATATCTAAGTTTAATGTGGACTGAGAAACTCCGGTGACCAATTCAGGAACGTTTGACCTCCACTTCCTAAGTGGCATGCAAGCAGACGCTAACGCGTCGGTGACCTCTGTGCGGATAAACAAAACCTCATTTATATCATCCCCTCCAGTCAGCAGGTCATCGACGTAGAAGTCATGCTTGATGACGTCAGCAATCCTATTTCTGCTACGTGAGTATGACTCACCTTCAGAACGTGAAGCATTGCTTTGGTATTCTATCCCTATTTGCTTAAGACAACGCGTAGCAAGAAATGGTGCACTAGCTGTACCATAAGTGACGGTGTTCAAAGTGTAAACTTTGACAGGATCGCAAGTATTATTGCGCCACACAACTTGCTGCAGGTGCCTATCAGACGGGTGAACAAATATACACCTATACATTTTAGCGACATCAGCTGACAAAACAAACTTGTGTAGTCGAAACCGAATAAGAATGGAAATTAGGTCATCCTGCACCGTAGGGCCTACCATCTGGACATCATTATAGGAAACTCCTGAGGAAGTAGTAGAACTCGCATTAAAAACTACGCGAAGCTTGGTAGTAGTGCTACTTTCACGCAGTACCCCATGGTGTGGTATGTAATATCCATTGGGACTGTCACAGTTCTTGTTTTCGGTCATATGTCCTAATGTCTCGTACTCAGACATGAAGTCCCGATATAACTTACCGAAATCAGGCTTCGACTTCAGTCTACGTTCCAATGAAAATAAACATTTAGATGCCCTTTGGAAAGATTCACCTAAAATAGAAGGACTTTGTTTTAAGGGAATACGAACACAAAAATGGCCGTCTTGAAAACGTGTCGTATTTTTTATAAAATGCTCCTCACACATTTTTTCCTCAGGTAAATAATGTGAGGATGGTGAGGTAATCTCCTCCAGATTCCAAAACTTAACTAAATCTGCGCGGATGTTATCTAAATCACCGCTAGCAGAGGAATCGGCATGAGAAAAATTGCAAGAACTATCATACGATAATAATTTACCGTAATTATAGATAACAGGGCCAGAAACAATCCAGCCTAACAAGGTTTCACACAGCACTGGCTTTCCTACACCCAACTTAATTCTTTGAGATCCTACCAAGTCCCAGAACAGATCAGCACCAATTAAAATGTCTACGTCTGAGGGCGTGTAAAAGGTAGGGTCAGCTAGACAGATATTGTTAGGAATATTCAAGTCCGTAATGTCGATTTCACGACAAGGCACAACAGTCGTTAACGAAGGTAAAACAAAACAACAAATCTTGGTAGTATAACAATCATCTAGTGACGTCATTTTTACCCGACATATTTTACCTACGCGAGAACTCACGTTATTTATTTATTTTTTATTTATTTATTTACACTTCTGCACAAAATGTACAAAGGCGGACTTAATGCCTTAGGCATTTTCTGCCAGTCTACCTTGGGTGGTGCAGAGACAAAGAGTGGTAGGTGTAAATTTTATAAATATACCTGTATACTACATATATACTACATACATACACTACGTACATACACTACATACATACACTACATACATACGCTACATACATACATATTTTATTATATTAATTAAAGTCATACAGATAGTTGATGATTCTTTACTTCCATTCCAACTAATTAGTAACCTCTAAATGCTTACGAAGCTTCTGCTTAAAAGTGTCACGGCTGTTGACCATCCTGATTTCTGGAGGTAGCGCATTCCACAGAAGGATGGATTGCACGAAAAAGGAACGGTGTAAAAAGTCGGAAGAGTGAACAGGACATTGAAGTTGCCGGTTGAATGTGGAGCGCAGGTTCTTGTTATGACTGGAAGAGGAATATTGGAAGTGGCAGGAAAGGTAGCTGGGAGGATTAGGAGAAAAAAGGATGGAGTAGAGAGTCGTTAACGCTCGTAACTCACGACGCTGTCGAATGGGCAACCATTTTAGTTGGGATCTCGACGCTGAAATATGGTCGTACTTGCGAAGGTTGAATACAAATCGAATGCAGTTATTGAGAAGACGGTCAATTTTATCGAGGAGATCTGCATTCAGGTCAAAGTAGCACACATCACCATAGTCAATAATGGGGAAAATCAAGGTCTGCACAAGCATCACTTTGGTGCTGGGTGGAAACAGGTTTTTGAACCGGTAAAGGAACCGTAACATACCGGTGACTTTCTGGCAAATGCTGGCAACTTGAGGACGCCAGCTGAGAGTACTGTCGATGTGTATGCCAAGGTCCTTAACCGACGAGCTGAAGGGTATAATAGTGCCGTTAAACTTGATATTAGGTAACGCGGTGCTATCTAATCGACTTATTAAACGGGAGCTGCCAATAATGATGGCCTGACATTTGGACGCGTTCACTGCCACGCCAAACCTATCTGACCAGCTCTTAACAAGATCCAGATCCCGGTTAAGGTTGTAGATTATGCTTGGCAAATTATCGAGGCTGGATTTTCGATAGAGCTGTAAGTCATCAGCATACAGATGATACGCACACTGAAGTTCAGGTGTGAGAAAGTTTATAAACAGAGAAAATAGAAGAGGGGAGAGAATGCCGCCTTGTGGGACGCCAGTTGTAAGTGTTTTCCACCCTGATGAAGATTCATCAGTGCGAACACCCTGCTGGCGTCCCTGAAGATAGGATGAAAACCATTCTACCGCTTGCGGAGAGACCAAGAGATGGGAAAGGATGGATAACAGAATATCATGACTGACGGTATTAAAGGCATTGGAAAAATCGACGAGGACGAGAACAGTAAGTTCGGCGTTCTCCATTCCTGCCCTAATATCGCCAGTCACTTTTAGGAGGGCAGAAACTGTGCTATGGCCTGGTCTAAAACCCGATTGATGCGGGCTAATGAAGCTGTTACAATGGATGTAGTGGCTGAACTGCTTATGGACACAGGCCTCTAACACTTTGGATAGGAAAGGAAGAATAGAAATAGGACGGAAGTGGTTGGGAAGCAAAGGATTAGATATCTTAGGGAGAGGACGCACATATGCTTTCCGCCACATGTCAGGAAAGACACCAGATACCAGTGAAAAATTAATTAAGTGAGCTATGGGGGAAAGAAGATGTTCGATGATAGTCGTGATCATGAAGCGAGTGATATTGTCATATCCCACAGCTTTGGATTTGATGGATAGGATAATCTTCTGGATCTCTCCAACATTGACAGAAGAAAAGTGAAAAGGTAGTATATCAGGACGCGTTAGACCAGATAAATAAGACAAAGTAGAGTTCTTAGTTTCATGATCCAAAAGAGAAACTGTTGTGAAATGGTGATTCAGATCATCTAAACTAACTGAGCTAGGTGGGTCTATGTGCCGCGATTTGCCGATGCCAAGAGTTCCTAAGAATTTCCAAACATCGGCAGAAGAAGACGAAGTGATATTACTGAGAATATGGCGGCGTTTAGCGTTACGTACCATCTGATTGCATCTGTTCCTGACCTTCCTATAAGAACTGCGATTACCATCAGAGCGGTCCCTCTTAAACCTCCGAAATGCACGATCTCTAAGTCTAAAAGCCATTTGTATACCCTTGGTCATCCAAGGTGCAGCTGGACGTTTCAATTTAACTGGCTTGACGGGGGCATGTGTATCGTATAATTTGACAACCAGATTATTAAAGATAGATACCTTATCGTCGATCGTCGTAGCCTCCATCAGAGGTGCCCAATCAATTTTAGACGCATCCCTGTTCAGTTTAATAACGTCCATACGCGCAAAGCAACGCATGTACATGACCTTTGGTTTGGGTTTGGGGGGTTTTAGGGTGTAGGAGAGGAAGATGAGGTCGTGATGAGAAAACCCAGGCGCAGCGTGTTGTCCATGGGAGGAGACAAGGAAAGGGTTGGAAGTGAGAATCAGATCGAGCCACGTGTCTTCAGCAGTAGTATTACAGTGTGTAGCTTGCAGAGGTAGAACATGTAGGCTAGCTGATTCAAGGATGTGCAGGAGCTTTATGGACCGGGGACAGTTTTTGGATAGGAGATTAGTATTGAAGTCACCCATAATGATATAATGTGCATACTCTGAACCCAAAGATTCAAGAACTGACTCGAATTCAGTGAAGTAATCAGTTGAGGGAGGACAATAGACTACACCTAATACAGATTTGATTCCTTTAATGGAAACTTCCAGAAAAAGAAATTCTGCCGAGGCAGTGTAATTTGAGGGAGATGATGTTAAAACTTTATACTGAAAATCACTACGCAAGTAAATGGCTACTCCACCTCCTCCTTTTCCAACACGGTCATTCCGAATGAGAACGAAGCCAGGAAGGGGATAGGAGGTTGATGGTAAATTTGGTTTGAGCCAGCTCTCAGATACCAGGATGGCGTGAACGTTATTATTGGAAAACGAATCGAACAAATCAGTATGATGGCTGGGGATACTTTGCGCGTTTATGTGACACACATTGAAGAGCCGATTGTTCTGGTCTTTGAAGGATTTTTCCAGTATATCGCGGAGGGTACCAGATAATGAGCAGAAACTTTCGTCACCAGAGGAAACCAGAGATTCGTTAGCGGAACGGAAGGAATCATCATCAGATATTGAAGACATAATATTATTAAACACTATAAAATATATTTAAACAAATAAATATGCAAAATAAAGATAATATACAATTAAGAATACAAGGTGCGTGGCTCACAGCACTGCACCACCCGCCAGCTAACAAAAGAAAAAAAAAAACATTAAAAATAATCATAACAAACGGAATAATCAATTAAAATAAAATATATCGGTGTAGAAGGATATCCGAACGCACCCAATGTCAAGTTGACGTAAGCTTGACACTACTTGACAGTTGTCATTAACATGTCACACATATTTGTAAATACCGTAGGACCGTAGGTAATAGGTATGCAATAAGTGAAGTTGATAGGTACCTAAATCAATTAAAATACCCCACAAACTGGTGTGCAAACTCAGTCCACCCATTTACACAAATATAAGCAAGATTTTACCATAAAGGATAGACACCACTATATAAAAGAAATGAAGAAGTTATAACCAAAAATGAAGGCAAAATAAAAATGAATGTATAACAAATTAATGTGAACATAAAAGCGGTAATAAATAAAGTTCTACTCAGTTACCTAATATGGACAAAGACAAAACGAAATGAATGCGGAAAAACCGAGTAATACAATATATAATGATTTGTTGTCACCTACTTAATACAGTAATTGGATTCCGCTAATCACTAGCACCAACACTTGATTTATTTGTGGAGGAAGCACCAGGCGGCAACGGGAATTTTTTCAACAACAAATTCAACTCATCTGAAGAGGCTATTTTGTGATGACTTCCATCTTTCGCTCTAATATGAATAGCACCATCCTGAGTCCAACAAGAGCGCATGCCAAAGTGAAGCCGGGCAGTATTAAAAACAGTTTGCCTAGACTTGGTCAGGAATTCCTTAACTGATATTTTGGAACCTTTCAAGGTAGTCTTCGACTTCCAAACTGCAGATTTGGACTCATAGCTGGTGAACTTTATAATAATGGGCCGGGGACGTCCCTTGCCAGAGGCCCCCAACCGATGGCAGGCATTGATAGATGACATGGAGATATCTTTGAGAGCCATCTTATTATTTATTACATTTAATATCACCATGCTGCAGTTTTCATTCTTCTCTTCTGTGATACCTTGAAAGATGACGGTCTTCCTTCGCTGTCTTGTGTCGAGATCATCAACCTGTCTGGCAAACTCACCAATTTGCCTGCGAAGCAATCCCAGCATGCTGAAAATAAGCTCTCGAAAGGTTCGGAACTCTTCTGCCACACGAGCAACTGTGTCTTTCCCAGGACCAGCAGACTGAATTTGGTCAGAGAGTTCTCCCATCTTCATCATGATACGCTCCTCAATGGTTTTCTGTGCAGCCTTAATCTCTTCCAGTTGGGACATAGTGAGACAATCTTAGTGTCAGTTAATTTTCAAAGTGTGAATTTAGTGGTGAGCTGGCAGGTGGTGTAAAAAACTTAATTTCTTACATTAAACTGTTAAAAACGTGAGTACCACTTTATTGGATGTTTTTAATTAATGTAAACTGTGTGTAGGCAAAATTGAATAACATTAGATATATTAAATATAATTTTAAATGAAGAGTTGTGACTTTACTTTTTGACACCTACCGCCAAAAAAAAATTTATGCCATAGACCGAACCATTTACCTGACTAGTTTCTAAGTTAAGTCGCTTACATACTCGTTCCGTCATGAAACACGAAGTGCTACCGCTATCAAGCATAGCCCTAGCTACATATTCACGATTACTGCAATCATATAACTTTATAAGCGCAGTGGACAATAACACTCCGCTTTGTTTACGCTCGCCGCAGGACAAACCGGTATCCGCAGATAACGTTAAATGATTTGCACTCGCATTAGTGCATGCTACGGCGTCAGAGGGCGATGACGTGCGAAAAGAATGGGACGAGTTACTGTGTGATGTGTTGTTATTATCATTGCTAGCATTAGCAGCTGTTTTGATGTCTGACGAATGTATTAAATTGTTATGCCGGCGCTTACATACTTTGCATCCCGGCTTTTTGCAGCGATTAGACAGATGGCCTGTGCGAAAACAGTTATAGCATACCTTATAACTGGGTATTAATTTGAGACGGGCGTCTATACTGAGTGCTAGGAATTGTGAGCAATTACTTAGAATATGATCACCTTTGCAGTGAGGACACAACTTGGAATCAGTGCTAGCATTTGTAGAATCCTGTGATACAACCATAGATTTTACTTTACTGGGAGTAGGACCAGACCTACCGGGAGGGGAATTTCGTGATAATTCGATTGCTTCCACTAAATCAGCTCGACTACGAATAAATTTAAGGAAACCGTCAAATGTGATGCGTTCATCTTTGCTAATTTTACTTTTGTGCGTCTCCCACTCTCGATAAGTCTTGTGATCTAATTTACGAGTAACTAATAATATCAATAAAGTATCCCAGTACTTTACGGGCTCACCTAAAGTTTCTAAAGCACGTAAATGTTTATTAAGTTGGTCTATCAAACTCTTTAGTGCACATAGTGTCGTCACCCCATATCATCTTGAGGGTGTCGTGGGGGCCGACTAAATGACCAGGCATCTAACGTAGCCGCAAGACTACTAGTACTCAGGCCATAAATGACATACCTACCTAAATCTGCATATACACAGAACACATCGTTCAACAATATCGTGCATCGCTAGATAATTGCAGTGATTAAAAACAAGTGTTCGATTATTAATTGATCGTAGCGAAGAATGGAGTGCCAAAAGTGTAGAAAAGGACTATCCAAGAAAGGTTCTCATTTTCTATGTCAAGGTCAGTGTCAAGGTACCTTCCATAGAAGCTGTGTGAAAGGTCTAGCTGCAGACTTAAAAGCAGGAAAAAATCGCATATTTTGTAACAACTGCG
The DNA here is from genome assembly GCA_905475355.2 of Clostera curtula. NCBI lineage: Eukaryota > Metazoa > Arthropoda > Insecta > Lepidoptera > Notodontidae > Clostera > Clostera curtula. The sequence goes on from FR997821.1 coordinate 3,134,496, forward strand.
AAGATGATGCTGAGGAGGATTCAGAAGTTGAAGAACAGGTAGACCAGTGCAGAGATGCAGACAAGATCCTAAAAGACATACAGAAGAATGTCAAGGTTATCCCTGGTTTGATGAAACAGCTAGAATCAATAAACCAGACTATGTGCCTACTCTCAGACAAATATGATAAGTTATTAGGTGAGCACGAACAATCAAAACAAAAAATCCACAAACTGGAAAAGACAGTAGAAACCATGCACAATAAAAGTATATATATGGAAAAATGCAATGCCGTGCTTGAACAAAAAATACACGAATACGAGCAATCGACACGCAAACACAATATTGAAATTGTGGGTATTGAGCAAACTCCGGGGGAAAACTTAAAGGACATTGTTAACACCGTTGGAAATATTATACAGGCCAGTAGCCAAGATGTCGACTGGGTACGAAGAAACCAACCACGTAAACAAGGAACGAAAACTCCCTCCTTAATTGTTGCGTTTAAAACCTCAGGTACAGAATCTCGAGATGCCTGGCTCGCAGCACGACGAAATCTGGCTGAAATAACTAGCGATAAAATAACTGGCGGTACAGTTAAGAATAAAGTATACATAAACGAAGATTTAACCAAAATGACCCGAACTTTATTATGGAACGCGAAGAAAGAACTACGCAACAACTACAAGTACATATGGGTGACGAACGGAAAAGTGCTAGTCAAGAGAAATGAGGGAGACCAAGCGAAATGGGTGAGAAATGAAAACGACATACGAGAGCTAAATAACACAAAAAAATAACATTATTATTTAATTCCCACTGTATCTCCTCTCAATCACTCTTTATTTTATAGTTATATTAAGTTTAACTATAAAACAACATTCACGGTTGTAGACAATATAATAAATATTACTGATGATGATATAATAAATGCGGTCGAGATCGGAAGTTTGAATACATGGTTGTCAACACTCAAAAACTCGTATAATTTTTGTATATTACACGTAAATATAAGATCACTTAAGAAAAACTTTCACGAATTAATGGTTACATTAGATAGTAACATAAGAGACATTGATGTAATAGTAATCACGGAACCAAACATAAACTTCACACTATTGCATTTTTATGAGATTATGGGATATCACTTGCATAGTTTTACGCGCACAGGGCGAACCGGGGGAGGGGTACTAGTATACACGCGCAAGATATGGGCTGCAAGTGTAAGCGAGACAGTTTATACACAAACTATGCGGTCGGCGGAGTGTGTTTCCATTGTATTAAATGGAGATACGAATGATGCGATATATTTATTAGCTATATACAGACCACCAAGAATAAATAAAGACAATAAAGTTAAACAATTTCTTATTGAATTACGGGACACGTTAGAATCCCTGCCAAAAGACAAAAAGCTATTGTTATGTGGCGATATAAACATAAATTTATTAAAAAGCCAAGATCTTAATGTTGTCGAATACGAAAATCTATTAGCTGAATACGGACTTATTAAATGTATCAACAAAGTAACACGTCGAGAAATTGTCAAGGGAAATAATATCGAATCATGCTTAGATCATATATACATACGAGCGCCTATGGCACAAATTCACTCGGCTATAATACAACAAAAAATATCGGACCACTATATAGTGTCGGCCACGGTACAATGGAAACGAACACTGCCAAGTAGCGATCCTGTCGTCACAAACCGGCTACCGAGTCAAACAGCTGACTGCGACGACGGTGCGCAATCTGGACATAATCTGCATTGTGTACGCAGCCGTCGGGTACTTGATAATCGCATGGTTAAAGAACGACTACTAAGTATTGACTTTAATAACTTAATGACTATTGATTGCCCACTAGATTTGTATAGCGCCATAAGAAAAATATTTAATGATACTTACACAGACTGTTATAAGACTATTGAACTTCGCAGTAGTAATAGAAATAACAAAAGCTGGATAACAGCCGACTTAAAACAAAGGATAAAAGAAAGAGATAGACTATTTACGGTATGGTGCAATGATCCAAAAAATATGACTAAGAGATTAGAGTATACTAAATATAGAAATAAAACCTATAAATTGATTAATAAGTGTAAAAATAACTATGATAAACAGTGCATTATTGAGTGCAATAACAACACACAGAAAATATGGAATAGAGTAAATTTATGGTTAGGAAGGAATAAGCAATCTTTAGATGATGTAATATTAACCAATATGAAGACACAGGGAGATGAGAAATACATATCTGAACAATTCGCGGGTACTTTTGAAAAAGAAATACAAGAAATCACACATTCATGCCACGAGAAATGGCTTAATAGAGATAGTTATGCAATAAATACTGACAGAAGTATGAGATGGCAACCGGTTAGTGACAATTATGTTAAAAACATCATTTCAAATATGAATGCTAAAAAATCACCTGGAAGTGATCTCATCCGGATGACTGACCTAAAGCTTATTACAGACAAAATAAGTCCAGTAATAGCCAAACTATTAAATTTATCTGTCCAACAGCAAGTCTTTCCTAAAAAGCTTAAAGAGGCAATAATACGCCCCATTCATAAAAAAGGAAGTCGTAAGATATATGAAAATTATAGACCAATAGCAATCTTACCTAGCATAGAAAAAATTTTGGAAAAATGTATTGTGAACCAACTCGAACAATACCTACGCAGAAACAATATTATAAACAAAGCACAACACGGTTTTCAGAAAGGGAAGAGTACGAACACGTTATTAACCAACTTTACAGACGAGATAAATAATTATTTGAATGATAAAAAAGTGGTAGTTGCTATATTTTTTGACTTCAAAAAGGCATTCGATACTTTAGATATTGATATTTTATTAAAGTCAATCGAAGAGTGCGGCGTAAGGAAACCCCTAGACGAATGGTTTAGAGATTACCTCACTTCGCGCTCCTACCAGGTAAAGGTCGGCAGCAGTCTTAGCGATGTGAGGGAGACTCGGTGTGGAATACCCCAGGGGTCAAGCTGTGGCCCTATTTGCTATTTAATGTACGTAAATAGCCTATGTACAGCACTGGAAAAATGCTCGGTACACATGTTTGCAGACGATTTGTGCATATTAAGGGCCGGCTCTGACTTAAGGGAAATATATAGTCTCACACAACACGACATCGACACTGTAGTCAAATGGGCACACGACAACGGTATAGCGCTTAACGCACAAAAAACACAGTTACTATTACTACACTCTCCGTTCTTGCCCCTAGAAGAACCACAGACACCATTGATTACTCATTCGTTTGCTTGCTTTCATGATAACACTTCCCTAAATTGTAAATGTGAACCAATACGCAGAGCTAAGTCTGTAACTTACTTAGGTATGAAAATAGATGAACATTTTTCCTGGACCGAACACGTTGATCTATTAAGTAATAAACTAAGAATGATACTAGGTAAATTCTATCATCTAAGTTATAAGTTGCCTAAGGGAACTTTAAAGTTACTTTACAACGCCTTAGTTGCACCGTTACTGGACTACGCCCTTGATTGTTATGGTCTCACTTACAAATCCCATATAAGTAAGTTAGAGAATATTCAGTTAAGGATAGTGAAATTATTAGTAGACAAAAATATCAGAACCAAATACCAAAATGATTATTACAGACTATTCAAAATTTGCAAAATATTACCTGTTAGTGTAAAACATAAGTATTTACTTTTATGTAACAATCGGGAGCAGGTCCTATCGCATGTAAACAACAAATATACTACTAGAGCGATGAGCGCAAGTAATTATGTTGTCCCAAGAGTAAACAATATGTATGGAGATAGAACTCTGCGAAAACGAATACCATATTTACTGAACAGCCTACCCGTAAATATCAGAACCGAAAAGTGTACAAACAAATTTAAATTAGAATATAAGAAATACCTAATTAATATGTTACCATAACACAATTCGAATTTAGGAACATTATAAAGACTATGTGTTAAAAATTACGATCTCACAGACAAATTGCCTACGCAGTTTTGTGAGACAATGTTATAGTTTCAATGTCAATTTGTGCCTGTGTAAAAATAAAATAAAAAAAAAAAAAAAAAAACAGATGTTTCTTTTTGGATAGAATGTAAATCAAATAAGGCTGATACATGATTTTGAACTAAAACCCTTTTATTATCATATCTATCACAGATCATGCATGTTCCAAGCTATTTCATAATTGCTTGCTGAAAACACAATTGCATTGATTACCAGAGCAGCAGATCCTTCCAAAGACGCTCGCAAATAGTGGAATTTATTGATCTGGTCTATTTCTTCATTGTCATGAATGAGACTAGTAAAAGTGTCACGAAACTCCAACCAAGTGCTATAAGACCCATCAAACTTTGGTAGTTGTATGGTGGGCAGGCTTCCACTGATTGATACGAGTACATTTGTCACCATTAATCGACTCATTATCATTAGTGTACTTAGATAAAATATCCTGCGCCCTACACAGTGTTCTGTAATATAGTGACTCGAAATCAGAACGCTCAGTGAACTGACCTTTGACACCTTCGGTAATACATTCTAATCGCGTTTGTACCTCATCGTATGGTTCATACAAGGCTTCCATCTTTCCTGTCTGCATCTGTAATTCCTTGGTATCACAACTATCCAACTGCTTGTCTTTTATTCCATCTAAGTAGTTGATGAAGGAGGTTAAACATCCCTTATAACTTGCTCGTTTTTTAACCAATTCCCTTTCATCAGAGTTGGACATTTTGGGAGCCGAGTGTCAGTCGACCTGGAATTTATACGATAACAATTGTATATTTTGTGCAATAAGTTATTTAATTAGAGGTACCTAAATGCGTTTACTATGTTTACAATTTAAATTAAGATGTAAATATTGTAAATAGTCACTAAACAAACTGTAGATAAGTAAATACAAAGTGAGTTTCAATTTAGACTTTCAATTTAGGATAAACACTCAATACCCAACTACAAAATTACCTAACGACGGAATTTAAGGGGAACACAATACTAATAATTTAATAAAGACACAAATACGGGTTAAATTCATTGAATATTTTAAATCTAACACCAACTGAACCTTTCTGCGCTTACTATACCTATGCACAATTAAGTAGGGAATAGTTTACTAAAATGCAACTAACAATTATAAATGTAGTATAAATAGCTACTGTACTGTAACAAAATAAGTACGTATAATGTTATTTGCGAAATAATATCACCGAAATAAATGATGATTATAGAAACTATTCACAATGCAAATAAGTATCTACGCTGAAATTAATAAAAATACACCAGGTGGATAATTACTAACCTTATATTATCCTTAATTATGGTTAAATAATACCTGATCGAGTGTTGGGTTACGATATTTTAAATTAAATATTCTTAACACCGTAAAATCCTTTGTCCACACACGTACACGTTGGCGGCTTATACCCTCCGTAGTAATTTTACAAGAATTCCAATCCAAAATTGCTGTATTTTTAGTGAATCTTCTGGTTCTTCACATCCGGCTCGAAGGACCAGTATGTTCGGGAATAGTTGTAGGATTTTGAGAAAAACTCAGGATTAAGTTGCGCTTCATAAACTCGTGTATTGTTCCCAAATAGACGTACAGAAAAATGGGGCGAGAACATGACACTTAAAACTTAATAAGGCTATCGGGCGCGCCGGGAGTCGTTGCTCTGACGAGAACTGTAGGGGCCCGAACACCGCACACGTATGCCGAGGTGCTGATGACCGCCCAGGGGGCGGTTAAGCTCGATGAGATCGGTGTCGCTCCAGAGGAGATGCGGGCCCGGAGAACTCGTACGGGCGGAACGCTATACGAGCACTCGGGCCCAGGTTGTGAGGAGAAGGCGAACAGGCTGGCGGAGCGCCTGAGCGCGTCCTTGGACGCTCTCGGTGTCCGGGTCTCGCGGCCCGTGAGAGCAAGGGAGATCCGGGTCCTGGACATCGATGATGCCACGGACCCCAAGGACGTTGCGAGGCAGCTGGCCTCGGCTGGGGGGTGCGCGGTGGACGCCGTCAAGGTTGGCGGCATAAGCCGCGCACCGGGGCGCCTGGGAGTTGCCTGGGTGCGCTGTCCCCTGGCCGCAGCCCAGCGGCTGCTGTCCTCCGGCCACTTTGTGTTGGGCTGGGGACGGGCGAGGGTGGAAGCACTCGAGGCAAAGGCGGCATACTGCTTCCGCTGCCTCGAGTGCGGCCACGTGGGGGCCCAGTGTCCCAATAAAGGGAGCGACAGGGGGGCTCGCTGCTTTAAATGCAGCGAGCCGGGCCATAGAGCACGCGAGTGCCAGGCCCGAGGTCGACGTTGCCCGCTGTGCGCGGATCTGGGGCTGCCCGATCTGCATCGGCTGGGCAACGGGTCGTGCGCCCAAACCAAGGGCGGCCGTAGCAGGCCCCCTGGTCGGCGCGAGGTGGAAGGCGCTGTCTTCACGGCGGCGCCCATGGCGGTGGATGCGGGGCCGATTGTCCGGGCCGCTCCCGCCGTGTCGTACGCCGAGTCCGGCCGCAGATCCCGAGGCAGGGCACGGGGATGCCCTCGCCCCACAGGGGATCTGTGAAGATACGACGTCCTGTGCGGGTGCTCACGGCAGGACGTCGTCTGCTCGTTCAGCGAGCGCGAGTTGAGGAGGTGGGCCTCTTGTCTGCGGCGGCGTGGTCCTGAGTACAGATCCCACAATGCCGCAGCAAGGACGCGAGTAGGGAGCACCCCGGGGATGTTTTAGTGGGTAGGCCCCCACTCTGGGGGAGATTCCCACACACCCCCCCTCGGCCATCCCCGTGGCTGACGGGGATAGTCCATAAAGGATTTTTACCCCGGGCGAACAAAAAAAAAAAAAAGGTTCTACTGTCTTAAGCCGGGCAGGTCCGCGGACTCTCCGTCCGCATATAGGCCAATTGTGCTGCTGGACGAGATGAGGAAATTATTTGAGCGCATCGTGGCTGGCCGTCTCGTCCAGCACATGGAATCGCAAGGTCCGGACCTCTCTAAGGTGCAGTATGGCTTCAGAAGGGGAAAGTCCACGATTGACGCCATACAACGGGTTGTGGCAATGGCTGATGAGGCGTCGGCGCAGGGTCAGGTGGTGTTGGCGGTGTCTCTTGACATCGCCAACGCCTTTAACACTCTCCCCTGGCCCTGCATTCTGGAGGCCCTGATCTATCACCGGTTCCCAACATATCTTCGGGAACTGATCAGGGTCTATCTGTCGGGTCGACTGATCAGATACCCGACCCGGAATGGTTGGAAGGACAGAACTATATCGCGCGGTGTTCCACAGGGGTCGGTGTTGGGCCCACTCCTGTGGAACATCGGGTTTGATTGGGCCCTCCGTGGCCAATTTGTGAGAGGCGTCGCTGTCACGTGCTATGCCGACGACACGCTCGTCACGGCGCGTGGCAGCGACTTCCGGGATGCGGCATTGAGGGCCACAGCAGGTGTGGCCCATGTAGTCAGTCGGATTAGACTTCTGGGATTGGACGTCGCCCTGACCAAGTCAGAGGCGATGTATTTCCACGGCGCAAGGAGGAAGCCACCGCTCAACTCGAGCATTGTAGTGAGCGGCGTGGAGATAGGCGTGGGGTCATCGATGAGATACCTTGGCCTCATTCTGGACTCGCGCCTGTCCTTCCAGGAGTATTTCCTCCTGCTTGCGCCGAAACTCATGGCGACGGCGGGCGCCCTAAGTGGCCTACTTAGGAATATTGGAGGGCCAAACGTGGCATGCAGGCGACTGGTCATATGCCATGGTCGTAAGGTCCATGGCCCTCTACGGGGCGCCCGTCTGGGCCAACAGGCTCAATGGACATGCTAAGGCGCTATTAAGGCGCCCACAGTGGCTGATGGCCTTAAGGCTGGTGCGTGGCTACTGCAGCGTCTCGTTCGAGGCGGCGTGCGTGTTGGCCGGCACACCACCATGGGAGCTAGAGGCCCGGGTGCTCGCAGCGGTGTACAACCGTGTCGCGGAGGCTCGGGCCAGGGGCGAAATACCCATGGTGGATGAGATTCAGGGCTGGCGGACCCACGAGCGCGAGGCACTAATGACAGTGTGGAGCGGGGCGCTGCAGGAGCCAACTGCGGGAGTTGGCACCATAACGGCCATGAGGCCGTTGCTAGAGAAGTGGGTCTCCAGGCGGCACGGGGACTAAACTACCACCTCACGCAGGTCCTCTCGAGGCACGGTTGCTTCGTGAGGTACCTGCACCTGGTGGCAGCGAGGGAACCAACCCCGAACTGCCACCACTGTGCCGCCTTGGTAGACGACAGCCACCACACCGTATCGGAGTGCCCGGCGTGGCGCGACGAGCGCTCGGCGTTGGTGGCTGTAGTGGGACCTGACCTCTCGCTTCCGACCCTGGTTGAGAAGATGGTTGGAGACGAGAGGGCATGGAAGGCCGTGGAGGACTTCGCCAACGCCGTAATGCGGGCTAAAGAGGAAGGAGAGAGGGAGCGCGAGAGAGCTCCCGATGCGCACCCGATGAGCCGGGCGCGCGCAAGACGCAGGCGGCATGCGCACACGCGCAACATGCCGCCCTAACAGGGGCCTCCGGGCGAGGGATTTGGGGAATCCCTCGCTCATAGGAGAGGAGACCCCGTGACGGTTGGTGCAATGCCACGTATACCGGGCATGGCATCACGGAGCTACCAAGCTCCAGATGAGGGTGCTCCATAAGGAGCCAAGGACAGATGGGGGTGAACAGTCGTTCCCCCCAGCGCACGCTGCCCCCGTGGAGATACAGTCGGGACCCACGGGGCAGCGAGCGCGGGACGGTACACCCCGGGGATGTTTTAGTGGGTAGGCCCCCACTCTGGGGGAGACTCCCACACACCCCCCATCGGCCATCCCCGTGGCTGACGGGGATAGTCCATAAAGGATTTTTACCCCGGGCACAAAAAAAAAAAAAAAGGTTCTACTGTCTTGGGCGGGTGGAAGAGGAAGTCACAGAGGCTACTGGTAAGACCTGGTGACTTCGTCTTTCACCGTACTCCCTTGTCTTTCCCGGCAATGGGAGGGGTGTTGGTCTTGGGTGGAGCACTACTGTTGCGTCGAAACCCAAGGCAAGTGTGGTTGTTCTCCTGCTCGTGGTTGCCGCCTGCTTTTGGTCTGGTCTCTTCTGGACAGACGTAGCCGAAAAAGCCATGCGCCTTCCCGTATAATTCTCCCTTCCCTCCTTTCCCTTTACCCTCATTCCTGTCTTTCCCATTTCCTACATAGTGCTGCGGTTGTTCGGCTCCGGGTCTTCTCTGCTCTCGGAGTTGACCTCGGACGTCGCACCGCCGTGGCACACCATAGGGTCCTCGGGTTGGCGCTCAACACTGGTTGGCCGCTAAACCGAGTCCCTACCCAATTTAATTTTATTCTGTCGTTTTGGTTGTTTTGTTTAATTATACTTCGTTTGGTTTGGTCTTTTGGTTGTCGTTTGTTTGGTTGTCTTTTGTCTTTTCTGTCTTTTCGTTTTCTTCCTCTTTTCTTTTGTAGCTTCTGGGATGCGGCTCTCGGGTTTTCCCGGGAGTCTGCGGGGGGGAAAATGCTTAGGGTGACGTTGTTAGGGAGTAAAAGTACAATGGAAGAACGTCTAAATGAAAAAACTCCCCGGGCGGGTCCCAGCAACGCTGGGGAATCCCGCACCGCTCCTCCCTCTGGGGGGAGGGGGGGGGGGCGGTTAATTCTACCACGAATCTGCTCGGTACGCCAGCAAAATGTACCGAAAGCTACGGGACGAGGTGCTGGAAAAGGAGGGCGAGGACGCGAAACTGGAGACGTCTGAGGCTGCAATTTACAAAATGCAGGCCCGCTGTATCCACGCAAAAGCCCAGTTGATGGAGGTGATCAGCCGGGTGACGAAGAGTAGAGAAGAGCTCTCTCCAGGAGAACCATGCGCCAGAACCCTGGGTAACATCATCCAGGATGATCTGGCCATCCTCCTGGAGGTGACCAAAAGATCCGGGCGACCCAAGGGCCTGTTCTTCAGAGCCATTCAGACGGCGACAGCGTTGCTTCTAGGAGCCACCAGCACCCTGGTGGCAAGAGCGGATAAAGCGGACGAGCTGGCGGAGCGGGTCGAGGCGATGAGGGTGGAGCTGGATCAGCTGCGTGCTGACATGGAGAGCCGGCCCCCTCACGCCTCGCAGACCGTACAGGAGGAGCCCCCACTGACCATGAGGGCTATAGGCGCCATGATGGACGCGAAACTTGCGGGCATCGCGGACCGTCTGCTGCCGGAGAAGCGGCTTCGACCGCCTCTGGAGGCAGACAAGTCTGCTGCCCGCGGGGTCCACATGGCGCAGAGGGTGAGGGAAAGGCAGGCTGAGAGCGATGGGTCTCCCCGGCCTCCCCGGAAACCGAAGCGGAACAGGCGGAAGAGGGCGGCGGCTGTGCCACCAGTCACGGACCTCCCTGCGGTTCCCCCGTCTGTGACGCCCAGTGTGGCTCCAGCGAGGGAGCCCAGGAAAGACACATGGGCGACGGTGGCGGCCAGGAAGGCCCCGCCGAAGAAGAAGGTCGAGCCGAGGAGCCGTCCCTCCCCCCCTTCGCCACGCAAGGCGGAGAAGGGAAAGGGCGAAGACGGAGGCAGTGTCCCTGACACTACCCGAAGAGTCGCAGCGTACATACGCTGAGGTTATAGCGACCGCCAGGGGGGCGATAGACCTGGGAGAGCTCGGGATCGCCCCCGAGGACATGCGGCCGCGAAGGGCAAGGACGGGGGGATGCTCTACGAGCTGTCCGGCCCCGGTTGCGGAGAAAAGGCGGACAGGCTCGCAGAGAGGCTTGGAGCATCCCTCGGTGCTCTGGGGGTCCGAGTCCTGCGCCCTGTGAGGTCCAGAGACATTAAGGTCCTGGACCTGGATGATGCGACGGAGGCCGCTGACGTGGCTAGGGCAGTCGCCACAGCCGGGGGGTGCGCGGCGGAGGCTGTCAGGGTTGGCAGTATCCGTCGTGCGCCCGGTTACCTGGGCGTGGCCAGTGTGCGTTGCCCGCTAGCCGCTGCGCAGCGGCTTCTGTCGACCGGCCGCCTAGTGGTGGGCTGGTCAAGGGCGAGGGTGGTGGCACTCGAGGCCAGAGCGGAATTCTGTTTCCGCTGCCTCGAGTGCGGCCACGTGGGGGCCCAGTGCCCCAACAGGGAGGCAGCAGGACGTGGAGCTCGCTGCTATAAATGCAGCGAGCTGGGCCATCGGGCAAGAGAGTGCCAGGCCCGGGACAGGCGCTGCCCGCTGTGTGCGGATATGGGTTTGCCCCATACGCACCGGCTGGGCAGCGGATCATGCGCTCAGGCGAAGGCGAAGGGGGGCCGTAACAGGTCTCCCAGGCGCCGCGGGGGGTCCAGGGTGCTGCCGCTGTTGCGGCGGCGCCCATGGAGACCGATGCCTCGCAGCCTGGGCGGGCGGTGCGCGCGAGCTCGACTAGCCGAGCCGCCACCGCCGGGACGTAGGCCGTAGTCACGGCTACGGATCTCGGGGCAGGACGCGGGGAAGCCCTGCCCCACACGGGATCGTTGGGTGCCCTGTCATGTGTACTAGCAGGGCACCACGGAGTTCATCTCCAGTGTCGGGTCGCTCCAGTCGGAGCTGGAACTGGTCGGGGGTGAGCGCGTTCTTGGCTCCGCCCCTCGCGCGTCTGGCTCGTAGTGCAGTTTCTGGGCCCACGAGGCAGGTCTTGCGCGGGATCGTACACCCCGGGGATGTTTTAGTGGGTAGGCCCCCACTCTGGGGGAGATTCCCACACACCCCTCGTCGGTCCTCCCCGGGACCGACGGGGATAGTCCATAAAGGATTTTTACCCCGGGCACCAAAAAAAAAAAAAGGTTCTACTGTCTTTGAAGTATCGGAAGTCAAGAGATTGTTTACTTCGCCCACTGTAGAAACACGGTGCCTCGTACCATCATCCCCAAGAATATGAATCCATCCGTCTCTGAACCAGCATCTGGACACACCAAATCTCTCGCGAGCTAAAACGAATGCGTCGTGACGTGGTTTTGTTAGAAACTCGGAGATAGTGTTGCCGGAACCCTTCAGCACAGCCTTGGCATACCAAATGCTATCACGCAGCCCTAGATCACTGAATTTGCAAGCAATTGGTCTGTTTTTAGAATCAGCTGCGCGCCCCAATCTATTAGCAACGTTTAATATCAGTCATTGCCACCTCGGGCTTTTTAAAATGCCGCTGGATCATCTTCATCAACAACTGTGGAGTAACTTCTTTTGGTTCTTCTTTTATCCCATGAAACAGAAGCATCTTGCGGCGGCCCCTCATCTCAATCTTGTCCATGCTAGCCGCTAACATATAAGCCTGCTGTTGAAGGCAGCTAATGGATTGAAGGACAAAAGCCTTAAAAGAGTTGAACTCTGTTGAGATGTTGGCTGTAGTTGGGTTGGCAAAAGACGGTTTCCGGAGCTCACACTCAAATTCAGCCATCCTTTTATGTAAAGATTGGTTCATTTCCTCAATAGTCTGCCTGAAGTGTTCCATTGCAAACTGGTGCACAGTGAAGTGAGTTCTTGCAGAAAGGAAAATACTGTTGCTGGTAGGTTTGTGTGAAATTACTTTGTAATTAACATTTAAAATAATCAATTAAATAAAATAAATATTAAATAAATGGAAATTAAATTGAAGAGACAAAATTATAAGACTTGAGTCTTTGACTACCCACAACGAAAAAAAAACGAGCGTGGACAATAAAATGAGCATCGTAGTGACTGAGGTTATGTAAAAATATTGGAACATGACAAGGGGTTCTGAACTTAGAACTACACACTTGATGTGCAACACCCCTAAAACTGCCAGTGTGCCAATCAAAATCGTAAAAAGGATCTTCATTTAACTCAGTTTCACAAATATGGCATATGTTTGAATTTGACATTTTAATTTTATCTTCATCTGATAATGGACTATTTTTTTTACTATTTATCTCTAGCTAAAATTGTTTCGTTTTTATGATGGTATTTTCTAGTTATGGGGGTATCTTCTACTAGGAATATTTAACTATAATAATATACTAGAATAATACTAGGATCGCTTGATATTTTGCTACTAATTTCTTAGATTTACCATCGTTTTAATTAATTTCCCTTTCTATTCTAAAGTGTAAATTATTATCTGGCGTATCACTAATAATATCCCATAAAATGGAGTCGGAAACACTTGTTAACTACTTTCAATCCGAAAAGTAGCTCCGAGGGACTTCTTTGTGTTGTTTTATGTTTTGTGGTATTAATTTGTATATCTGGTACATATTAATCTCAAGTCCTATCATCTTTTCCGTGAGTCTTAGTGTAAAGCGCGTCTAAAAGCGATCGGTTAAATGTCTCAATTTGACTATACCTTGGAGTTGCAACAGTATTCTAACGATGTTACTTGTGAAATATGATCCTCTATCGGTTACCAATCTTACGGGGCACCAAAGTAAATGATATGATCCAACATAACTAGGATTGTTGTGGTAGCTATGGTATTCTTAACTGATGTAATATTTGTATGTTTCGTGAAGCCATCGACAATAACAAGTAAGTAACAATTTCCGGCTTCGCACGGGTGCAATGATGAACCTCTAAATTGATTAATGTTTCTCTACAATATAATGCACTTAATATACTCAAAAACCATTCTCCTGAATCACTATCGATTAAAAAAACCCGCTTCAAAATCCGCAGCGTTGTTCCAAAGATTTAAGCATACATAGGCCATAATTTTATCATAAATACTCTACCAATTAATTATCTGTTTCAACATCTAGAATATCAAAGGTGTGGCTTTCTGGAATAGGTGGTTCGATGGTATATCGGCTCAGAGCATCGACGTGCGTCATTTTACTACCCGATCTGTATTTGATATCACAATCATATTCCTGTATTTGTATCCACCAGCGCGCTATTCGGGGGATTATTCTAAATCAATAAAATTAAATACGATCGCGCTTGGTCAGTGTCATCCTCAAGGCACTACAATCTATGTATATTCTAAAATGAATACCAATTACATATACTCTAAAACTATTACGAAAGGCAATAACGGCTAACGTCTCCAGTTCGAACGAATGTGACTTTTGCTCATCAATAGTTGTTTTTCGACTATAGAACGGAACTGGTCGGAGCATACCATCTTAACAGCTTTGTAAAAGAATACCGACCACTCCAAGTTTAGATGTGTCAGTGTGTAGTTGCGTTTCGAATGAGGGACCATACAAAGCAATAACAGGGCGTTCTACTAATGCATCTTTGAGAGTCTGAAAGGTGGAGGCCTGTTCGGAACCCCAGACCCACTCACAATTTTTCCGTAAAAGGTATGTTAAGGGCCTTGCCAATATTGCGAATGTTCTAATGATCCGACAAAAAAAAATGGCAAGCCCCATAAATATCTCATGGGGTTTTTTTTGGGGTTATGGCAAAATTTGAAACTGCATTGATCTTTCTAGCACCGGGACGGACGCCACCAGGACAGAGCGTTTAGCAAGCCAAACGGCAGTCGCAAATATTCAAATTGACCATCCGGGGTCACGAATGTAGTTTTCTCTCAGAATAGGACATTCGATAAGGGCAATAAGCAACAAATAAATAAATAAATAAATATCCTTGGACATTTCACACAACGCCATCTCGTCCCAAGCTAAGCAACTTAATGCTTGTGTTATGGTAACGAGATGGATGAACTACTTAGATACATTTTTTTTTGTAAATACATACATATTATAGATAGAAATCGACACCCAGACTCCGAGCCAGTGCCTCTGGTTTAGACAAAGACACTTGCCCGACCCCGGAATCGAACCCGGGACCCGTTGATCCAAAGGCGGCACATCTAACCACTAGACCAACGAGGTTCAGAATCTTTAAGTTTACTTTCCATCTCGCTCACAGTCGTACTCCTATAACCAATATCTTTAAGATTTTTAGAAAAGCAGTCTATATTAACGTAAAACTTATTTTAAATTGTAGAGTTCTGTATTAATTAAAGAGTCACCATAATTAATAGAATCATTATCTTCGTTATCCGAAATGGTTAATTGAAATACTCAGCTAACATCATTCAGAGGTACGGCGCGAGCAATTAAAATATCTTGTTTGAATACGATAATATTTAGTGTTTGTACCAGTAATCGTCCTAAACCATTGATCAATGTATGTTTTCCAGGCAAAAGATAAAACTCTGATGCAAGGCTACCCCTCACAGAACCGGTTTTTTTAAATAACCTGACCAGTAAAAGCCCCATCTGAATTGCTCAGATATCAGGAATACTTTATTCGTTCTTTGGAATATAAGACGAGATGGTGTCTTAGTTATAAGAATACCAGGAAGCGCGGTAAAGAATGACCCAAAAGCATGCCTCGTTGGTCTAGTGGTCAGGTGTGCCGCCTTTGGATCAACGGGTCCCGGGTTCGATTCCGGGGTCGGGCCAGTGTCTTTGTCTAAACCAGAGGCACTGGCTCGGAGTCTGGGTGTCATTTCTATCTATAATATGTATGTATTTACAAAAAAAAAAATGTATTTAAGTAGTTTATCATCCATCTCGTTACCATAACACAAGCATTAAGTTGCTTAACTTGGGACGAGATGGCGTTGTGTGAAATGTATAAGGATATTTATTTATTTATTGGATATTTCAGAACAGGGACATCCACGACAAGAATATCATAGGTTTCCCTAATTCCCCGAGTCACCCTAACTTTACCTACCTACCAGTTGCACTAATGTATTACCTAGTCCTTTCATTAGCGGTAAATTACAATGGTTTTAAAGTACATAAATTAAAATCTTTTGCCTTTTGTCGCATTATCGAAAATTCACTACCAAGATCTACATAACAAACAATGGGAATACCATTTAGTTTTACAATATATTTTCCATTCGAGTCGTGCATTTTCGTACTACTGCCCTTTTTCCCGACATCTATGTTTGACATTATCAGACATCTATGTAACAAGTTAAGTTTAGAGTAATAGTACTGTTCTAAAGGTTCCCCATATTTACCCCTCAATATAAGCATCTCTGTTAGTTAGTAACTCTGCGTAATTTTCTCAACATGAAAACGATTGGAAAAGTTTCGCCTTCCATTCCGACCAGGTAGATTTTACGCTAGGTAGATTTTAAGCTCATGGATTAAGCAGTCACGCTTTGATACCATGACTGCTTAACCCATGAGCTTCGGAAATGAATAGTAACAGATTTCCCGTCCTTCCCGTTCATATATGTAAGCGCAACATAAAAAAAAATGTTGAAAAAACATTAGAATTTGAATTCTCATACCATAATTCCTCCTTGCCTCCGAAAATCGTAATGACCACTGCTTCTTGACCGCCTCTCGTCCAGTGATCTGCTTCTGGAACGCCTTTTGTCCCGTGATCTGCTTGATCTCGCTCGGTCAGGTGTATTTCGTGATGAAGTATAGATTCATAGTGGTCCTCTCAATTCATCCTCAGTGTAATCCGAATTATGCGTTGGTCTTATGTCCAATTCCCATGTTCCTAGAGCGTCGCTCAAGCTCACCGCTCATTATATAATTTGTACGTTTACTGGAAAACCTCGGCCGCCGCTCCAGCTCATGGGCACGGGCTCACCAGCAAACGCACGGCTTGTACGCGGCTGTCGCTCAAGCTCACCAGCACGAGACTCACCAAAAATCAATTGGTTCCCAACCGGCCGTTGCTCAAGCTCACCGGCACGGGGATCACCAGCACGAGACTCGAAAAAAAAACCATTGCTTCCCACTCGGCCGTTGCTCAAGCTCACCGGCACGGGAGTTCAGTCTCGTTCTATGCAAATCATCATCACTTCTATTTCGGTCCAGTCCCTCAACTTCACTATCTAGTCGAGTTTGCTTTGATCCAGATGGTAGAACAGGACTGCAAAATCAAAATCAAAATGTTTTTTATTCGAATAAATTCTTGCGAATGCTTTCAAATAATCAAAGATTTTAAGAGAAAAAAAAATAAAAATCATAAAATAAAATTAATAATTTAGTTTTTACCACCGGTTCGGAATGCCATTCCATAGAGAAGAGCCGGCAAGAAACTCCATGGTTGCTCTTTTAAATAAGAGGGTTACAATGATGGTGGTACAAACAAGTCTGACAGATTAGTAAAAATTAGTGAAATTACACAAATTACATGGTGCGTGCTGAAACTGCACTCACATACTGTTTACAAAACTTCACTAATGTAATGGCTGAAAGATCAGAGCTAGACCATAACATAGCCTACGTTACTCCCATGCGTCACTATCTGATAGATAGTCATTGACTTGATAGTACGCTTTTTTAATTAAATCCGGACTTAACGTAACATTTAAATTTCTCGAACGACCAATCCAAAACTGCTTCCGGTAATTTGTTGAACAGGCGAATTCCGAGACCTACAAAAGAACCATGTGCTTTTTGTAGCCGGTGGAATGGTGTAACTAACTTATGCCTATTTCTTGTCTGGATATTGGAGGACGAGACGTCACAATTTTTTTTAAAGCTACTATAATTTTGTTTAACAAAAATTCGATTAGAAAAAATGTACTGTGTCGCTACAGTTAAAATCCCTATATCTTTAAAGCGTTCTCTCAGTGATTCTCTAGGTCCTAAATTATATATTGCACGTAGCGCGCGCTTCTGTACAATAAATATGTTTTGTATATCAGCAGCATTACCCCAGAGTAGGATCCCATATGACATAACGCTATGGAAGTAACCAAAGTAAACGAGTTTTGCCGTGTCTTCGTTAGTGAGTCTCCTAACCTGTCTAACAGCGTAGGCGGCTGAACTAAGCTTCCCCGTAAGAGTTGCAATGTGAGGCTTCCACTGCAATTTACGATCTAGAGTGATGCCTAGAAACTTGGTTGAATCTACTATGTCTACTTGCTTATCATCCAAATCTAGTTTGGCATCTATTATCTTAGTATTCGGTGTTACAAATCGAATACATTTAGTTTTGACAGAATTCAGTAGCAAATTTTTTGTTGTGAACCAGTAAGATACCTGACTAAGCGCGCTATTCACGTCGTCATAATTAACGTTTTTCCGGTCAACTTTAAATACAAGAGATGTATCATCAGCGAAAAGCACGATATCGCAAATGTCATTAATAAAAAATGCAAGGTCATTAATATATACCAGAAATAGGAAAGGACCAAGGATGGACCCTTGTGGCACGCCCATAGACACAGGCGATCCAGCAGACTTAACTCCATTAATGTCGACGAACTGAATTCTATCACGCAGATACGACCCTAATAAATTGATCGCATTGTATTTAACGCCATAGTGTTGAAGCTTTCTTAACAAGGTTTCGTGATGCACACAGTCGAAAGCTTTCGATAGATCACAGAAAATACCTATGGCATCTTGCGAGTTCTCCCAGGCATCATAAATATGTTTTAAGAGCGCAGCACCTGCATTCGTCGTAGAACGACCTTTGGTAAAACCGTATTGTTCACTATGCAATAATTTATGTAAATCGAAATGACGAAGTAATTGCTTTAAGATTAGTTTTTCAAAAATTTTACTTAGAGCTGGCAGAATAGAGATTGGGCGGTAATTGCCAGGCTCTTTTTTGTTACCAGCTTTGAACAATGGTGTGGTGAACGTAAATGATGCTATTAATGGCTAGTGTAGACATACCCCATAAATCTCCGGTTTTCTTAGAATTAATGGTTTTAAAAGTATTTATAATATCAATTGCTGTAACGTGAGTGAAACTGAATAGGGCTGAACACTCCTTAACATTATTTCTGAGTAGGTCTTCGGCATCGACAGGAGAAGAATTCAACGAAGCAGTGATTTGACACGGTATAGATGCAAAAAAGTTATTAAAGGTTTGAGCCACTTCATACTTATCAATTATTAATTTGTTATTTACAGTTAATTGGAACATGGATTCTTGTGGCTTTGATTTTCCAGTTTCAGCATTAATAATTTTCCAAGTTGTTTTTATTTTGTCCTCGGATTTTTTAATCTTACGGCTTATGTGCAGGGACTTTGCTGTGTTGCAAACTTTCCTAAAAACTTTTGAGTAAGACCTAACATAATCGTGGAACACTGAATCAAAATTCGTCTGTTTCATGGAATAAAGATTATATAAAGTATTCCTACTTTTGTAAATGCCTGGTGTAGCCCAATCACAAAATTTAATGTAATTTCTTATAGTAAAAGTTTTTAATTGAAATACATCATCGTATTGCCTTTTAATAATATCAAATAAGTTCTCATATAAAGTATCTGGATCGCCACGTGCAAGAGTCATGCCACCAGTCATCTTGGATATATTATGTTTGAATAATTCTAATCTGCTACATGTGACTGGTCTAGTAGTAAACTTAGGGCATTCGGCTGTTTTTAGAAAGGGTAGAACAATAAGTTGCCCGCTATGATCTGATGATAGGTAGTTTAGAATTGATTTATCGACCATATCACAGCTGCAGAAAATATTATCCAGGCAAGTAAATGTAGTTTTAGTAATTCTAGTTGGCTCACAAAAAGCGTGAGTCAATCCGAATGACTTAAACAGGCTAATAAAGCGAGAAGTTGACGCTGATTCAACAAGCAAATCTATATTGAAATCACCACATATTATTATATCTTTACCGCTATTTACTGTAATTCTTCCTAAAACTTCCTCCATTACTATTTCAAACTGACTGTATATACCTGATGGAGGGCGGTAAACGCAAATAATTATATACATGTCAAGTTCTACACAAGACAATTCGATCGTGCGCTCTATTGAAAGCTGCACAATATCCTTGCGTTCTTTACATTTTAAATAACTTGACACTAATATAAGAGACCCACCACGGATGGCAGATGATTGCACCCAAGCTCATGATCTCTCAACCAGTGTTCCGTAACACAAAATACCTGAACTTTGATAGTCCAGAAAAAGATCAACCTCTAACTGTTTGCTAGTCATGCCCTGTATATTTTGGTGTACAATGCGTAAGTGAGAGGGCATGACTGTTGTCTTATCTAGTTGTTTAAACAACCAGATGTGTCCGATGAACTGCGAATAGCACAGTCTGTCAGTGTCCTATTACTAGAAGTATGTAAAAAAATTCCTGTGACATAGTCAACAGGGTGTAAATTATAAGCTATCAACGTAGCCATTTGTCTCTTATCTCTAGGGGGGAGGTACATAGTATCCTTTGTCAACTTAAATCTAGATATAAATTTATTGCAGTCAAAAAAAGATATCACTTTGTCATAGCGATGAGTTAGATTATAAATAAGCATATTTAAATTAAATATGTGTCTATTTTGATTGACTGTTAAAGACTTCAAATAAGGAAGGGCATTTATAATAAATTTACAGTTATACTTGGCATTGAGCTCCAATAATTTATCTACCAAATTAATGAGGTTACACATCACGCTTAACTGAAATGCTGTTACCAAATAAAATTATTACAGTTGTGTCCTTATTGAAATTATGAGGCTGGATACTATGCGTTAGAGTATCTAAGGTAATGCCAGGCGAACACATGTTATATATAGGTACATCACATTTGTCTTTCAAGAGTGAGCTAAAACCTTGACCTAATTTGTCAGAGTATATAACAACTTTAGATGCCGCTGTACAGGGGCGCACATCTTGTTGTGATACATTACAAACACTTACATTGCATAATTCACCACATGGAGATGATGATGACAATGATGATGGTTCTGCATGATCATGGTAGACAGTGCTGCATGCGTTTTCTGGGTACAATTGCTGGTGGCAATTATCTGTCAATGATTGAAAACGCTCAGCATTGTAAGAGCTCATTTTCAAAAGTTCATTAGTCACCAAAATATGGTGTTTAATTTGGACTTGGGCCTCCTCATATTTCTGTGCAATGCTGGCAAGGTCTTTTTGCAGATTAATTATGTCTACCTGTAAGTTAAATGTATCCTTGTCATAAATATATTGTGATTTTACTAAATTATCTTTATATTGACGTAACCTAGATATTAATATTAGCCTATTACTGCTTAATGATTTTAGCATTTTTGTTTGCTTATTATATTTTACTAGTGGCCCGCCCCGCGGCTTCGGGTTATACATATAAACCTTCCCCTTGAATCACTCTATCTATTAAAAAAAACCGCTTCAAAATCCGTTGCGTAGTTTTAAAGATTTATGCATACATAGGGACGGACAGAAGAATGCGACTTTGTTTTATACTATGTAGTGATAGTGATTAATTTCTTCGTTTCGTTTTACTAATTAATTTGTTAATTTTTATATACTTTTTTATCTTGTTATTACTGGCAATATTAACAAAATTATCCTGTTCAGCCTGGCGTGTTGTGTTACATATATTGTTACATTCTGATTGTCCCAGTAATTCATCATATAGGGACTGAGTGGTACTACTATTCTGGCACTCCTTGAAATGTTCAAAGCTCTCAATAGCCTTTTGAGCTTCATGCAATGAGTATTCCAGTTCAGTAATACGACTCAGAGCCTGTTCATGCATGGTATTACAACTATGGAATGAATCAACAGTGTCCTGCAGTTGGTCTCTCTGCTCCTGTACGGCCATGAGGTGAGTATGAAGTTCAGCCAGCTCATTTTTCAGTCCAGAGTTCCTATTAATTACAATTTCGATTTCTTTTTCACTGTCATCACGTTCTTTCATGAGCTGGTCACAAAGCTTGTTTTTGGACTTCAGTTCTTGGAGGGCTACCTTCAGCTTGTTCTCCATATCCTTAGCAACCGCTTTGCGAGTCAGCGCCATGTCCCACTAGTGGACTGTAACTGAAAAATAACAGGAAAATAATGTGAATAAAAGATAGAATGTAAATATGGATGGAAAAGTAAATATAGTTAAATTAAAAGGTTGGTAAGAAGATGTAGTAAGAAATAAATAATGATTAATAAATAGTTAACACTGAAAGTAACAAACACAGTTACTAAATTTCAATTATTTAAATATTTCTACTTCCTTTTTCTAATGGGGGTAGGCAAGTACACTGTTCGAACTCCACTCGAAAACGATTTCAGATCTCATTGATAAGCAAAGGCCAACCAATTATGTAGTTAAAGATATAGCGTGTATGTATAGTGTAGCCGTGTATTAACTGTATGAGGCTTTTTATCTTTCGTCGTCGACTTTGCTTCCAACTTGTCAAGTAAAGCGAGACAAAACGAAGCCTAAATGTGTGGATAGACGATGCTCATAACACGTAGAATGAGCTATGAATCTATACTAATATATAAAGCTGCAGAGTTTGTTTGTTTGTTTATTTGTTTGTTTGTTTGTTTGTTTGAACGCGCTAATCTCAGGAACTACTGGTCCGATTTCAAAAAATCTTTCAGTGTTAGATAGTCCATTTATCGAGGAAGGTTATAGGCTATATTTTATTTTCAAAAGAATTAGGGATCCGTATGAAAATTTCGATTTTGTAAACCAAGGTGTAAAATCGAAAACCTATTTATGCGTGCGCTGCAAAAACTATTGACAATAGAACAAAATGATGTACTACGGGTTTGTAGGTCTTATAAAGATCTACAAAAAAATCCGGGAGAGCACATATCTAACTATCATAGTTTAGTCACAATAACCGATTTTATGTTCATAAAAAATATGCACGGGTTCGAAGCCCACGCGGGCGAAGCCGCGCGCAAAAGCTAGTAGTGTAATATGCGTGATACAGTTTATTACAAACAAAAACATAAAAACAATACTCCCAGGTATTCAATCAGCTGCTTGATTGTGCGGTATGCCGGTAACGGTCAGCTGGTCGGCGTACGAACTCCAAACTCGGTAAAGTCACATAAAATGCGATTAAAATAAGAATAGGACGGGCTCTCGGCTAACTTCACTCATATAAGTACGGTCAGCAGAACAAACTTAAAAATAGATTAATTTTAAATGAATGACTAAAAATCGTTCATTTTATAAAATTTATATATTTATAAGGTTGGCAGCACAGACGCAGTGTTGAATACAACAGAGAATAGCAACAGAAGCAAGCACAAGCAAAATAACGACACCTAAGAAGAAACCACGTCAAAAGAAAATTGTGTGTGACAGTTTTGAAATATGTGCGCTGGGCAACATAATAAATTCTATATATACGGTGAGAAAAGAAATTCCTACACTAAAGAAAATTTATGCAGCTGCAAAACAAGATCTTAATTTTCCTGGCAGCTTGTCTACTTTGAGAAAAATTATGATTGAGTCGCTAGGCTACAAATTTAAAAATTGCCAGCGTAAGAGATCGGTATTGATTCAAAGGCCAAACATTGAAGCCTGGCGCGCGAAGTACCTGCGGCGTATTCGAGCAAATGATGCATTGGAATCAAACAAAAAACCAGTAGTGTTTCTCGATGAAACTTGGATCCACGCACATTATACTGTGAAAAAGTGCTGGCAATCTGCAAGCGCGGAAGGTGTAAAGAAAAATGACAGTGTTGGACGTCGTTGGATAATAACACAAGCCGGTACCGAAGATGGCTTTATCGACGGGGCATTGCTAATGTTTAAAGCGAAACAGAAAAGTGGCGACTACCACGATGAAATGAATGGTGAAAATTTTATAAAATGGGTGAATGAAAAACTAATCCCGAACCTTACCGAGACCTCACTTGTGGTAATGGATAACGCTCCTTATCATAGTATGCAGGAAACGAAAGCCCCGAACATGAGTGCTAGAAAAGTGCAGATGCAGGAATGGCTTACACAAAACGATATTCAATATGAGCAAACATTCACAAAGGCTGAACTTTATGAATTAATAAAAAAACAGGCCACCGAAAGATTACACAATAGATAACATATTTAGATCGCATGGCCATGAAGTGTTAAGACTGCCACCCTATAATTGCGATTTAAATCCGATAGAATACATCTGGCATTTGGTAAAACGTAGAGTGGCAGACAAAAATGTTGAGCAATTAGAAAGCGCAATCGAACGTCTGACACTTGAGTCGATCGCATCAATCACGAAAGATGACTGGAAGAAAGAAGTAAACCATGTAATAAAAATTAAATTAAAAATTTAAATAAACCCCCGACACAATAACCTTTAAAAAGTAAAAAATAAAAATAAATACTTCGCGTTGGGGGACCACTCCTACTTATTTATTACCTGACCCCTGGTCCCCCAACGCGAAGTATTTATTTTTTACTTTTTAAAGGTTATTGAGTCGGGGGTTTATTTAAATTTTAAATTTAATTTTTATTTTATACTTTTTATAGGTACATACTTATTATAATGTAGATTTTGTTAAATTGCACGTGATGCGCTTTCATTTGAGACCCCACTCGATTATATTTGCAGACATTCGGTTATTCTTCCCCACTTTCACCCCTCATAACTTTCAAACGGCTCACCCGATTTTCATCAAACATGTCTAAGAACACTCGCCGTAACTTTATTGAAATCGCTTCATCCGTTCGCGAGCTACGGTGCCACAGACAGACAGACAGACAGATAGACAGACCGACAGACAGACAGACACGTGAAACTTATAACACCCCTCTTTTTGCGTCGGGGGTTAAAAAGGATTGAGAAAGACTACTTCGAAAGGGAATTACTTGAAGACGATGACAATGGCCCATTCAGTTTCATTATAAACATAGGTGACAGTAGTAGCAGCAGCAGTGATGATGACGACGATTACGAGGAGTCTGATTCAGTTGGGCATCAGGACATGAGTGGAATTGAAGAGCTGAGCGATTAAAATTAAAATACGTACATTCACTAAATAAAGACAGTTCAATGTGTTTCTGTGTTTACTTTAGTTTACCTACCTATGATTCGTTTTTAGACTAATTTTTTCTCTACCTATCAGATAAAAAAGTACATCCTATTACAATATAAAACAAGCCAATATTTTTTAACATTGATTTTTTTGCACACTATACCAAGTTCCCGTAGTGATGTCACGACATGTCTAAACCAGAGGCACTGGCTCGGAGTCTGGGTGTCATTTCTATCTATAATAAGTATGTATTTACAAACAAAAAAAAATGTATTTAAGTAGTTTATCATCCATCTCGTTACCATAACACAAGCATTTAGTTGCTTAGCTTGGGACGAGATGGCGTTGTGTGAAATGTCCAAGGATATTTATTATTATATTCATATAACAACACTTGATAACACTTGTTTAGGTAATACACGACTTATAAACTTGTAAAACAATTTAAAACGGAAAAATGTTAGGGAACAAATTTTTAGACGTGTAACGTCCAGTGTTGCCAGTAGATAAGTTCACATCTAGAATAATATAAACGCGAAAGTTTGTAAGTACGGATGGATGGATGGATCCTTGTTACTCTTTCACGTAAAAACTACTGAATAGACTTTAACGAAACATTACAATAATGTAGCTTGTGCATCAGAATAACACACAGACTACAGTTTATAGATATTTTGGTAATTGTCTAAAATTTTACAATAAGTGTAACTAATAAGTAGTGTGCCGTCTGCACATACAGCATAATACGTATTTGGTGTTGTTATGAATTCCGGAGTCAGCCTAGAGATTTAAGAAATAAATTGTGTTCAGTTGGTATTACACAGTTGCACAGACAAGTCGTATCATTCAACCTTCCTCCCGACGTTGACCAACTAGGCTCGAATAATTATTATTTGTATCCATTTTCGTTATTTTCTTGGAAGGCACAGAAGCGTATTTTGCGTTCATCTCACTTCTGAACTAAAAGCATGTATGCGTTCTTGTTTCCTCCAGGCGTAATATACTCGTCGATCAGAAAATAAAATATCACTTTACTAATATTGAATTTAATAATCCACTACAGTTATCACTTTTTACTCTAGTATAGGGATGATCGATATACATCGATGTTGATTAAACATCGATGTTTAGACATCGATGTCTTGTATTCGATAACATCG
Source organism: Clostera curtula (assembly GCA_905475355.2). Taxonomy (NCBI): domain Eukaryota; kingdom Metazoa; phylum Arthropoda; class Insecta; order Lepidoptera; family Notodontidae; genus Clostera; species Clostera curtula. The sequence continues at coordinate 3,160,310 of FR997821.1, forward strand.
GCACATCGATGTTACAGGATTAAAATATCAAAACCTCAATAATTCTTTTGAGCACCATCTATACTATTTGCGCTGTAGCATGGTGCGGTGACAGTTGCCTGTACGACGTTTGTAGGGATGTGACTTTATGCAATTCATTTTTATTGCTAACGATACTCGAGGCATCAATTTAGTTCTCTTTATTATTGTTATGAATATTTGTGTATTATTCAGTTGTCTAGTGTAACTACGGGTATAAACTAATCAAATTTAAATGTTTTATGGCTACCTATTTATGTTTATACTTATATAAAATAATCAAAATCGGGTTTACGTTTTTTTTTCTTAGCAACCTTTTTAGCGACATTACTCTATAAATGTACTGTTGTATAATTATAGAACAATTTTAACAATAAAAATTGATCTACGCACAATATACGTTTCTTATTATGAAAAATATCGACTATCCATCGTAGCAATACATCCCATCACTATGGCGTTACGTTATACGCATTTTTTCGCATCACTTTGCTTAATTTTTCATCCAATTTGATTATATTTGTAAACTTGAACATTCTAGTTGGTTCAATTTAATTTACTACAGTTATTAATGATTTAATATACAGCCTGATTCAAAAAACCCAATCCAAGCCGAAAGGGGGGTATAGGATGGGTCTTGAGTAATAGATCTACGGTGACAGATTTTCTATATCTTGACCCATCAACGAGAAAAATGGCTTTTTCTATTTTAATTTTAATGTCACTATCGACACCTGTACATCACTAATATGTACATTACATAATCAGCCGGCGCAGCGGTGAAGGGTCGTTTACCTCATTAGGTCAACTACCGGGAGGATATGAGCCCCTAGTACTAAAATCATTTGTATTAAAAATAAAATGTGTTTCTATTGGGTTCCGCACCTAATTATTTTATAAAATGATTTAAATAATTATTTTATTTAAATATTATTCAAGGGTTTTGCGTTAATAAATGATCAAAACTTAAGAAGACATTGCTTTACGAGTAATATTATTAACCTTTGGGTCATTTAGAAATACTTCATAGTTAATAAGATGTATGGAACAAACATTATTCCGTATGGTGATGGATTTTGAATACATAGGGTCACCACCCCATTCCATCCTGCGGGTGTCATAAGCGCCGACAAAAGGAAATGACAAAACTGAAAATCTAGCCGTAAGAGAAGGCAAACTTGATACGAAACCTTGTGCCAACCGGTCTAGCCAGCGTGGCACAGTAGGCTAACCTGTAATGAAAAGAGGCCCGACTCACCAGTGGGTCATTTATAGGCTGAATAGTAGTAGTATGGAACAAGTAATTTTCAGTCTTCATAAGTTGTAAAATAAATTAGGAATCATAGCGAATGTATTTGAAACCTCCAGTAGCAAGTTAAAATAAAACTAAGATCTTGAAGCTAGCCACAATACGAAGTGAGACCTGTGGTAAGGTCATCCAATTAGGTAGAGAGAGAGAGAGAGAGAGAGAGAGAGAGAGAGAGAGAAATTCTTTATTGTGCAAAGAACACGGCGCACTACAGAGAAATACTGACAATAACATGTAGGTATGTACCTAACACACACAGTAAAAAAAGCTTATAACTAACTATATAATAGGTACCTACATTACGTGTGCACACCGTGTTCAGTCACAAAAAAGGTCCACACTCAGCATATTCTGCCGTGTTGCGACGAAGATCACAACATGGCAACTGATTTTCAGTGTGAACCTAATACGCGGGGCGAACACGAAGCCACATACATAAACAATTAACAAAAAATAGGTAAGTATACTATAACTAAATTATGTAGGTAAACAAAATATAAAAAAGAAAGAAAGCCATAGAAGCCAAAAATGTAAAAAGAAAGAAATAACCTACCTAAAAGTGCGAAACTTACTAATTGAATCTTTCCAAAAATATCTAATTGAAAAAACAAAACAAAAAATAAAAAATTAAATTAAATTAAAAAATTTACAAAAATTCCGTGTTGAAGACAGACGTACGGCGAGCCATTGCGATCAGTAGGCGACAGCGGGGAGCGAGGAGCGGGCGACGAGGTGCCGAGAATTACTATAAAATACTATTAAAATACTATTACAGTTTCTACATTGGATACTATTATTACTCGAAGAGCAAAACATACTCCGTTAGCAAAACATAGTCCGTGTGGTAGCGGAGTGTCCGTGTGGTAGCGGAGTAAGAATACTACCACCCCATATCTTCCCGTGGGTGTCGTAGAAGGCGACTAAGGGACAACAGACGTTGGGCAGCAGCGACGTTCTGTCCAAAAACACCATCCGTACTGCGATCGCCAACCCGCCTGCCAAGCGTGGCGATTATGGCAAACCCCCCCAATGGTACACACAATCAAAAAAACGGCCCCCAGTCCCCGGCAGCCCCGCTATTCCTTCGGCCACGGTAGCAGCCAAGGTAACGGTGGGGCAGGGGGTGCGAACAATCTCCGGCAGAGATCCGGCTACCATACAAAACGACGGCTGCACCTGGCAACATACAACACACGGACACTGCGGACTGACGAGAAGATCATAGAACTCGAGGAGGAGTTGAGCAGGCTGCGATGGGATATAGTGGGGTTGTCTGAAGTCTGAAGAGAGGGGGAGGACATGATAACCCTCAAATCCAAGAGGAGGGTGGCCAACAGTCCCAAGGTGGTGTTGGGTTTATCGTCCACAAGTCCCTTGTGAACAACGTTGTTAAAATCGAGAGTGTGGAGACCAGGGTGGCGTACCTTATACTCAGAATAACCAAGCGTTATTCGTTGAAGGTCATACAGGTATATGCACCGACCTCGGCACACCCCGACGAAGCGGTGGAGATAATGTATGAGGACATTTCCTCGGCCATACATGACTCTAGAACGCACTACACCGTTGTCATGGGGGATTTTAACGCGAAACTGGGCAAGCGGAGCGGAGATGAGCTGCAAGTGGGGCAATTTGGCTTTGGACACCGGAACCAACGGGGCCAGACTTTGGCTGGTTTTCTGGAGAAGGAGGGACTCTATATGATGAATTCCTTCTACAAAAAACCATAACAGAGGAAATGGACCTGGTTGAGTCCGGATGGCACCACAAAAAACGAGATAGACTTCATCATGTCGACGGAAAAGCATATATTCAATGATGTCTCCGTGATCAATATGGTTAAAACCGGAAGCGATCACCGCTTAGTAAGAGGCACATTGAATATCGACGTCAAGCTTGAAAGGTCGCGCATGGTGAGGTCTACGCTGCGTCCCGTGCCTGTTCAGATTCAAAACCCGGAAAGCTTCCAGCTCGAACTGCAGAACCGCTTTATTAGCCTAGGCGTTGACGTGGACGATAATAATGACGGGTTCGTGGAGACTGTCCGCAAAGTTGGGTCGAAGTTCTGTAAGACCCAACGCCAGAAAACGGCCAAAAAACTCTCGGACCTCACCCTCAAACTCATGGACAAACGACGGAAAATGGTCCTGCAGTCTTCAGATGATGCGACGCAGCTTCGGATGCTCAATAGACAGATATCAAAGTCCCTGAAGCGTGATATACGCCGATTCAACACGAATCGTGTTGAAGAGGCTATTGAACGCAACAGGGGCTCCAAGGTTTTCGCCAGGGATCTGTCTATTGGGCAAAGCCAGCTCGTCAGGCTGAAGACTGATGACGGCAGGATCGTCACGTCGAAATCCGAGATTTTGGGTGAGGTCGAGAGTTTCTATGGACAACTGTACACGTCTACACAGGAACCCGTCATAAATCTAGCAAACGACCCACGAGCTAGATTAACCCGGCACTTCACAGAAGACCTCCCGGACGTCAGCCTGTGTGAGATCGGGATGGCTCTCGAGCAACTTAAGAACAACAAGGCGGCGGGTGATGACGGAATTACCGCAGAACTTCTGAAGGCGGGTGGAGAACCGATCCTTAGGGCCCTTCAGAAGTTATTCAATTCCGTCATACTCGAAGGACGAACGCCAAAGGCATGGAACAGAAGTGTCGTGGTGCTGTTCTTCAAGAAGGGAGATAACACCTTATTGAAGAACTACAGACCCATCTCACTTCTGAGCCATGTCTACAAGTTGTTCTCGAGGGTCATCACGAATCGTCTCGCATGCAGGCTCGACGCTTCCCAGCCTCCCGAACAAGCCGGTTTCCGAAAAGGCTTCAGTACCGTAGACCATATTTTAACGCTACGGCAGGTTATACAGAAGACCGAGGAGTATAACCTGCCCCTTTGTCTGGCGTTCGTGGACTACGAGAAAGCCTTCGATTCGATCGAGACGTGGGCAGTATTGCAGGCTCTCCAGAGGTGCCAAGTCGACTATCGGTACATCGAAGTGTTGAAGTGCTTGTATGAAAACGCCACCATGTCAGTCCGACTCCAGGACCAGACCTCGAAACCGATCCAGTTGCAGCGAGGTGTTAGACAAGGAGACGTTATCTCTCCGAAACTGTTCTCCGCTGCACTGGAAGATGTTTTCAAGGTTCTGGACTGGAAAGGGCTGGGCATTAACGTGAACGGCGAGTACATCACTCACCTTCGATTCGCTGACGACATAGTTGTAATGGCTGAGACCATGGAGGGCCTCAATACGATGCTCGATGACCTCTGTCTAGCCTCCGAATGAGTCGGCCTTAAGATGAATATGGAGAAGACGAAAATCATGTCTAATATCCATGTCCAAGCCACTCCTGTTAACATCGGAGGTTCTACCCTCGAAGTTGTTGACCATTACATTTACCTGGGACACACTGTCCAGTTAGGTAAGTCCAACTTCGAGAAAGAGGTCAATCGTCGGATCCAACTCGGCTGGGCGGCGTTCGGGAAGCTGCGAAAGATCTTCTCGTCCACAATACCGCAGTGTCTGAAGACAAAAGTCTTCAACCAATGTGTGTTGCCAGTGATGACATATGGAACAGAGACGTGGTCGCTCACTATGGGCTCCATCAGAAGGCTCAAAGTCACCCAAAGGGCAATGGAGAGGGCTATGCTCGGAGTTTCCCTGCGAGATCGAATCAGAAATGAGGAGATACGCAGGAAAACCAGGGTCACCGACATAGCCCACCGGATTGCCAAACTTAAGTGGCAGTGGGCAGGGCACATAGCTCGCAGGACCGACGCCCGATGGGGCAGAAAAGTCCTCGAGTGTTCGTTCCGGCAGGCGCAGTGCTAGTAGGCCTCCCACACGGTGGACCGACGACCTGGTTAAGGTCGCCGGAAAGCAGTGGATGCGGGCGGCCCAGGACCGGCCTTTGTGGAGATCCTTGGGGGAGGCCTATGTCCAGCAGTGGACGTCTTTTGGCTGAAATGATGATGATGAAAACATACTCTAATACATACGCATTAGAGCATATTCTGCTCCTCGAGCAATATTTTCTTAAGATGAAATTTAAATGTTTTCTTCGTTTCTAGGCAACGAAGTGGAGGAGGCAAATCGTTCCAGCAACGAGTGGCTGCGTATTTAAAGCATCCCCTGAAAGCCGTCGTTCTGTATCGGGGTATGGACAATGGATTCGATGTGGAACGCGCAGAATAGCTGTAATGATCCCCTCTCCAGTTTAATTTATTATAGAGGTATTCTGGCTGATGATATTTTATTACTCCGAATAACATAATCGCGAGGTGTAGCCTTCTACGCGCTGCCATCTTCATTATATTATTAGTATTTAAATAAGGTGTGACATGACTTCGAGGAGGTATACTGAAGCAGTATCTGGTGCACGCATTTTGAACGCGCTGAATAAGACGTTCCGTTCGGGACATTAAGCAGGGCCCGTATACCGCATCACAATAATAAAATTTTGACAAAACTATGCTTTCCACTAGTGTTTTTCTGATTGGCACACTGAGAAAGTTCCTTATTCTGTATAAAACCTTCAATCTGTAGAAACAATTTTTAACCATATTATTGATGTGATTCTGAAAGTGCAGTTCTTGGTCCAGCAACAGACCCAAGTTGTCAGCGAGTAAAACTCTCTCTATATCAGAGCCCATGATGTTAACTTTGGGGTTTGCCGATGCTATAGTACCCACCTGTTTCACGACTACCCATAATAATAAATTTAGACTTGTTCGGATTCAGCACTAATGTGTTATCCCGTGACCATCTGGCTATCCGGTTTAGGTCTGCATTTATTGTCTGTACCGCGTTTTCAACATCATGTGGCTTAAATGAGTAATACAGTTGCGTGTCATCTGCGTATATGTGGTATTTACAATGTTTTATGCATTGTGTAATGTCAGCACTATATAATATGAACAAAATCGGTCCTAAAAGGGAGCCCTGGGGAATTCCCCTTGAAACATTACGCGGAGATGAACGCACTGTTGTTCCGTCCGGCCTATGGATTTCAACCTGTTGCGATCTGCCCGACAAGTAACTGTCGAACCACGCAACCACATCATGTCCAAAACCATAGTACGATAATTTGGCGAGAAGGAGGGGAATATAAATTGAATCAAAAGCTCGGGAAAAGTCGAGTAGGGTCAATATTGAACCCTCCCCATGATCCCGGGCTTCAATAATATTCCCAATTACGTCCGCCAAGGCTGTTGTTGTTCCTCGACCCTTACGAAACCCTGACTGCATATCTGGCAAGATATTATTTGTTTCGACATAGCTCATGACCTGCAGGTATACCACTCTCTCCAAAACCTTTGACAAACAGGGCAAAATACTAATTGGCCGGAGGTCCTTGTATGTCTGCGGGTTGTTATTTTTGGCCAAAGGCCGTACAAGTGCCCTCCGCCATAGCTTGGGGAATGTGTTTGTTGCTATGGATTTATTCACTATTGCGGTTATGGCAACAATTGTTTCCGGAAGAGTGAGCATAATCATATCCTTAGATATCCCGTCAATTCCCTGAGCATTGGTGGCAATAGAGTTAATAATTTTGCTAACTGTCTCCTGATTCGTTAGTCTCAAGGTGAACTCATGCGGACCGAATCGTTTAAATTCATAATTAGTCAAGTTACTGATGCTGACATCCTGGTTCCCTGGTACATCTAAGAAGGCTGCATTTATTTTATCAGGATCATCAAACAGGTCTGTGTTCTTATGATCTGAGAGAACAAATTTTTTGAGGTTGGACCAGAGCACTTTCCCGTCATGAGAGTTATCATTAATGTGTTTTTCGAAGAATACTTTCTTCTCATTGTATAATGAACTTATTGCTAAATGTTTGAGTTCGAGGTAATATCGTTTATGTGATTCTTGTTTAGTTTTTTAAAAACGTTTTCGAGCTTCATCACGAAGTTTATGCATTAGTCGTATATTTTCAGTAATCCAGGGTGTATGTGGACCTTTAAATACCTTTGTTTTTAACGGAGCGTGTGCATTGTAAAGACATGTTATATTAAAGTTAAATGTATTTACCATATCGTCCACAGTTTCCATATCGCCTATGGAGTGCCATGGTATTGATTTAAGTTCATCTTCAAACTGGGATACTACCATATCTTTGAGAGGTCTATACGTGACGATTCTATTAGGAGGTACATATTTAGCTTTTGAACTTAACGTCGTGTATCTTTTCCATAGTATGTTCCTGTATTTATGGGGGTAATATTATCACTGATTTAAAAAAAATTTAAACTAGAAGCCTCGTATACTGGCAAAACTAATTTTTACCGTACTTAGATGGTTTTATTAGGAATGTACTGAAAATAAAACTTAGGGATAACTATGCGACAAATTTCAACGTTTTCTATGGTTTTTACGATTTTGGCTAATATGTGAAGTAAATGCCATTTCTAAGCTTAAAGAAATGTACTTAAACCGTCTGCTACTCTTGAATTTCGTCACCAACCCACTTTATCACCAAAATCGCGCCACCAAAAAAGCTAAATAAAGAGAAATACTAACTTATTACCTTCTAAAATGCGTTACCCGGACATCTTGGCCAATTAGCTAACCTATCTGCATTTATTAGAGGCGCCCCAATTTATTAGTGCCTATTTTATGAGCTAAGAGTATAAAATTGTTTAACACGCCGTGTAGTAATGGATGCGAGTACACCACAACCCATTCCATCCTTAGGGTGTCGTAAAAAGCCGCAATAGGAACGCAAGAGTTAGTCAATCTAGGTTCAGGAGAGGAAAACTTGAAGCATATCCCGTGAAAAGGCCTCCGGGCAGAATAAAAAAACTAGCATTTTACTACAAATAAGAATGCCTTACGCCTAAGTCTAAACGCAGTGCTGGTAGGCCTCCCACAAGTTGGACCCATGAACTGGTAATGGTCGCCGGGAAACAATCCTTGAAGGAGGCCTATGTCCAACAGTGGAAGTCTTTTGGCTGAAATGATGATGATGAAAAGTACCGTTTTCGGACAAGCCACTATTTGTTCATCTTAGTAGGTAAAAATTGGGGTTTCCAGATCAGATAAGATCTGAAAACCCCAATTTTCAATAAATGTGTATTCAAATATACGATTCCAGATCAGATAAGATCTGAAAACCCCAATTTTCAATAAATGTGTATTCAAATATACGAAATCTTGTTTTCGTAATAATGACCTACTATTTGAATATACTATTTATTGCATATTCATTCAATAGATTGTGATCTGTGTGATTGGTCATAGAGGTGTTGTTGTGATCATGTATCTATTTGAGAACTGGTGCAAAATAATCGGACCTAATCAGATCTGTTTCCGAGGTACTTAAAGTTATTATATTTTATGTATGGAATAATGTTCTAACCTGATCTGATCTGTTTTCTGTGGGTAAGTAGTCATTACATTTTAATTTTGAGTAATATTCCAGCCTGATATGATCTGTTTCTTGCGAAATGTTATTGCGAAATCTGTGGGAATTACTATACATATAATCAACCTTTTAATGAATAAAACAAGAAAATATTTATTTCAAAAATTTATTAGTTACTTAGAGTGTTTATACTACATTGTTTATACACCATTTATTTAAACAGAGAACGTTTTTCAAGGCACATACTGAATCATGATAAATACAACTATACACATCATGAGAGTTTTCATATTGTTTATATAAGTTTAATAAACTAGGACAACCTTTATCTTCTAAGTTATTAACATTAGCACTATTTACAATTTTCCTTAACCATGACACTTTTTCTGAACCTTTGACATAAACACATTTATCTCTTAAAATATTTAAGACCAAATTCTGATAATTTAAGTAAGGCACAATTCCTTCCTTCCAGTATATCTTTCTATTGCGCTCAATCCAACTTACTAGTCGCCGTTCTTGTTTAGTCAAGTCGTAAAATGGGAATGGAGGTTTTATTAAAAATACCTGTATTTTTTTATCGCATAATATCGCAATTTCCTTTACTATAAATTCGTTAGCTTCTGATTTGAAACCTTGAACATCTACAATTGCAGTCATGATAGCCTGCGCACAATGTTACTTAACGGTTTGTATTCCACAAGTCGATCGTTAATAATTAAACAATAAGCAGTTGTGTTATCTGGTATCAATGTTGAACATTCAAATTCCAACCTTACGTCTACCGGGCCTGTTTTTAAACAGTCATTTTGCCTTGAACAATCTATGATAAAAAGTGGTGCTTTTTCTTTAAAATCTTTCAGATCAAGCAAGGGATCGACAGGGCTGTTATAATACGACTGACGAAATTTCACATACATTTCATATAATATACTGTACTTGTTTTCAGAAAACTTTAAGCCTAAAGGCTCATAAGGGTAATATTGAGAATTCAAAAATAGCGTTACGTTTGTCACATCGCAATGATCAAATACTGAGCTGTCTTTCGATTTATTACTTTTTCTATTAGTCTGCAAGCAAAAAATTACATACCGGGGCTTTTCTAATTGAGAAGCAGTTTTTACTGACCAAGAATGCTTTGTGGTTTTAGGTAGTAAAGGATACTCATATAAATCCCAATTTCTAAATGCCATCTGAATAGGTTTATCTCTTTCTAAATGCTTTAAAAGTGTTAAACGTTCTCTATCTGAAACTTTTACATGTGGTACTCTCCACTGAACCCTTTGTATATCTATTTGAAGCTGAACGACTTCATCAGTAAGAATAATACTATTCAAGTTAGAATTACTCCTATTCAATATAAGTTCGTGTTTACAATTTATCACAATTTTATTGTAATCCTCTGCAAACCCTAAAATCTTATTTAAAGGTACCACAACGCTAAAATGCCCATAACTTTCGAACCCGTTTAAATTCCAACCCCATAATGCAGCAACTTTACTTTCTGCTTCATTTAATGAGATGTATGACTTTATTGTTGATGTTATTCCGGAATTTTTTATACGATCTATTTCAATTCCATTCATTTCGTATCTGATGTCTTGAAACAAATGCATAACAGGGTTATTAGTGAACGTAACAGTTTTCTTGATTGGATGCCCATCCTTGCCGAACAGCTTTGCCTGACCTTCGATGTAGATTGAACTGGCTGATGGTAGTACATATATGTCTTGCTGGTGGATGGGGATTCTGATTTCATCGTTTTCTCTAAAGCTGTTATTGTAGGGATTGTATGAATGGACTTCATAACTTTCGATTGAACTATCAAAGTGTGGTAAATCAGTAATCTGTAGTATACTCATACTTTAAACCCTAAAGCTTTAAGAAAATCTTTATTTGATTTAGTCAATTTCATCACGTTTTTCTTACGTCTGTGCACCTTAACGGTTGTTGACGGAATAGGACGTTTTATTTTCACTGTAGGGTTTTTATCATACACAATCATTTTGCTTTTCTTAAATGAAGACGTAATTGAATATGTTCTTCACCAAAGTCAATACAGTAACCAAACTGATCTACAATCCTGACAGATATGGATGAAATTATGTTTTTGTTTACTGGGAAGTAAATAACGTTCTGGGGTATTTCTGTGTACCCGTGACTTGGAGCAGTATCAGATATGAATTCGTGAATAAAATGAGTCGGTAATCCGTTGTAATATGAACCGTGCACAAGATCACATTCGATTCTGATTACAGCTGCTAAACTGCTGCTATTAACTGGCACATTCGGTCTTTTTTTTAATACTGAAAAGTATAGTAAACCGCACTCGTATTGATCAGATAAATGAAGAGGTGGTTGAAAATACGAGACCAGTTCTGATTTATTTCCAGAGATGGTAACCGTAGTAGGCATGCTTGCATACTGAACTCTTTTAAATGATCCTGTTTATTTTATTTCTTGATTATACCAAAAATTCTTTAAGAAATTTAAACATAGATGTCCACAATTGAAGGGGTGATCACGTTGTATATTTTCATAATTATATTGAATATTAGAACCTACATATTTTATAAATTCCTTTGGAGGTTTAAGATTTCCATAACTGTCAAAATACTCAACATAATCATTATATTTTGCATAGGCTACCCAATGAGAACCAGGATTTTTAGAACTATCTAAATTAATAACTCCACATTCTTTTTTATAAGGACATTTAGGGAGCTCATCTCTCATAAAGACACCTCTAAAATAAGGAATTCTATTCCCGTACTTTAAAATGTCAAAGTTAGTTAAGGCCCGTTTGGGTAGCCGATATCTTAGTTTTTTTCTTTTGATACGAAAATTCCAAGACCGCCTTTATGTGGTTTAAGGTGTAGTCCTTTCCCAATACATAGAGCTTCCATTTTTTCATTGTGTCTCTTCGATTCTTCATACAGCTTTTTAGCCATTTTGAATTCATTTATGGTTTTAGCAATACCAGCTGCACCGCCTGCTAAAGCTCCCGCCGCTGATAATCCCGCAAAAATAGGAATCAAAGGTAATACTCCCCCAGTTTTTGGAATAGGAATAATACGAGGAAGCTTAATCGATGAGTCATCAGCTAATTCCCTGGCAGCGGCAATAGCTAATTCTATAGCCATTTTCTTGCTCTTAGGTTTTAATTTTTTTATATGTCTTTTTGCTTTTGTAATAATAGTTTTTAATTTACTTTTTAATCCTTTTCCAGATGTAACTTTTGGAGAAGGCTTTTTTCTCAAACCAGACCCAGTTTTAATTTTTGTTGACATAGCCTTACTTACTAAACGTGCCGCGACTTTTTCGCCTATACTAGCATCGGAAGCAACCGCTCGCTCTTTCGCCATTTTTAACAAAATTAAATCAGCTTTATGTCGATCCTTTAAGTTTGATGACTTGTGATATGCAATATCGTGTTCTTTGCAATATTCGTCCAACTTATTTACACCGTTATCTCCTTGTGTAAGTCTTTTTATTAATTTAGTACCAGGGCCACAGTAATTATATCCTGGTAAATGTAATTCAAATGGTAAATTATTAATAAGCCAATTAAGAAGACTACTCTCTCCAAAACACATTATAAGACTGATGATTCCGGTTTGAATACTTTAATAAATAGTTATGTGATTCGAGTTTGTTGTTAATGTTATTTTATTTATAATATTACATTCGATTTATCAATCCAACTGCTTTCAGCTGAAGATAAACCTAACCATTTTACTAAAACCCTGTTACCTTTTCTTCTAAGAACTTTCTCGACTAGATATACATTGGGATGTTTTGTTTTTTGAAGTTCTTGTGTATAAAATGCACCTAAAATAGGTTGACCTCTGATAGTATCTTCGATTAAGTAAGTTATAGGAGTTGTATTTTGTATTTTACGAATTTTAAATATTTCTGTTGACCAGTTGGGAGTATAACCTTTTTCAAATGTTCCTTTGTATTTACTGATACGCACATAATCACCTTCTTTGTACTTACTTTTTAAGTTATCATTTTTTTGCAATTTTAAATACCTTTCTAATATCAGTTTTTTATTAATATTGTCCACATTAGCAGGGATTTCATTAATAGTGCGATGGTGAGTGTGATTGTATTTGTAAATAACATCATTGAGGGTATTATTTACCCAATTGTAATTGCCTTTTAAACTAAATTCCTTATAAACTTTAGATTTCAATGTTCTGATAAATCGTTCAACTATTGAAGCCTTTTTAGTTGAGAAAGTTGAATAATGGTTAATATGATACGATTTCATAAGCTTCTGAAATTTGTTATTATAAAATTCTGCTCCATTATCCGTTTGCAGATTTTTAGGAACACGCCCTTTGTCCAACAAAGTTTTGAAAGTCTTACACACATCTTCTTTGGTTTTACTTCTCATAGGAAAGGCCCAAGCATATTTCGAAAATGTATCAATGACGGCAAGAATATATCTGTAACTTTTATTTTCTTTTGAAATTGATTGCATATCAATTAAGTCTGCTTGCCACAAGTCATCTATATCTTTCATGATAACACGTCTTCGTGGATAGTTCACCCTCGCATTTTTATGAATTTCGTTTACCACGTCAGCTTTACTCATATTCACAATTTAGTATATTTGTCTTGAATTCAGCTATAATACTGAATTCATATTATTATGACTATTTATTATTTAATTATGCTAGCTTCTTTTAATTCTTCGATTATTGATAAAATTTCATTATCATGGTTTGAATTACCGGCATCTCGGGAAGCAATCAATAGTTTCAATCTGTCAACCAGTTCGTTAGGATCGTCCCAATATACCAAGTCAGTGTTATTTTTGTATTTCTTTAGTGTTGGTAAGCTTCTTCCAAATTTAGTGACAATATTATTGTTTAACGCTTCAGAAAACAATGGTTTGATTATTTCACGATATTTTATACCTTTATCGCCTCTTATTTGCCCATTAGGATTGAAATTTTTCTTATGGGCATTTGTATAATGCAACATATCTTTATAGACAAGTTTATCTTTGCTCGATATTAGTTTCAAATCAGGTTTTCTTCGAAGTAAAAGTTCTTTTAAACCTGGGGTTAAATTGTAGCTTTTGTCCCCAATTTTAATTAAAATGACATTATCATCATTCACACTATCTATTTTAGAAAATGAAACGTTTGAATTACCCATTAGTAATTTTTTGTTTGCACTCCTTATTCCAAATGGTATATTTACACCATCATAAATATCATGTATATCACGACCCTCTAATGATATTTCTAAATCATCCAGTAATTCCGTCTGGGGAGCTGGATCGTAACATTCTTCGAACTTTGTAGATGAACTAGTATTAATGTCATCCAATTCCATGTCTTCAAAATTAGAGTGTGTATTTTCATTAGTTTGTATTTTCTCTATTGTCTTATTCGAATCAACTAGGGTTTTAAGGGGATCTGTGACAGGTTTTAATATTTTATCAAGTGACAAGTTCATTGAGTGTTCCTGGTTTTTCATTTGTTTTATTTTATTCTTTATGGAGTCTACAGACTTCATTAATTCTATTTTAATATTCTTTTCCATATTGTACTGTTACAAGTGTACTCAGCTAAAGAAGATATAATACTAAATCAGATTTATACGTTATTGATTTATATATATAAGTATACATTTTTAGATCAAAATTTAAAAAAACTATCTAAATTCTGTCTGTACCTTCCATTGTTTAATGAAGAATCTTTGCAAATACTAACAAAGTTATATGGCTCTCTCCAAGCTTTATTACAAAGGTTCTTGAATTGATTCCAGGACATATCAGAACTAACATGCTCTTCATAAATATGTTTCAAGTTCACATCGTCTTGTTTAAATATTATAAGAAAGTTAGCATTATCACGCAGCAGCTGTTTCGGAATTTTAGAGTATGTTTGACATAAATAAAAGCAATCGATTTGTTTATGTCTACCCATAGAAAAGTAATTACGAATGTTTATTTGATTTTCACATGCAACATCATCGAAAATAAATACAGAATTAGGTAGTGCTTCATCTGGGGCTATGACTTCTTTATTATCATTAAATTCATGAAACTTAACCTGATGCACCCTCTTTATAACTTCTCGTAAGAACCTGTATTTTCGTTGAAAGTTAGTTTTCGAGTAAAGATAAAGATTTTGAAATTTAAGACCATTCTCATGCAATAATAAACTAAGAACTACGTTTGTTTTTCCACAATTCGATGGACCACATATAATACAACGAATCGTATTTGGTAACAGAACGCTATGCCTAATGTGGTTATCGGAGTCACCAAGATTTATATGATTAACATTAAGTGATGTGTGTTGTTTGATCAACTTCATTTTGACTATTAATTCAATTTTACGCATACATAGATATATAAAGCCTAAATATAATAAAAACAAATGATTGAGATATAAAGTTGTCTCGTCAAATGTAAAGCGAACGTAGGTAATATTCAGAATACCTACATAGTGCATCCATTTTATGTTTAAACCTGCTGTAAATAAATAAATAAGTTAGTAAAGTATTTATATTCGTGATTAGTGATGTTATAGATTAATAGAATGAAGGTCATAGCAAAAATAAAAATCATACATCAGTTATACATTTTTTATTCAGATATTACATATTTCAATACGAAAATAATAATATGACAATTTATTCACATAAACAGATTTGTATTTAATTTTATAAATAAGTTCTTAGAATAAAGTTTCACAATGACCCCAAGGTAAAGTTTCAATAAAGTTCGTTTGTATTTGTCTCTTATCATCATTTCTATTTAAAACTACTTTATGAATTTCTTGCGAGTACAGTACATGCTTAAGTGATTTAATTATATTCATTTTACATTTAAAATTGACATTATTTGTTAAAGCTTTACTATAGTGAGATAATTTCAATCGATTAGTAACAGCTTTAGATATACCTTTTGCTTTTGCGATGCGAGTTTTTGAACTGATTATACAATATAGTTTGGCTCTCAGTCCTACAAATTCACTTATGATGTCACCCCCGAGTTCATCTTTAAACAGTCCTGGAATTTTAGTATTTACTCTTGGCATGCTGTAACAACTATCAGCCTGGAAATTACTTGTATCAAAATTTGCGATATCATTTTTTATGTCTTCATAAACATCCCCTGTATTTATAAAATAAAGAAGGCTGTCTGTGTCTGTATAACACAGTCTTGCGCGAGTATTATATTTATTTTTAATAAAGTTATAGTGAAATTTATACAAATGTTCCTTTGCTAATTCTAGAACTGTAAACCCAATGTAAATAGGGCGATCTAAAATTATTTTTTCAGGAGTTAATTGAATAGCAACAAAACTTTCAGAAAAGATAGCAATACTTTTCAGATTTGGTTTTGCAATTAATTTTTCAGCACCGTGGTGCTTGTTAGTTTTATTATTGTAATCATCCCACATGGTAACTAATTTGACGTTAACCTGTTTGCGTCTATTTTCAATAGTTTTTCCAAATATAGCATTATTAAGTAGTTTGAAAAAGTCTTTTTCAAATACGTTTGTTGAAGCTTGACGTAAAGTAGTATTCAAGTCAATATATTTTTGTAAATAATTTTCTTGTCTAAATATTAAAATACGGTGAATTTTTTTCAAAATTAGTCCATTTAATAAACATGCCTTTAAATGAATGTAATGTATGACATAGTTGAATTTGTCGTATAAATTAGCAATTAATTTAGGTGTTTTGCCTCCAGGAGGTGTGAACCTCTCGGGCGCAAAAGGTAAATCACTATGAGTATTATGTAAACTCTCAGGATATAGTAAATCAACTTCTAAAATAAACCCATATTCAGAATCATCTGGTATTGATAACACATTTACTGTTTTAATCTCATCGATTGTCATAAAACGGAAATCTGAAATAGGCATTTTCTTTGTCATTGCGTAACCATATAAATTGTTACAGTCAAGATAAATCAAATATGTTGATTTTTGAGAAGCATCGTAATTTGGTAAATATTTATTATTCGCTTGAGCATGGCGAAGAGAACATTGTGCCAAGCCTCCACGTATTCCCTTTTCCAAAAATTCATACATTTCTAAACTATGAATTAACTCTAATTTAACGCCTGTGTACAGAAGCATCGCATCCCAGCTTAAACTAGGTGCAGTAATGTAATACGCTGGATCAAGTTGATAATGATCCAGACAAGTCTGTCTAAATTTTTCGAATACGTCAGCAAGAAGTAATACGTCGGTCTTTAAATATAAATCTGTATATTCTCCAAGTGTTTTAATATTAAATGACTGCCAAATAGATTGAGCGTGTACGTATTCATCATCGCTTATATGCTGACAATTCAAACTGTTATAGAAACAAACTTTCGATGGAAGTTGAGTCTCGTAATATTTTGAGTATGCGTCCATATAATCATAGGGATAAATTCCTTTTTGTCGTAACAACTTTAACTGATTATTACTAATAGTTGGAAATTCTTTTAATAAATTAACAAAGTCAGGTTCATTCAAGTTATTTACTAATGTGCTTAAACTTGAATGAAGAAATTGATAAGAATCTATGAACTTAACTTGAATAGGCTTTGATTTTAATGTATTCTTAGTATGAAGTACTTTTGTGAATGACATATACCTTTCTTTGGTTTTTGGTATAATTTTAAAAGCACCTTCATACTTCGATAGTTCTTTTATAAATAGGTGAGAGTCATAGCCAGATAGGTTATGAAAAATAACAGGCACAAATGGACAAACTCTTAACATTAAATTACAATGAGAGTGTGCTGCGCCTCGGTATTGTGATGTAATGTGATCATGATCCATTACTTTATCGTCAAAGAGCAAATAATTACAGATATGACATGTAGTGGCATTTTTGTAATCGTTTTCTTGGTCCTTAGTTAAAGGTGCCATAGGTATTTTATTTAATAAGATACTGTGAATGTACTCCAAATCTCTTATTAAATATTTTATAAATACTTCTACACAATCAGCTCCTCTATAAGTAACAAACTTATTCAGATCTGTATTGTGTGAACAACAAATATAGTAACCAAAACATGAAGGTTCGTGAACCTTATAGGTACGAGTATTCTCAGTTACATTTATGTTGCAGTTCAGTAAAAGACTTTCAAAATCGGCGTATATAACGAAATTAATCTTTTGTCGTCTTTCGAAGTTCTTAAATTGAAGAATACTATTTTTTTCAGGTAAAACAGTCAAAACCTTAGGACATTTATTATGGTCATTATATTTCGTTTCACTCGTGAAAACTTGTAAGCATGTCTCACATAGGTACATTTTACCTTTATGTTTACTTATCTGACGTTTGATTAATCTCAATAGATTTTTTATTAAGCAATAATGCCCGTTACCTTTCTGTTCAAAGTACAATAAATTGATGTGCTGACTTTTTCTTAAACTTGCCACATATAAAGGTCCAGTGACCATGTTTTTGTTATCTAATCCATATATATTAATACTTATGTGGGGATTTAAATTTTCAAATATTTTAACATCTTTGTATGATGGGGGAAATGATAGCCCATCTGTATTTAAAACTTTTGAAAAATGCGGATATGAACTTGTTCTGCAAACATTCATTTGGCAGGGATATAATGCTGCGACAATACTCCATAAAAAGCAGTTGTTATCGCTGTTTTTAATATTTAAACAACTTTTAGTTTTTTTTATTACTTGTGGCAAATCTATATAGGTGCCGCCTTTCAAAGGAGAGTATTTGTTAATGTTAATTTCTAGATGACTTATAGAGAAACAAGTCCAGCCAGATCCACAATGTTGGAACTCTGAGAGCTTTCTGTCAAATGTATTTATTGTTTTCAAATATAATTCATTAATATCTGTATTATTATTATATACGATTTCATATTTTGTGTTAAATGATTTAAGCTGTTGCTCATCAGATGTTGGTAGAATGAAATAAGCAAAAAGTTCAAAGTTTAATTTAACACAATTATGTTTTATCAAACAATCATTAATTAGTTTTATAACCTTAAGTCGATTATCCATTAGGAATTCCTCAGGTGTTAGGTATTCCATTAATGGATTCAGTTTGAAACTTATTATTCTCTTTTTAAAAGCCGTGGCTATTATATCGATATTTTCAATTTCAGTTTTTAGTATGCAATTAGATTTATGCAAATTCGTTCTTAAATGATACTGATATTCAATTTTAGGTACTTCAATGTGACATTTTTGACATATTATTATATCGTTGTTATTTGTTCTGATTCCGGATCTAGTTGAAACTGTAATAAAGAAAGGAAAAAAACCATGAGCATTAAATCAAATGTAATATGATAAATGATTATACAACTTAATTTCTATAACTGATTACATGATTTATTTATATGCCTATGTAATAACTAAGTACCGCCTAAGGTATATAACATAATAGTAGATTTACATCTACATATTTATTCATAATGTAGATTACAAAAATAAAAAAAACATTTATAAACTAAGCTAGTAGGTATAGCAATAGTATAAACTTGAAATATAAAGATAATAATACCTAATATTTGAATAAATGAATACAAGATTAGCTTAATAATAGTCCACTAAGTAATATAGTAGGTACTACTGAATTATAGTACTTGTTTAATACAGTACCTACTATTTTAATAGTAGTTACTAATAAATGTTGGTGGGCACTTAACGTACTCTTTTCGTGTAGCTATAATAAAATTAGACAAATGTTGCCAAGCATCTGTATTGTCAAAAGTTTGATTTTTAAGCGTGACAATTGCTTGGCGCCATCTATTCATTGGCTGAACTTTTTCTATTTCATCGCACCGGTATATTTTTAAATCAATATAGTGCGTTCCCGGCTTTTTTTCAAAGGTTTGGCGCGAATGACCATTTGCAAGACGTCGTGATATATATGAAGCTAATGGTGTTTTACCAGTAACTGCAGGGGGCTCTTTCTCGTCGTCCTCGCTATCGTCTCCAAACAGATCGTATGCCGTGCACTTCCTCGGGGGAATGGGTTTGATATGCAGCTTCTTTGAAGCCGATGGATGGGACGACACAGACGGTTTCGCCGACGACGCATTACTATCACAGAAACATTACTCTATTAAACCACGATACTATAACACGCTAGATAAAACTATAAAATATAAATACAAGAGCAGGTCTATTAATTTATGTTTTATTAAAGAACTTGGAATACTTACATTTTTCGTAGGGGCACCGGACTTGCTCTCGATGGTGAAGACGTACGTGACGATGCGTGCTTCCTTTTTCGCCCGTCGTGCTTCTTTTTTTGAACCTGAGGTTCCTCGTCGACGTCAGAGGGAAAAAGGGTCTCGGCGTTTTCGTGCGACCTGAAATAGAGTGAAACATATTAATACAATCAAATCATTATTCAAGCGTACATACCACATTGAAATGTCACAGATAGGTACACTACTCTAATTTATTATTATTATTTTATTATTGTCTATGTATCTATCTATCTATGTTCATCTAATATTGAAATAAGTACATCTTTTTAGAATACTGAAACATAACTATCACAGAAACATTACTCTATTAAACCATGATACTATAACACGCTAGATAAAACTATAAAATATAAATACAAGAGCAGGTCTATTAATTTATGTATTATTAAAGAACTTGGAATACTTACATTTTTCGTAGAGTAGGTTGATTCTTGGTAAGTAGGTAGGTACTTGATGTTTATCTGGAGCTTCTGGTAGCTGAAGTGATGTCCCCTAAATCACCGTCCAATATTTATATAGCCGGGATTGCCGACGTGAGCTTTTTCCATATATGTAATGCATGCGTTAACCTAAAATCCTGAGTCAGGACTTCTTCACGCGACAAATGCTTTGCAATCATAACCAAATGTATAAATCTCAACCTTAAATTATGATACCTAAAGTGTACACTAATAAGAACCCGGAGTAATAATAGTATGTCGATATTGCAATACAATATTATTGTTTTGATCCATCTCCTTAAATAGAATTAGAACTTACGTTGCAAATTAGACGTACTACTTACATGCGATGGTTTCGCATGCCATTATGATATTGATCTTCTCAATAAAAATGTATGAAAAAATTACAGTGAACAAACGTACAGTAAGTGTTTGTTTTATCAATATAGATTTATAGTAAACAATAAAATGTTTGGCGCCGTGATGTCTTGAGGTTTCAATTTCACCATGCCATATTTGTCCTACTGTCGGAGTACTTATCGAAATCTAACAAAATTGTACGATTTTGAACTCTATAGATAAAAAATCGATTATTATATAAATTGAAAAAAATATATTAAATCAATCATTTCAATTTGTACCCTTGCTGAGTCCTGACTGGCTAAAAACGGGGGATATCATCGCGTAATGTCGGTAAGTGGTAATATTTTCTTTAACAGTATTTTATCTATCAATTAAAATATAACATAATTATAAGCCCTTGACATTAGAGTTTTTGAATAAAAACGTATGTAAGTATACACTTAGTTCAACATGACTAATTGCATTCTGTTTTTTTTTCAGGACTCCGAAAACGACTACTTCAACTTCATTCCTATGAATACTGTAGTAGGACAGAAAAATGAAAAACAATTGAATCTGGAGGGTCCCAGCAGCAAACAGCTCAAGAGAAGTTCAACAGCTGCATTCACCTGTATAAAAAAACTAACGCGTGGTGCTAAAGTGATCAGGATCGAAGTTTATGATGTGGAAAGTTACCCTGATATCATAAGTTCGCTATGTAATTGTGATGCTGAATTGTGCGTGCAGCATGTAGTTAAAAACATATTTATGGATGACATTTATAAATCGGTTAAAGAAATTGCTGTAAAGGTATCGAATAATATGTCGTAAAATAAATCATAGTACTTAATAAATGATAAAGTATTTTTATTTAACCTTTCACTTACATACTCTCATCTAATTGTTATTTTACGTCACGAAGCGATGACATGTGGTTTTAAAGTTTATGAGAGTAAGGTTGAAAGTCGCATCGAATAATGCACATACATCGCTTCGTGAGATAGAAGAACGCAATGACGTAAGTACGAGTATATCAAAAATCCGATATAAGATAACATCGGAGAATGTGTGAGCGCATTCAATTATCAGAATTAAACCTTGTGACATTCTAAGACCAATCACATAGTTTTACCTTTGATCATTATTCAATTTGAATGTAATGCAGATAAGAATCTATTTGAATAGGTGTTTTTTAATTCAATGAACGGTTTATTATAATAGTAGGTATTTGAATACTATGATGTAAATTAGGTGTTTATTGAAAATTGGGGTTTTCAGATCTTATCTGATCTGTCTAATAGTATCTAATAGTAGGCCATTAAGACAAACAAGATTTCGTATATTTGAATACTTACACATTGATTGAAAACTATGATATTTGAATACACATTGATTGAAAACTATGACCAATCACACAGATCACAATCTATTGAATGAGTATGCAATAAATAGTATATTCAAATAGTAGGTCATTATTACAAAAACAAGATTTCGTCTATTTGAATACACATTTATTGAAAATTGGGGTTTTCAGATCTTATCTGATCTGGAAACCCCAATTTTTACCTACTCATCTTACGCAAAATGAACCCTAATCACGCACACATGGTCATGCAATGCTGTGTATTGTAATATTAGTACCGCCTACTTTAAACATTGTAGATAAAGTTTATAAAATGTTGCTATCCCTTCCTCAATAGTAATATTTTCATGCCATCGACAAGGACAACATACATTACTTACGTACGAACGTGACAAAACGCGCGCACACCACACATGCGTTCAATATGGTGTCAATAAAATCGTCCTTATTAATTAACGTTAAAATAGTTTATTGAATAATCTTTCAATTATAATTCACACAAATAAAAAGTACCGCCTCTGTCACTTTCTAGCACAATAATTCATACGTATAATACCAGGACATCAGAGATCGGGCGAAGGTTACGCGCCTTACGTATTGTTTATTAAATTAAAAATTTAAATAAACCCCCGACACAATAACCGTTGGGGGACCACTCCCACTTATTTATTACCTGACCCCTGGTCCCCCAACGCGAAGTATTTATTTTTATTTTTTACTTTTTAAAGGTTATTGTGTCGGGGGTTTATTTAAATTTTTAATTTAATTTGTATTTTATGCTTTTTATAGGTACACACTTATTATAATCTAGATTTTGTTAAATTGCACGTGATGCGCTTTCATTTGAGACCCCACTCGATTATATTTGCAGACATTCGGTTATTCTTCCCCAATTTCACCCCTCATAACTTTTAAACGGCTCACCCGCTTTTCATCAAACATGTCTAAGAACACTCGCCCGTAACTCACCTTTCATACAAAAAAAACTATATTGATAGTAAAATTTTTGTCTGTCTGTCTGTCTGTCTGTATGTTCGTTATAGAAACAAAAACCACTCGACGGATTTTAACAAAACTTGGTACAATTGTTCTTCATACTCCTGGGCAGGTTATAGTATACTTTTCATCACGCTACGATCAATAGGAGCAGGGCAGTGAAGGGAAATGTTGGGAAAACAGGAGAACTTACTCCATTTTTTAAGCTTCCGTCGCGCAGCCTTAATAGTTAAAGCTACACAGAAATCATGTATGACGGAAATGTTCTCCTTAAAATTATATAAAAAATATTCCTTGACAGCAAAGCTTTTATGGTTGACTCACAATAACACGTGTAACTCCCGATAGCTTAGCAGTTCAGAGCTTTCTGATTATATTTGTCTACTCTTACGTTTATAACACTCTTAATCATCCCTAATTAATAAATTTTAACATTATTACCTATTTATTAAAAAAATAATCATAGAAATCGGTACAGAAACACCAAAGATATACATGAAATACGCTAATAAACCATCGCGCGTGAATACTGAATCATGCTTTAAGGATTATTTTTGTGTAACTGTCGCGTCGGGTCGCCGCGGGAGGTTTAAAAGGGCGGGGGATCCAAACGCGAACTTCATACAATATTTGGATTTGGCTGATGATGCGAGTAGACGTTCCGAGCATTCGACCTTATTGACAGGCAATATTGTTTATCAGCGCGACTTTTAGTCTTTACAATAATTTACTTTCTTTTGTTGTTATTTCATAAAATAGGTATTAGTTATTTTGGTAGCGTGTTATATTCGTTCAAATTACAAATTATTAATAGTTTACATTTTATTTCTTTTTAGGTTTAGTAGTAGTTAGTTAGTAGTAGGTAAGTATTGGTTAATTTATGTTCAGTTTTTTTTATTAATAATAATAAGTAAGTAAAAGCGTAGGTACTTTTATTAATTAAATGTATAGGTATTATTAATTATAGTAGTTATAGGTATTTAGTTTTAAGTGAAGTAGGGTAGTTTACTCGGAAGCTTTGCGCTGAAGCATTTTCGTTGTATAGGTACTTAAGCCTCATGTGAACGTGATCTAAACAATATTACCAATACATTAACTTAATTTAACCAACGGCGTGAGAAACCATTAGTAAATGTTGCTTATGATAGTTATGAAATAATAATAATACATGTCGACGTTGTTATATTAACTCTGAAACAATCCAACACATTACAGGCGCATGCAAATCTTTAGCACAAACAGACTATAAACACAGGCACGACCAAGTTGCCGCAATAGTTCATCAAAATCTGGCATTTAAATATAAGTTACTTAAAGAACGAACATCTTATTATAAGTACAAGCCACAATCAGTCTTAGAAAATCCAGACCACAAATTGTATTGGGATAGGACGATTATCTATACTAATCTATACTAATATATAAAGCTGCAGAGTTTGTTTGTTTGTTTGTTTGTTTGTTTGAACGCGCTAATCTCAGGAACTACTGGTCCGATTTCAAAAATTCTTTCAGTGTTAGATAGTCCATTTATCGAGGAAGGTTATAGGCTATATTTTATTTTCAAAGGAATTAGGGATCCATATGAAAATTGCGATTTTGTAACCCAAGGTGTAAAATCGAAAACCTATTTATGCGTGCGCTGCAAAAACTATTGACAATAGAACAAATTGAAGTACTACGAGTTTGTAGGTCTTATTAAAATCTACAAAAAAGTCCGGGAGAGCACATATCTAACTATCATAGTTTAGTCACAATAACCACTTTTATATTCATAAAAAAATGCATAGAGATAAGCACGGGTTCGAAGTCCACGCGAGCGAAGCCGCGCCCAAAAGCTAGTAACCGATAAAACAATCCATAACAATAGACCGGACATTTTACTATATGACAAACGAAAAAAAACTGTTTTCCTTATAGATCTGTTTTCCTCAACTTATACAGAAAAAATTGCAAAGTATACAGATCTATCAATAGACATTAAAACTCAGTGGAGAGTCCAAAATGTACGCACCATCCCCATAATACTATCTACTACTGGAATGATTCTTAAAACACTACATACAGGTTTAAAAACGCTTAGCATACACCAATCAACGTACATACTACTGCAGAAAGCAGTTATTCTTAACACTTGCAGGATAGTACGAAAATTTTTATCATTAGAGTAGAAAAAAAAAAAAAACCTAGGATGCACTTGGCCAAGGCCCGTGCCTAGAAACCTTCCCAACGGAGAGAGAAATTAATTTTCCAATATAATAATAATAATAATATCCTTGGACATTTCACACAACGCCATCTCGTCCCAAGTTAAGCAACTTAATGCTTGTGTTATGGTAACGAGATGGATGATAAACTACTTATATACATTTTTTTTGTTGGTAAATACATACATATTCATGTCGACGTTGTTATATTAACTCTGAAACAATCCAACACATTACAGGCGCATGCAAATCTTTAGCACAAACAGACTATAAACACAGGCACGACCAAGTTGCCGCAATAGTTCATCAAAATCTGGCATTTAAATATAAGTTACTTAAAGAACGAACATCTTATTATAAGTACAAGCCACAATCAGTCTTAGAAAATCCAGACCACAAATTGTATTGGGATAGGACGATTATAACCGATAAAACAATCCATAACAATAGACCGGACATTTTACTGTATGACAAACGAAAAAAAAACTGTTTTCCTTATAGATATTAGCCTATCTATACTAATATATAAAGCTGCAGAGTTTGTTTGTTTGTTTGTTTGTTTGAACGCGCTAATCTCAGGAACTACTGGTCCGATTTCAAAAATTCTTTCAGTGTTAGATAGTCCATTTATCGAGGAAGGTTATAGGCTATATTTTATTTTCAAAGGAATTAGGGATCCGTATGAAAATTGCGATTTTGTAACCCAAGGTGTAAAATCGAAAACCTATTTATGCGTGCGCTGCAAAAACTATTGACAATAGAACAAATTGAAGTACTACGAGTTTGTAGGTCTTATTAAAATCTACAAAAAAGTCCGGGAGAGCACATATCTAACTATCATAGTTTAGTCACAATAACCACTTTTATATTCATAAAAAAATGCATAGAGATAAGCACGGGTTCGAAGTCCACGCGAGCGAAGCCGCGCCCAAAAGCTAGTAACCGATAAAACAATCCATAACAATAGACCGGACATTTTACTATATGACAAACGAAAAAAAACTGTTTTCCTTATAGATATTGCAGTACCTAATACACATAACTTAGCCTCAACTTATACAGAAAAAATTGCAAAGTATACAGATCTATCAATAGACATTAAAACTCAGTGGAGAGTCCAAAATGTACGCACCATCCCCATAATACTATCTACTACTGGAATGATTCTTAAAACACTACATACAGGTTTAAAAACGCTTAGCATACACCAATCAACGTACATACTACTGCAGAAAGCAGTTATTCTTAACACTTGCAGGATAGTACGAAAATTTTTATCATTAGAGTAGAAAAAAAAAAAAACCTAGGATGCACTTGGCCAAAGCCCGTGCCTAGGGGCGGGTGGAAGAGGAAGTCACAGAGGCTACTGGTAAGACCTGGTGACTT
Source organism: Clostera curtula (assembly GCA_905475355.2). Taxonomy (NCBI): domain Eukaryota; kingdom Metazoa; phylum Arthropoda; class Insecta; order Lepidoptera; family Notodontidae; genus Clostera; species Clostera curtula. Next base: position 3,186,987 of record FR997821.1, read on the forward strand.
CGTCTTTCACTGTACTCCCTTGTCTTTCCCGGCAAGGGAGGGGTGTTGGTCTTGGGTGGAGCACTACTGTTGCGTCGAATCCCAAGGCAAGTGTGGCTGTTCTCCTGCTCGTGGTTGCCGCCTGCTTTTGGTCTGGCCCTTCTGGACAGACGTAGCCGAAACAGCCATGCGCCTTCCCGTATAATTCTCCCCCTCCTTCCTTTTCCCTTTACCCTGTTTCCTGTCTTTCCTCTCTCCTTTTTCAGTGTTGCGGTTGTTCGGCTCCGGGTCTTCTCTGTTTTCAGAGTTGACCTCGGACGTCGCACCGCCGTGGCACACCATAGGGTCCTCGGGTTGGCGCTCAACATTGGTTGGCCGTCAAACCGAGCCCCTACCTAATTTATTTTATTCTGTCATTTGGTTGTTGTTTTGTTCAATTATACTTCGTTTGGTTTGTTCTTTTGGTTGTTGTTGCTTTGGTTTTCTTTATTCTATTCTGTATTTTCGTTTCTCTTCTATTTCTATTTCTTTTGTAGTTTCTGGGGTTCAGTCGTTAGACCAGGTGAAGGATATGTGGAGGAGTGAGGCGCAAGCGCAAGACGGAGAATGACGCCACGGTGGAAGGGGCGAAGGACGTCTTGAGCAGAGACAGCTCGATGGGACGAGGGGACGAGGCGTCGGGGTCTTGCGACACCGACTTCCTGGAACCCGCAGAAAGGGGGAGGCGCTATTTCAAGCGCGCGAAAGAGGGACGCGCACCCCGGTCGCAGACTCCTGCCACCAGTGAGTGGGAGGAGGATGACACCAAGGGCCCGGACGATATTGCGGAGGACGCGGCAGGGCTTGCTGGTTTTTACCACCAGCAGTCCGCCTACACACACCGGATGTACCGGAGGCTCCGGGAACAAATTGACGGGAATGGCGGAGTTGAGATCTATGAGGAGATCCCGGAGGACGTCCGAGCCAAGGAGACGGCGCGCAGGCTGAACGCCAAAGCGAAGCTGTCGGACGTCGTCGCCAAGGTGACAGAGAGCAGGGCGAAGTTGCCTCCAGGAGTGACAGATGCCAAGAACCTGGGCACAGTGATCCAGGATGATCTGGCCATCCTCATGGAGGTCACAAAAAGATGCGGACGACCCAAGGGGATTTTCCTCAGCGCTGTGAGGATAGCGACCTCCTCGCTCCTGAGCGCTACGAGCGAACTTGTGAAAAGGGCGTCGAGCACGGAGGAGCTGACGAAACGGGTGGAGGAGATGAGGGCGGAGCTGGATCAGCTGCGAGCTGAAATGGCGAGCCGGCCCGCCCAAATCCAAACCCCACCCATCCCCACACGAAGAGATTGCGCCCCCGCTGACCATGCGGGAGATTGGCGCCATGGTGGACGCGAAAATCGCGGGCATCGCGGACCGACTGCTTCCGGAGATACAGCTCCGGCCGCCTCTAGCGGCGGAAGGGTCTGCTGCCCGCGAGCGGTCCATGGCGCCAAAACCGGCTGAGACACGGGCCGAGGTCGTAAGGCCTCCCCGAAAACGGAAAGGACCGAGGAGGAAGAGGGCCACGGCTGTTCTGCCAGTCGGGGACCTCCCTGGGGTGGACCTCCCTGGGACGCCCAGTGTGGCTCCAGCGAGGGAGCCCAGGAGGGACACATGGGCGACGGTGGTGGCCAGGAAGGCTGCGCCAAAAAAGAAAGACGAGCCGAGGAGCCGTCCCTCGCCCCCTTCGCCACGCAAGGTGAGGAAGGGTGGAGGGGCGAAGTGCCGGCGGAGGAAGGACCGGACGCAGACGGAGGCCGTAACCCTGACGATTCCGGAGGGGTCGCAGGCCACCTACGCCGAGGCGTTGGCCACCGCCAAGGGGGCGGTCAATCTGGAGGTGTTGGGGATCGCCCCTGAGGAAATGCGACCCCGAAGGACGAGGACGGGGGGGATGCTCTACGAGCTGTCTGGCCCCGAATGCGGCGTGAAGGCGGACAGGCTCGCGGAGAGCCTTGGAGCATCCCTCGGTGCTCTGGGCGTCCGGGTCCTACGCCCTACGAGGACCAGGGAGTTGAAGGTCCTCGACCTAGATGACGCGACAGAGGTCGCTGACGTGGTCAAGGCAGTTGCCTCAGCCGGGGGGTGCGCGGCGGAGGCTGTCAAAGTTGGCACTATCCACCGTGCGCCCGGTTACCTGGGCGTGGCCAGCGTGCGCTGCCCACTGGCCGCTGCGCAGCGGCTTCTGTCATCCGGCCGCCTGGTGGTGGGCTGGGCCAGGGCGAGAGTGATGGCACTCGAGGCCAGAGCGGAATTCTGTTTCCGCTGCCTCGAGTGCGGCCACGTTGGGGCTCAGTGCCCCAACAAAGGGTCCGAGCCCGGACACACGGCACGGGAGTGCCAGGCGGAGAAACGACGCTGCCCGCTGTGTGCAGACATGGGTTTACCCCATGAGCACCGGCTGCGCAGCGGGTCGTGCGCCCAAGCCAAGGGCGGCCGTAACAGGCTGGTAGGCGCGAGGTGGTCCGGGGCGCAGTCAGCACGGCGGCGCCCATGGCGGTTGACGCGGGCCCGACCATCCGGGCCGCTCCCGCCGGGACATAGGCCGAGTCCGGCCGCAGATACCGGGGCAGGGCACGGGGATGCCCTCGCCCCGCATGGGATCTGTGGAGATGCGACGTCCTATTGGGTGCTCCCCCGACAGGACGTCGATTGCTCGTTCAGCGAGCCTGAGGTGTGGAGGTGGGCCTCCTTGTCTGTGGCGGCGTGGTTCTGCACCAGATCTCACAATGCCGCAACAGGACGCGAGTGGGAGCACTCCGGGGATGTTTAGTGGGCAGGCCCCCACTCTGGGGGAGAGTCCCACACGCCCCCCCTCGGCCATCCCCGTGGCCGACGGGGATAGTCCTTAAAGGATTTGACCCCGGGCGAACAAAAAAAAAAAAAGGCCCATGCCTAGAAACCTTCCCAACGGAGAGAGAAATTAATTTTCCAATATAATAATAATAAAAATAATAATAATATCCTTGGACATTTCACACAACGTCATCTCGTCCCAAGTTAAGCAACTTAATGCTTGTGTTATGGTAACGAGATGGATGATAAACTACTTATATACATTTTTTTTGTTGGTAAATACATACATATTATAGATAGGAATGACACCCAGACTCCGAGCCAGTGCCTCTGGTTTAGACAAAGACACTTGCCCGACCCCGGAATCGAACCCGGGACCCGTTGATCCAAAGGCGGCACATCTAACCACTAGACCAACGAGGCAGTCTTGTAGGACTGCCTCGTTGGTAGAAATAGAATAGGAGAAGTTACTATTGCAAAGTTCTTAGGTATAACTATAGATGAAAGACTGACTTGGAAAGCTCATGTGGAGGAAATTTGCAAGCGATTAAGTAAATCAGCATATTTACTACATCAGCTCTCAAACAAAGTTAATGATTCTACACTGCTAACAGCCTATCATGGACTAGTCGCGTCAGTTCTGCGGTATGGTGTTATTTTTTGGGGACAGTCAACCGATAGGGAACTTGTTTTTAGGATGCAGAAAAGATGTTTACGATCCATGTGTGGTTTAAAAACAACAGACAGTTGCTTTCCATATTTTAAAAAATTAAAAATATTAACTCTACCGGCTATATACATCCTGGAAGCTGCATTATTTGTAAAAGTAAATCCACACCTGTTCAACAAACTATGTTCAGTGAAAAAAACTCCGATACGTGCTCAATATATTAATGATTTATGTCCTGTGAAATGTTAAACTTCTTTAACGAAGAAAAGCTTCTTTGGTGTTGCTCCACAAATATATAATAAAATACCTAACGAAATAAAATGTATGCCATTGCAGAAGTTTAAAAAAACGCTTAACGGACTACTGCTTGACAAATGTTATTATACTTTAGACGACTATCTTACTGACGAATCTCTGTAACTTATTAATGCTAACATGTTTATTATTTGATTTTATTATGTGCATGACATTTGTTGATTGTAATTTAATATCTTTTGACTTTATTTGACTTAAAATTTTTATATGAGATAAAATGTAAATAATATAATTTAACTTGCATTTGTTAAGTCAATCAGGCACTCGTACACGTAAATAATCTATATTGTAATCTATACTAATATATAAAGCTGCAGAGTTTGTTTGTTTGTTTGTTTGTTTGTTTGTTTGTTTGTTTGAACGCGCTAATCTCAGGAACTACTGGTCCGATTTCAAAAATTCTTTCAGTGTTAGATAGTCCATTTATCGAGGAAGGTTATCTATACTAATATATAAAGCTGCAGAGTTTGTTTGTTTGTTTGTTTGTTTGTTTGAACGCGCTAATCTCAGGAACTACTGGTCCGATTTCAAAAATTCTTTCAGTGTTAGATAGTCCATTTATCGAGGAAGGTTATAGGCTATATTTTATTTTCAAAGGAATTAGGGATCCGTATGAAAATTGCGATTTTGTAACCCAAGGTGTAAAATCGAAAACCTATTTATGCGTGCGCTGCAAAAACTATTGACAATAGAACAAATTGAAGTACTACGAGTTTGTAGGTCTTATTAAAATCTACAAAAAAGTCCGGGAGAGCACATATCTAACTATCATAGTTTAGTCACAATAACCACTTTTATATTCATAAAAAAATGCATAGAGATAAGCACGGGTTCGAAGTCCACGCGAGCGAAGCCGCGCCCAAAAGCTAGTAAACTTATATTTTGATTTAATAGTACATAACCAAATAATCGTTTATAACTCTTTAATTTGTATGTCAACGGACAAAACATAGCGCGCATAGACATGTATTATTACCTATGTTTTACAAATAAATGATTTCTGATTCTCTTTACGTTAAAAGATAATATCGCAACAATCATTTAGCACATACAAACACGATCGATTGCCAAAGATTGAATACCGCCACATTTGCATGGACCAAATTTAAACACACTTGCGGGCATTATGGAAAGTTTTAACCAGCATTGTTATTTCCCACAGCGAAAGACTGCAAATTTTCCTAATAGCTACATACTAAAAAAGCTCATACAGCACTAAAACACAACTTTAAAAGTGAGTGCTTTTATAAAAACAATAAAAAACCGAAGCCTTACTCTTTACGTTACAAGATAATATCGCTTCATTCATTTACCTCATACAAACACGACCAATTGCCAAAGATTGAATACCGCCACATTTGCATAGTGCCAATTTTAACACACTTGCGGGCTTTGAAGAAAGATTTAACCAGCATTGTTATTTCCCAGAGCGAAAGAATGCAGATTTTCCTTAATAGCTACAGAATAAAAAAGCTCTCACAGAGGTATAACACAACTTTGAAAGTGAGTGCTTTAATAAAAACAATTACAAAACCGAAATCTTTCTCTTTACGTTAAAAGATATTATCGCAACATTCATTTAGCACATACAAACACGACCGATTGCCAAAGATTGAATATCGCCACATTTGCATGGAGTAAATTTAACACACTTGCGGGCTTTATGGAAAGTTTTAACCAGCATTGTTATTTCCCAACGCGAAAGACTTTTCTTAATAGCTACAGAATAAAAAAGCTCTCACAGAGGTATAACACAACTTTGAAAGTGAGTGCTTTAATAAAAACAATTACAAAACCGAAATCTTTCGAATTCGAAACCGAATAAATAAATCAAAATATTAGGTATTTTATTATATATTTGTGGAGCAACACCAAAGAAGCTTTTCTTCATTAAAGAAGTTTTACATTTCACAGGACATAAATCATTAATATATTGAGCACGTATCGGAGTTTTTTTCACTGAACATAGTTTATTGAACAGGTGTGGATTTACTTTTACAAATAATGCAGCTTCCAGGATGTATATAGCCGGTAGAGTTAATATTTTTAATTTTTTAAAATATGGAAAGCAACTGTCTGTTGTTTTTAAACCACACATGGATCGTAAACATCTTTTCTGCATCCTAAAAACAAGTTCCCTATCGGTTGACTGTCCCCAAAAAATAACACCATACCGCAGAACTGACGCGACTAGTCCATGATAGGCTGTTAGCAGTGTAGAATCATTAACTTTGTTTGAGAGCTGATGTAGTAAATATGCTGATTTACTTAATCGCTTGCAAATTTCCTCCACATGAGCTTTCCAAGTCAGTCTTTCATCTATAGTTATACCTAAGAACTTTGCAATAGTAACTTCTCCTATTCTATTTCTACCAACGAGGCAGTCCTACAAGACTGCCTCGTTGGTCTAGTGGTTAGATGTGCCGCCTTTGGATCAACGGGTCCCCGGTTCGATTCCGGGGTCGGGCAAGTGTCTTTGTCTAAACCAGAGGCACTGGCTCGGAGTCTGGGTGTCATTTCTATTTATAATATGTATATATTTACCAACAAAAAAAAATGTATATAAGTAGTTTATCATCCATCTCGTTACCATAACACAAGCATTAAGTTGCTTAACTTGGGACGAGATGGCGTTGTGTTAAATGTCCAAGGATATTATTATTATTTATTGTTTGTTTCCAAATCTCGGTATGACACCGGTGCTCGGAGTTAATACGGGCCAAAGCCAAGTATTACTCCTCATCTATCCTGTGGTTTAAAATTGGTTTAAATAAATGCTTGCATTTCTTGCTGAGTCTACCTGTAGAAACTTCCTAACTATCCTGCACGTATTTAGTATTACTGCTTTTTGAAGATTAATGTAGATATATGGAGGTAGGTTTAACGTCTTTAAAGAACTCTGTAGTTGTTTAGGGATTATGCCAGTGGTGGCCAGAACGATTGGTACTATAGTGACATTATCAAGGCGCCACATTCTTTTAATTTCGTCTTTTAAATCTGTATATTTTGATAGCTTTTCAGAAATAGTATTTTGTATATTGTGGGAGTTAGGTATAGCAACGTCAATGATGAAAGCTCTGCGGTTTTTCTTGTCGTAAATAGTGATGTTTGGTCTATTAAAGTGTGTAGTTTTATCAGTCAATATAGCGCGGTCAAAGTAGAGTCGGAAATCTGTATTTTCTAATACCGGTTCGGGAGTGTATTTATAATATGTTTGAGATGGTCCAGGAATAAGATTGTGTGATATTGCAATTGTTTGATGAATGATATTGGCTACTTGATCGTGTCTGTGCTTATAATCTGTTTGGACTATAGACTTGCATGCACCAGTTATGTGTTGTATGGTTTCAGAGCTACTGTTACATTTGCGACATAAATCTGTGGATAAGTTTGGGATTTTCATGATGAATTTTTGATAGTTACGTGTTTATATGGTTTGGTCCTGTATAGCGATCATAAATCCTTCAGTCTCTGGGAATAGCTCACCGCGGGTAAGCCATGCGTTCGACGCAAGTTTGTCGACATGTAACTGGCACAAATCTTGGCGGTGACGCCCGTGTAGAGCCTTTTTTCCCCAGTGCTCAATTTTTGTGTTATAGTCAGTTTGGGTTTCATCTTTCTGCTGTACTTTACTATGTAAGTTCAATGGTGTTAAGTTCTGGTCATTGTACTCGACTGATTTATGAAGTAAAGATGTCAACAATTTTTGGTGGAAATAGTTCCTCAGTGTAGTAATTTGTTTATTGTGGAGATTGCTAATATCTATTAATCCTCTTCCTCCCTCTCGACGCGGTAGAGTTTGGCGTTGGACGCAGGCTCTCGGGTGGTGTTTTCGGTGTTTGGTCATTGTAGTATTTATAACCCTCTGAATGTTCTTAAGTTCTGTTTTAGTCCATCTAATGATACCAAAGGAATATGTTAGGACAGGTACAACATAACTGTTAATGGCTTGTATGATATTACGTGAGTATAACTGTGATCGGAGTATAGAGTTAAGTCTTTGTTTGAATTTTTGTATGAGTTGAGCTTTAGTTTCTTTATGCTGTATTAAGTTTGACTGATTATACCCTAAATATTTGTAAATTTGATTCTGTTCTAGTGAAACAATCTGTTGACCAGTTTGTAGGTCATAATTTAAATTTAGATTTTTCCCACCTTTAACAGAATTAATTTTACACTTATCTATACCAGATAACATGCAGATGTCATTAGAAAATTCTTCGGTTATGTTTGCTAATCCAAAAAGTTATTCCTGCGTGGGGGCGTACAATTTTATATCGTCCATGTACATTAGATGGTTAATTTGGATACTGCGAGTTTCATTTGTTTCATTATTTATATGTAATAGAGAGTAGCCATCAACTGTATTGTTTAATATATTTGATAAAGGGTTTAGAGCTAAACAAAACCAAAAAGGGCTGAATGAATCTCCTTGGAATGTTCCGCGTTTTATATTTATGTAGTCTGTTTCTAACATTGTTCCATTAGATGTAAGTCGTAGTTTTGTTGACCATTTTAGTGCTATTGTTTGTAAAAAATTAATCAATTGTGGATGGATTTTGTAGATTTCTAAAACTTTCAGTAACCAAGAATGAGGAACAGAGTCATAAGCTTTCCTGTAATCTATATACATAGTGTGTAGTTCATGTTTGTTCTTTTTAACCTGTTGTAATATAACTGAGTCAATTGTGAGCTGTTGTTAGTGTTAGTGACTAAGATGTTGTTAGTGTCAATGTGATTATAGATCACTTCCGTTATGCAAGAACTAATTATTTTGTATATAGATTGCAAACAAGTAATAGGTCTGTATTTAGCTGGATTTTTTGTGTCTAGGTTATCTATATACATAGTAGATCATGTAAGTAATACCTATCATTGTATATTCCGGTATGGTGTGTGGTTGTTGGATGAAATTATTAATATGCCTGTGTAAATGTCGATGTAAATATGTAAGTTTCTTGTACCAAAAGTTATGGATATTGTCTGAGCCTGGAGTTTTCCAATTGTGGAGGTTTTTAATAACGTTATCAAAGTTGTTAGCTGATATGGTCCCTAATTCCATAGGTAAAATCCTAGCGCTATTTTGTTTTTCTCTATCTATCCAGTTAGCTTTGTCGTTAGGTGTTACTGGTGTCTCCCATATATCTGCCCAAAACTGTTGGAGTTCGTCTTTTGTTGGTACTTCTATGTTATTTTGGGAACTATCTGTGGTATTTAATGTGCAACTTTGGAGGTCACGATAAAATCGCTTTTCATTATTAGAAAATTGTGTATTTTGGATTTTCCGGAGCGAGCATGCGCGATATCGGTTCAATCTTGAGGCAGTTAATGAAAGTTTTTGTTTCAGAGTGTCAAGGAAATGAGAAGGATCTGTGTTTGGATTTTCATGAATAGAGTGCGTTTTATATTCGTTCATTATTTTATTTACTTGAAAGACTAGTGGCTTACTTCTATTGCCTTTAATGTATTGTGTCATTCTACCTATTTTAACTCTGAGATTTTGGAATTTTCTTTCAAGCCTGATTTGCCATTTCGGTTTTCGTTGCGTTCTGTTTTTATGTGATTGATTACTACCAACATCAGCTATTTTAGATCCATTACAAGTGGCTGTAGTCCAGGCTGTACAATAAATAATGTTTTGTAAGCTTTTAAAATCGGTGCTTTCTGTAACACAGTTTGGGAGTGGGGTAGTATTTATGTAATTCACGATCATTGCCAATTTTTTTGATGTTTTCTGTTTAGGTATGTATGGTCTCTCAGTTGGGTCAACCTTATCAAATATTTCTAATGCTTTTTGGAAAGTATTTTCTATTAAATCGGATATATCAGGTGGTGGTTGTTGTATTTGTATATAATTCAAGAGTTCGCTTTCATGTGTGTTTTGTGTGCCTGCTATTGAAATTGTACTATTTGTCGGTAGTGTTTCCGCGTTTAATAGTGTGTTTTCTAGGGTCATCGTAATGGGTGGACTATTTGCTATTGGGTTATGATTATTGTTATTGAGTATTGTTGGGATTGTATCTAATAAATCTCTTTGTGATTATTATTATTATTTCATAACTATCATAAGCAACATTTACTAATGGTTTCTCACGCCGTTGGTGAAAATGCATTACTTTAGTTTTATTTATATTAATTATAAGATTATTATCATTAAGCCAATTTATTATTTTCTTTAAAGTATTATTAATATCATTTTCATAATTGTTTGGATTATTACATTCTATAATAGCCGTGCTATCGTCTGCAAAGAGTACCATTTTTTGCCCTATGAATTTCGGGAGGTCATTGATATAAATCAAGAAAAGCAGTGGTCCCAGAACGCTACCTTGAGGCACACCATATTTAATGTACCTTGGTTCAGAGGCATACATGGTTTCCAATTAGGTTTTAGGGCATATTCTAGAGATTTCCGTACATTGTAACCTATCACTTAGGTATGATTCTAAAAGCTTCAGGACGTTACCTCGAATGCCATAACCATGTAATTTTTGTAATAAAATTGTATGATTAACAAAATCTAAAGTCTTCGTCATGTCTGTGTAAATCGCACAAACATAATGATGTCTTAGGTTTTCACGATCTTTACACATTGCAGGAAATGATGGCTTCACGGTTATGATCGTTTTATTTTATTTTATTCCCAACGTTTCAGACACTTTGCAGTGTCCGTGGTCGCGGGACGACTGGATGGCAGTTCGCACAAACATGTTTTTTTTATCAACAGATGTCAGGACATTTGATAGTAGTAGTTCGAAAAGTGCCGTATTAATATTAATTTCTTTTCTAAATCCCTTTTGCTCACTGCAAAATAATTTAAATTTTTCGAAATATGTATAAATAGAATTGCAAATAACTTTCTCGAATATTTTAAAAAATACCGGAATTTTCGCAATTGGTCTATAACTTTTTACATCAGTTCTATCATTTCTTTTATAAAGGGGCTTAATAATAACTTTCTATAAGTTATCTTGGAATAGTTCACAATTGACTCAGTTATATTACAACAGGTTAAAAAGAACAAACATGAACTACACACTATGTATATAGATTACAGGAAAGCTTTTTAAATTTTTTTACAAACAATAGCACTAAAATGGTCAACAAAACTACGACTTACATCTAATTATAGCTAAAATTGGTTCTTGGGGCAAAGTATATTTTGATTTATTTATTCGGTTTCGAATTCGAAAGATTTCGGTTTTGTAATTGTTTTTATTAAAGCACTCACTTTCAAAGTTGTGTTATACCTCTGTGAGAGCTTTTTTATTCTGTAGCTATTAAGAAAAGTCTTTCGCGTTGGGAAATAACACTGCTGGTTAAAACTTTCTTAAAAGCCCGCAAGTGTGTTAAAATTTGGTCCATGCAAATGTGGCGATATTCAATCTTTGGCAATCGGTCGTGTTTGTATGTGCTAAATGAATGTTGCGAGAATATCTTTTAACGTAAAGAGAAAGATTTCGGTTTTGTAATTGTTTTTATTAAAGCACTCACTTTCAAAGTTGTGTTATACCTCTGTGAGAGCTTTTTTATTCTGTAGCTATTAAGGAAAATCTGCATTCTTTCGCTCTGGGAAATAACAATGCTGGTTAAATCTTTCTTCAAAGCCCGCAAGTGTGTTAAAATTGGCACTATGCAAATGTGGCGGTATTCAATCTTTGGCAATTGGTCGTGTTTGTATGAGGTAAATGAATGAAGCGATATTATCTTGTAACGTAAAGAGTAAGGCTTCGGTTTTTTATTGTTTTTATAAAAGCACTCACTTTTAAAGTTGTGTTTTAGTGCTGTATGAGCTTTTTTAGTATGTAGCTATTAGGAAAATTTGCAGTCTTTCGCTGTGGGAAATAACAATGCTGGTTAAAACTTTCCATAATGCCCGCAAGTGTGTTAAAATTTGGTCCATGCAAATGTGGCGGTATTCAATCTTTGGCAATCGATCGTGTTTGTATGTGCTAAATGATTGTTGCGATATTATCTTTTAACGTAAAGAGAATCAGAAATCATTTATTTGTAAAACATAGGTAATAATACATGTCTATGCGCGCTATGTTTTGTCCGTTGACATACAAATTAAAGAGTTATAAACGATTATTTGGTTATGTACTATTAAATCAAAATATAAGTTTATTACAATATAGATTATTTACGTGTACGAGTGCCTGATTGACTTAACAAATGCAAGTTAAATTATATTATTTACATTTTATATCATATCAAAATTTTAAGTCAAATAAAGTCAAAAGATATTAAATTACAATCAACAAATGTCATGCACATAATAAAATCAAATAATAAACATGTTAGCATTAATAAGTTACAGAGATTCGTCAGTAAGATAGTCGTCTAAAGTATAATAACATTTGTCAAGCAGTAGTCCGTCAAGCGTTTTTTTAAACTTCTGCAATGGCATACATTTTATTTCGTTAGGTATTTTATTATATATTTGCGGAGCAACACCAAAGAAGCTTTTCTTCGTTAAAGAAGTTTAACATTTCACAGGACATAAATCATTAATATATTGAGCACGTATCGGAGTTTTTTTCACTGAACATAGTTTGTTGAACAGGTGTGGATTTACTTTTACAAATAATGCAGCTTCCAGGATGTATATAGCCGGTAGAGTTAATATTTTTAATTTTTTAAAATATGGAAAGCAACTGTCTGTTGTTTTTAAACCACACATGGATCGTAAACATCTTTTCTGCATCCTAAAAACAAGTTCCCTATCGGTTGACTGTCCCCAAAAAATAACACCATACCGCAGAACTGACGCGACTAGTCCATGATAGGCTGTTAGCAGTGTAGAATCATTAACTTTGTTTGAGAGCTGATGTAGTAAATATGCTGATTTACTTAATCGCTTGCAAATTTCCTCCACATGAGCTTTCCAAGTCAGTCTTTCATCTATAGTTATACCTAAGAACTTTGCAATAGTAACTTCTCCTATTCTATTTCTACCAACGAGGCAGTCCTACAAGACTGCCTCGTTGGTCTAGTGGTTAGATGTGCCGCCTTTGGATCAACGGGTCCCCGGTTCGATTCCGGGGTCGGGCAAGTGTCTTTGTCTAAACCAGAGGCACTGGCTCGGAGTCTGGGTGTCATTTCTATTTATAATATGTATATATTTACCAACAAAAAAAAAATGTATATAAGTAGTTTATCATCCATCTCGTTACCATAACACAAGCATTAAGTTGCTTAACTTGGGACGAGATGGCGTTGTGTTAAATGTCCAAGGATATTATTATTATTTATTGTTTGTTTTCCAAAT